>CAJQUW010001553.1:100-410282 GCA_907163375.1 Prostheceraeus crozeri
ATAGTAGTCAGAAGGAGAAGAACCCTCTGGAGTAGAAATTCATCAGGTCAATCCTACTCGCGTACATTACTTAAGCATGCCCGATTCTCTCTATTTGAAATATCACGTTCTTATCATTCAGGTTAATCACTTTTCTTGACTTTTAGCAACAGAAATAACATTTATTACAAATATGGTAAGAGGCTTTTGATTTGTATTTTCAAAAGTGACACACATTTTGAGATTAGTGTACTTATACACGGCTACCAGCTGAATTCAAATCATAATTATCTAATGTCCTCTCTAGGCTTAGACAGCTTTGATATCCGAGCCGTCTATGGCTGAGTGTGAGTAGGCATGTAATTGTCGAACATGAAAATAATGGTGCCATTATTGCCCTCCAATCCGGGCAGGAGTATATAGTCTCAAAATTCATTTGAATTAAAGCATTTCACAGCAATAGCAAATATGCTCAGGCTTTTTCAAGCATCGGTGGAATCCTTACAGTCTCAGACAACCTTGCGACGGTTCGACTGCCCGATCTCATTGATTCTTTTAAAATCTAGGCACGATTTTTATCTTATCACGATAACTCAACGAGCCTATCCTGGTGATACATGGAGTTTAAACCCCTCCCTCATGAGTTCATGTGGTTTGAAACCTCATGCTAGTTCAAGCACAGGCACTGGACGTTGCTAGATTTTAGTAACCTTAGACGTAGGGTTTGGAATCAATTTTGTTGTTGCCGTCTTATATGTAGTTATATTAATGGTCGATTGCTGCTGAAGGGACTCTGGTCTTAGACCAGCGTTGTATTTTGAAAGGAATGTCCTCTAAGCAATTCAGGAAGAACTGGAACACTAGCCTCTCTCTTCTTCAGAAGTACAAAAGCAATTTATTTCATCTGAAAAACTATGGAAATTGAAATGAGTGAACGAGTGGTGGAGGATTCCTCGGCCCATTGCTTATGTGGACGTATCTACGCCAACATCAGGGGGGGCAGTCATCTAGGTTGGATGCGTCTCTCAAATTGGGTCTTCAGAGGCAGACAGGACCGGTTTTACTGTCCTCAGGGACGTCTCCAGACGCGAGATATGGGCAGAACCATGGTGGCCGCTCATTACCAGAAGCTTTCAGTCATCTAACTGAAGCAATTAATTGAAACAGTTCGCTATGTAAGCAAAAACGAGGTGGTTCTTCTGACAATCGATGCTGTTTGAGTGATATATAATAAGGTAGGACATTCCTATACGTAAATATTGTAAAGAGTAGAACTTCTGGTGGGATTTGAATTTAATGATATGGTACATTTCCACATTTTCGTGTCAATGCGGACGATACTTAAAGAATCAAGTTTTCAAAAATGAGGGACCGAAGAAGTATGATATTGGTTCTATTTTTTGTCCATCTTCATTACATTGAAAAAATATTTTGGTATATCTGCATAGGGAAGCAACTCGCACTCATATGAATCCCACATGCTCAGGCTTTCCAGAGTCTCGCATTGAATGCAGGAGATGAAAATATACTACAGGAATAGCAAAAGCTATTATAATCACTTTGCTATAAATGGTATAAGCGTAGAAATTGTTAACTCATGAAGTACAATTTTATATTCTTTTTATGCATGATTTCATAAGTAGCGTGGACATGATCCAATTGTATCGTCAGTTTTCTATTCCCTTCCAGATTAATGGGGCCTTTTTTTGTATATCAATAAACCTGCTGTTTTGGTACTAGGCATCATTCTCTCTCTCAATTGATGTACCTACGTGTGATCTTTTCAATGTAGCAGAGCGTGGTTACGAAAATGACCGATTCAAACGATTCTTCGGAGAAGATGGAGATGGAGGGCCGCCCGCGTGTAGATTCTGACAAACTTAGCTACGAAGCGTGGAAATTCGAAGTCCAATTATGGGATGGGATGGACAACAGTGACAGAAGACAAGCGTGATAAACTGATTTTGATTTCTCTCCCTATTGACGATCCTTCTGGGGCTAGGGAGAAAATTAGACTGGCCATTCAAAACGGAGATGTTGACATCAACTGTGAAACCGGGGTTGTAGAAATTCTTCATGAATTAGGTAAGAGCTTCCAGAAAGATGATTTCAGTGTTGTATGTGAGTCGTGGACAGATTTCATTGGCTATCATAAGACGAGCGAAAGAATGTCAAAGTACATTATTGAATTCGAGAAGAAAGCTAACACTTTGAAGAAGTCAATGACCGCCTTGCCGAATGTAATTTTGGGTATGCAGTTACTCAAAGGAGGAAACTTGTGTCACAATGATCACCAATTAGTCCTTACTGCTGTGGACTATTATAAACCGGATGACATTATTTCACAAATGAAGATTTGTGATTCCAAGCGGAAATTTCACTTGGATACCGGGACTGTTTCCCAGTCAAATACTACAGTTCGTTTAGAGGAATTGCAAATTAAAGAGGAAAATGCGAATGCGGCATCAGCTGACGAAGTTTATGCAGCCAGAGAATTCAGAAATCATCGGGGAGCTAACATGGGATATTTTGGCAGATACGGAAGCCGTGGAGATGAACAGAGGCCGTTCTCGTGGGTTTTACAAGAATTCTCAGAGAAGATTTCAGGGAAGTTTCATCGAACCGAGAAGCAAGGGTACTCAATTGCGCAAGACGAATCCAACTGATTCTTTCGGAAAACATAATGAGATGCAGCATTTGCGAATCAATTACGCATTTCAGAAGAGACTGTCCGAACACTGTAGATAACACAGATTCATCAAAAAAGGACAATCCAGTGAAAGAAGTTATGAAAGTGAGTGACTTGTCTTTCGTTGATAAGCAGATTCTGATGTGTGAGGCAGCAAATGCAGCAATTTTGGACAGTGCCTGCACGAAAACTGTAGCCGGAAAAGCTTGGAGAGATACTTTTCTCGAATCTTTTTCTGAAGAAGAGCGGCAAAGAAGTACTCCACTTTCCAGGTGGCACGACTTTCAAATTCGGCGGTGAGACGAAACACGAATCCATCGAAAAAATAAAAATACGAGCACCAGTGACAATTGTTGGAAAGCATACCACAATAACCACAGATGTTGTGAACAGCGACATACCGTTACTTCTTAGTAAACCAGACATGAAACGACTTGGAGTTCAACTTGACCTTCAGAATGACACAGCAAATATTCTTGGCAACAGAATTGATTTAGATACTACGAGCTCAGGACATTATTGTATCCTACTGTATGGAAATGAAGTTCCGATCGGAGTCTACATATCAATCGAGGAAAAGACGCCAGAGGAAAAGAAGAAGATTGTACAGAAGCTACACCGTCAATTTGCGCATCCATCGCCCAAAAGTCTGAAGCAATTGATGGTTAACGCAGAAATATGCGGTGATGAGATTGAGAATCAGATTGTGTCGGTTTCAGCTAATTGCGATGTTTGCAAGAGATATAAGAAAACTCCTCCCCGCCCGGTGGTTGCAACTAAATTCAACGGAATGGTGGCAATGGACTTAAAGGAGTTTCGAAAAGGTATATACTCGTATTTCCTGCATTTGATTGATCTTCACACTAGATTCTCATTGGCAAGGGTGATAACTAGGAAGTTGCCAGCGGTTATCGTAGAGAACGTGATAACAATGTGGATTGCGTCCGGCTTAGGAGCACCTGAGAGATTTCTTACCGACAATGGTGGAGAATTCTGCAACGAGATATTCCGAGAAATGGCACAGCACTTCAATGTTGAAATTTGTACTACTGGCACTGAATCTCCATGGTCAAATGGCATTTGTGAGAGAAATCATGCCGTCACAGATGCCGCAGTTAGTAAAATGCTAGAAGATGTTCCAGAAATGAACATTGGAATTGCTTTAGCATGGGCTGTCAATGCAAAAAACGCAATAGTGAATCACAACGGCTTTTCACCATACCAGCTGGTTTACGGACAGAACCCAAATTCACCATCCGTATTCAATGGCAGAATTCCTGCATTAGAAAATTTCGTATGTAGTGAAAGCGTGGTAAAGCATCTGAATGCTCATGCAGCTCGACGTGCATATGTGAAAGCAGAATCATCAGAAAGAATTAAACGAGCTCTGAGACATCAAATCAGAACCGTTGATGAAGCTTTTCATACTGGAGAAAAGGTGTTTTTCAAGCGAGAGGACAGCAACCGGTGGCGTGGACCTGGAACAGTGATAGGTCAGGACAACAAAATTGTTTTTGTTCGACATGGTGATCAGATTGTGAGGGTTTCAACGTGCAGGCTAGTAAAAGTTGGACAAGAGTTTGTTCCAAACAGAAGTACCCATCCTCTTCAAGATGAAAAAACACAAGCATAATCCGCAGAAAACGATTTTATCCGGTAATGACGAAGCCGGTAGTGTGGAAAAATCCCCAAGAAGTCCAGAAGATAGCGGGAAGTGTCTTCTATGCCATGTGTTTCGATATTAAGGCAGCTTTTCTTCAGGGTTAATGCATCGATAGAGACATTTTTCTGAGTCCACCACCAGAGGCTAGAGACGAAGGATTCGTATGGAAATTGAAAAATGTTGTCAATGGTCTAGGTGATGCTGACAGGAATTGTTTCTCCAGCATCAAGGATTACTTAAGGAGTCTTCAGTGCTAACAATCGCTTCTTGACAAAGTGCTGCTCCGGTAATTTAGAGGCGGATTACTTCTGGTTGCTGGGACAAATATGTTCAAAAGAAAAGTCATAGAGCCATTATGTAATGACTTCCAGGTTGGAAAGAGACAACGTGAGTCCTTCAAGTATATTGGTCCCAATATTTCGGAAGAAGAAGAGGGAATTTTCGTCCATCAAGATGATTGATTACATTGATGAAATGGACCAGATTGATCTGCCCCATAAGCATAAGGTGAATAAGGACCGCTTTCTTACAGAGATGAAAACTAAACGACTCAGAGGTGATATTGGTCAACTAAACTGGGTCAGCACACAAACCCGACCGAGCTTGCAACTCAGCATGAACATTAAGCATCCAAGGGTTCAGAATCTGATAGATGCGAACAAAGACATCAGAAAAGCAAAAATTAGGAAAACTGGAATTTTGTTCCAAAGCTTGGGTTCCTTTGGAGAATTTCGTCTTGAAGTATTTTCTGATGCCTCATGGGCAAATTTATCTGACGGTGTTTCTAGTACAGCTGGTAGTATTGTCCTGTTAACGACTGGCGAAGGAGAGTCAAAGCGTTGTGTCCCTCCTGACTGGTCAGCGAAGGAAATTCGAAGAATAGTTCATAGTACTATTGCAGCTGAAGCCATGGCAATTTCGGATAGTGTCGACAACGCTATTTACCTTGATTGTTTGTTGACGGAGTTGTACAAAGATATTTACAACAAAAAATGAAATCCCTGTGGTGATCTACACTGACAATAAATCGGTTTATGAAAATCTGAAGTCAACCACGCAAGTACATGAGAACAGATAGCGTGTCACTATGGCGGAGTTACAAGAAATTCAGGGTGGCGAGCGATCAGTCGAAATGTTTTCGCATGACTTTTGCATGACTTTTGCAGGTCCTCAGAAAATTTCGCAGGTAGCATTTTTGTAAGCCATATTCTAATTTATCCGGAGAAAAATTAAGATTTTACATACCAATATTATTATAATCGTCAGCCATTCCATAATTTCATTAACAACTGAATTTAAAACATATCTGGAATTGTTTTGTTTGGAATTATTGTCTTCATACGAAAGTGACTAGATTACCAGTTAATTTGAATCGAATGCCATTAACGAATTAGACCGAAGGTGTAGAAAAGCATAGGCATATCACATAAAAATGTAGATTATTCCTTTATCAACATTTATCTGTAAGCCTGATAGCCCATAAACATGTAAAATTAAGGATTGGCGAATTAATTTGCTGTTTTAATTTAACAGTAAATACGAGAAGTCAGGTTTTCATGCATATGCCAACTAAATTATATTATCGACTAAATTTCAGCGTAAAAGTGCATTTTAGCAGACCGCAACCACATGGTATGATTGTTATCATTCATGCATTTAAGTGATATAAAAATGCGCTCTAAACAAAACTGCGTTTTGCTGTTATTTGTGTATCTTGTGTT
The DNA here is from genome assembly GCA_907163375.1 of Prostheceraeus crozeri. Lineage (NCBI taxonomy): Eukaryota > Metazoa > Platyhelminthes > Polycladida > Euryleptidae > Prostheceraeus > Prostheceraeus crozeri. Next base: position 6,153 of record CAJQUW010001553.1, read on the forward strand.
AGTGATTGCACATATGTTATGAAGTCTAAAAGAGTAATCTATATAAGCATAAGTATAATATTAGAGATAAAAAGTGCAGCAAAGTATAAATGCCATTAAAAAATTAAGGATAAACATAACCCCGTACAAGACACATATAAACCAAATACGCTTGTGTTTTCCATTTGACTGTTTCATCTATCTGCATCTATCCGTCACATACATGTCCTACAGTTCATTCGAACATTACGTTAAAAATCAATATTTAAATTAACATTGCGATAAAAAACAATCTTCAATTTCCCAGATAAAATTTCTATCTAGGGTTGTAGAAAACAATGCCATTACGGTTGATTAAAACAGTAAATTCGAATTATAAAAACGCAGTGCAAACGAAAAGTCAACCACAAATCTGATTAGTTAGGAATGTGAAGAAGCAAATGTTAGTTCTAGAGATGTGACAATATCACTAAAAGTCGGGAGTGTACATTTTTCCGTACGAAGGCGCTGCATAACCGATCTACAAAACAAAAAAATAGCTTGGTTAAATGCAAAATTGTATGTGTATCTAGATTAATATTTTAGATAGGTACCTTAACGGCTTTTCAATGAATAAATTTCATTTTCTATAGCATTCAGCTGTGACCGTAACTTCTTGCACTCGGACTCTTTCTCCTTCAGTTCACTTGCTTTTCGTTTTCTTTCGAAGCCTTCTGTTTATCTGCATCACACTTTGTTTGCTTTCAAACTCTTTCGCCAAATTATATCTCGCATGGGCGTTTCTCGCCGAGAGAATCTTTTCTTTGCTTACATTGTACGTTTGTTTGAGATCATCTGTAATTCAAAAAAGATGATAACTGGGCGTGTGGTTTTTAAAGTAATACTTTATTATTCTTACCACTGCCGCGTAAACGGATGTTAATCTTTGCACAATCGTTGGGCAATCAATGACTCCTCCTCTTGGTTCTCAATCAGAAGTTGACGATTGAAGGAAAACCCACGCTCAACTGATGCTTGACCATGCGACAAACACAACAACATCTTAATGAATTTCTGAGGTCTTTTTTGTCGGGAGAATTGAATACAAATGTGTGAAAGAAAACATCAAGTCTTTCTGCGCTCTTATCAAATGATTCGCAACGCGCAACAAAATCTGGACATCTACACAATGAGTCGTACTGAAATCTTGTCTGCTTCAGTTGGTGCCACGCGTTTGGTGTCTAATAAGTGCGTCAGTGCTTCATCAAGAAGTTTAGTTCGATGTTCATTTTCTTTCAACACCATGATTGATGGATCTAATGAAGCAGCTCCGCGAACAAACTTGTGTCTCAATGGGGTCCTTTCTTGTAACTTCTTAATGACCGCAACTTATATATTGGTAGCCACCTTCATAAAAGTTAGAAATCTGCTCTCTGGATGCACTGACACCTCTCACGGCACATTTGGCTCCATATCCAATGTTCATCTGAGAAGGATCAAGAGATTTGTTCTTGTCAATAACAAGTTTAAATTTTTGAATTCCACTCTCACATTTTGTAAGTTCAATCGGTTTTAAAATCCGCTTCATGAGCCTTCCTAAAAGCACTTCGAGTTCCTCGTAAAGGAATGGCAACATTGGCGAATCAATCTGGAAAATTATAAGAAAGGGTTCCAAATCACCAACTACGGAAAGGAAGAAAGCTAACTTAGATTGAAGCAAAGGATCAGCCAGATTATCTTTCATGGTTTTGTACGATTGCGACTCTGGTTCAGACTTGGCCGCTATCATTCCCCTTACATACAAACGAAGATGAGGAAGGATTTCGAGGCATCTGGTTGCGACTGTCGAGTTTTCAACCCATCGGGTTGAACAAAATTTAAGAGGAAGCTTTGCATCGGGGTCACTGGCAAGACGCAAATAATCCGAGCGACGAGAGGGCAGATCCTTGAAAACAAGATAGCAACTTCGTAAGAAGGCCATGATTTGGTGTCCACGACTATCACCAATACGTAAAGCGCCATCAACGACGTGAAGGGAACATGTGCCTATGTCGAGTAATTCATCTCCAAAATTTTCTTGATGGGTTTCCTTTATTAAGCATAGTGTCAAACGCATCAACGATCTTCTCAGATGTTGCATGACCGAGAAATGCCGACGTATAATAACGAGTAACAACTCGATCATCTACCCAATATCGTAAGTGAACATCCATCTGTCACGTTGGGCCACTTTGTTTAAACTTTCGTCAAAACAAACTACAAAGAAAGATTGCTGAGATACTTCATCTTCGATCTGTTTCTTAATGAAAGGAGCGATACCATAATTGATCATGTAAGAAATTTTATGACGGCCTAAAGTCATTTGATCAATCAATGGAACATCTGGAAACATAACTTTCATGAGATCTACTGCAGAAGCAGCAGTTCTATTAGACATCTTGTGATTAACTGAAAAAAGGCACCATTGCACTTCAAATCTCGTGCTTTTGAAGAAATGCTTGATGAGACTTGGCTTGGATCAATCTTGCATGCTTTTATTTATTTTTTTTGGGATAATATTGAGATGTTAATGGATACCAAAAATGTTTGACATGAATATAAATCATTGCTCTAACTACTCCAGTTCCTGCAAGCGAGGTCAGTATACAAGTATACAATGTGTCCATATCACCCCATTTTACCCTATAGCAAAACGAAACTGGGTGCAATATGGTTACACCACGGGTGACAGTGTAGCATGTATCTATAGTTGCTGTTGCATGCGCTTTGTCTATTCACTCACATAAACACAACACTTTCATACCGTCTGCCGCTAAAAGCGGCATGTTTACACCGTTGAGTAATATTTCACATCTTCCGGTTTATGTAAATAGATAGTCTCAAGCAAAAGAAATTGAAGTCAATTTTACAACTAAGTTTTAGTCGTAAAATTGGCATTCACCACATTTTAGTCGCCTCTAACGACATGCATGCGGATACAGAGGTGTTATTCTTGAATTCCCGACAACCTCACGGGAAAATTTTAGTTCAATGATGTTCAGTCAATGTTATTTGAGAAAACGCAGGTTGAGAACGATTTCCCATGAGTTTTGCATGATTTTTGCATGACTATTAAAATCGCATGAGTTTTGCAGGTTTTGCAGGTTTTAGAGGTCACTCGCCACCCTGAAATTATAGCAAATGAGCAAATTCACGAAGTGAAATGGATTCCTTCTCAATTTCTGTTGGCCGATGTTCTCACTAAAAGTGGTGTGTGTAGTGATTTTGTGTTGGAGTGTTTTAATCAAGGCAAAATACTTTGGGAGTAGTTTGATTTGTATCTTATAGTTCTTTCGCACTCCCCTTTATGGACTATTTTCATAAACATTTTAACATTTTGATTGTGCATTTTTTTGGTAACCAATTTTTTTATATTTCTTTAATATCAGATCTAAAATTTGATGCGAAATAGAAAATCCGGGAGATTTGTTTACTCCTGAAGTACAATTTCATATTCTTTTTATGCATGATTTCATAAGTAGTGTGGACATGATCCAATTGTATCGTCAGTTTTCTATTCCCTTCCAGATTGGTGGGGTCTTTTTGATGTATCAATAAACCTGCTGTTTTGGTACTAGGCATCATTCTCTCTCTCAATTGATGTACCTACGTGTGAACTTTTCAGAAATGTGAAAAATACACATGTGATCAATTCAACATCAAATATGACAAATAAACAAACGCCAGTGAAGAGACTGTTCAGGCATTATCCTTTCCTAGTATCAGTTCAAGGAGCGTCAACTGCAGCTTCATTAAATGCGCTAGCTGTCGATAGTGGTCTCACAAGAGTGGTGAACTTCTGGTGCCATAGATACCTGGGTGAAATGTCCATTGCGAAAGCTGAAAGTCAAATGAAAGTGACAACCATGCAGCAAGGGAAGCACACTGATGCAAGGGAGACTTGTTGGTTGTCGAAGGTGGTACGGAGGCGGCTATAGCTGCACGAATTCAATCACGATGGAAATCCCTAGAGCTACATCTTACCCTATAGTCCTCTATACCACTCTGGATGCAAGGTTTAAACTCGCACGTTACACAATTCATGACGTATAAAAAACAGACATGGTCAGTGACGGCTGAAGAAAAAGGAAGGGAGGTAGAAGACAGAAGAATGATTTGATGATGGTGCATCTCTTACACAGAGTGGACAGCAAGAACCGCATTGACTCCTGGGATGCTTGAACCAGCTGACGATCGAGGCAACCATGAAGTAATGCAGGTTTCAATGTGGTTTGGATAGAAAGCAGTGACTAAGTGCAGAAAGTTTGGAAGATAAAGCTGTTTGAACCAACCGGAATGAGCCCTAATGTCAGCAATTGAACCATAAAAAAGTTGGCGATCTTAATTAGGACGTATGGAGGCATAAAAGAAAATTGTCCAACGAACAGGACTGGAGGAAGGAGAACTTGACAAATACAAAACGATGACTTCATCGTACTGCAACATTTCGCTCTGAATTGTTCTCCGACCATCCTCACCAATCTATGTCCTTAGGTGAACTTTGCATATTTATTGGGATTTTTTGGTTTAAAATTTGGCTTAGAGGCCCTTCTTCCGCGCAAAATCAAGAAATAAAAACAAACTAAATTCATAAGCAACCCAAATTTTTGCACTGAGTCTTCATCACGGGCAATATAAAAATGGTTTTTTTCATTAATTTTTATTCCTTGATTTTGCGCAGAAGAAGGGCCACTAAGCCAAATTTTAAACCAAAAAAATTATTCTACTCCGCGATGACCACAAAAACATTAGAATTTATTAGGATGTTCGAACTTAGTGCTTAGAAGATCTGACCAATGTGCAACAGTATATATTTTTACATCTTGATGTAATTCTCGAAACAATTGCGATAATTACGATAACAACTCGGGTGCGAATAATTGTTTTAAACTACAGGACTGTTGACAACATTGCGGTGTGACTGCGAGGTAAAAGTTCGTGATGGATTTCGAGTTTCGTTTCGAGACCACCATTAGTAATAACTGGAGTACAAGGAATCAAACTGAGTCAAATCAGCTTGAAATTATGCATTAAGCAAGTTTCATCGCGGAGATATCTTTCTGCAAGCCATGCATCTTCAATTGAGAGATTATGGAGACGTTCATACTGGATCTTTAAGAAGACAATCCGACTTTTCACAAAAATGCATTAGGGCTCAATTTAAAATGGCTGATAATTGTATTATTAGAGAACCTAAAAATGTGACTATTTTGAAACAATGAAAGTAATAGAGCACACGGCTCTCCACTTAAAGTAATAATAGCACGTCTCCAAATGAAGCTAACAAAGCACTCAGTAGACACACTATTGGACAGTGATCAAGAGTTCAAGAGAGCATAAGCTCTCAATGAAGATCATATTGGTGCTTGTCTATCTATTTAGAAAAGATTCTTACTATGTAAGGTTGTTGAATAAGTCACAGAATCAATAGATTATAAACCTAACCTATATGAAATGTTTGAATTCGATTTGAAAAGATCTTGTCACAAAAAACATTTGCATTTGAAGACAATTTTTGTTTATGCCGTGAGAAACAGAGCACATGACTCTCATTAGACCACAAATAGTGTGCTCTAGAGCAGAAGTCTCCAAATAGAGTACTTAAGTTGACACTCTGCTGAGGTGTAACCTACAATTGTGTAAATACACACAGGCTCAATCAACGTCTGAAAAACATTAGATATCAAATTTTAGTAAATGGCTATTGAATCGACTGAGTCGGTACAATTTTCGCTTCACGGTCGATAACTGTCTGAGCCGGCAACACTGACTGCCTTATGCAAATATGAAATTACCTTATTACAAGTACGACAGAAATTATCTACAGTAAGCAAGACACAAACTGGCATTTGGTACATTGAGTGTTTTGGAGTCGCTTTAGGCTAGTAAACAACAGGGTTGCCACTCTTATCAAAAATAAAAACCGGAAAGTCAAATCGGAATGGGCCCCCTAAATTACGTAGTCGACGGCCCCTCAAAGTAAGAAACCTACGATCATTCGATATCACACAACCTGGTAAGTTTTGAAAGCGTTCAAGCAGAAGTTGGGTCTGTTCTAATAAAGATGCTTCTGAATCCTCACAGTTAGCAAGTAAAAGTACAAAATTATTACTGATGCTTATTCAATCATCAGCTTCAACAAGGTGCACTAGAAAACATGACTCGAACAGCTACTATTTTCAGGAGCACCGTTTTCGAAGGTTGAACTGAGTGTACTGCAAAGACCCCTCTACCTGCCCTCAACGCAAAATCAGCATGAAGTTATTGAACGATTGACGATTTCAGCTCCATGTAAAGACTGCATATTATCAAATAATCTACATGTAGGCCTATGGATGATTTTACTTAACCGTTTCAAAGATAACCTTCTTCATTTCGTAAAAAAAATTTTACCTTCAAATTTATAATTCACTAATACACTATTCTCGTGCAGCTTTGTCATTTTATATTAATCGTGCCATGACGTCACACGGTGAAAGGTCTTTATTGCGATGAATTTTGATGAAACCACCATGAAATTGCTGCTCAGCTGTTCGACGTTTGGAAGACTGTTTCAGCAGAGTGGACTGGTCACAGCAAATATCTTCATACAAAATACATAGTCAGCGCGGTCAAAATGCTTGTGAAGGCATTTCCGTAAGCCATTTTCTTTGGAAGAGCCATTCTTCTTTCGAGAAATCAAGAATGTGTGGTAAAATCTTCCTTTCTGTGCTGTACATGCAAAATATACCGAATGTCCTGAAGGATAGGAATATCTTCATACAGGATGGAATGCTAGCGCACTACTAAAAATCACCCATCGTAAAAATTATTTAAACAGCAATTTTCCTGAATCTTGAATTGACCGTCATGGAAGCCTTTGGAATGGCTTCCGATACCACCTGATTCAATGCCTTGTGACTATTTTCTTTTGGGCACGTTTAAGAAATGGTGCATCAGAGTCATCCTATGCATTTGGATGAACTGGAAAACAAAGTTTTGCACCGTTTTCTGCAGATAGACGAGCGATTGCGTAGAGATATGCTCTTGCGCGGTTGACGAAGAATAAGATAGCGTTCGGGCAAATGGTGAGCAAGTACAAAACAAATGTTATAGTGGTACTCGTGTCTGGAACTGTTTCCTTTGAATCATAATTAATAAAAAAATTGACATTGAGTCGCTAATTGCTATTGTATCAACAACTTTGAAATCATCACTGAGAATCCGCCACGTTACATAAACAAAATAATTTTTGAATCAATGTCACACAATAAATTGACGACTAAAAACTATCACATTTTCTCAATATGAGAAAACGGAGTTCTATGTTGTGCCCAAATATTGCACATTACAGAAGCCTTGCAGCTAAATACACCATTTAATCAGAAATGAGATGAGAGCAACATTAGATACAATCCATTACGGGAAATACTAACGTTTCTGGATTTTTAGCTGTCATCAGTGCAATATACCTTCAAAGAATCATATCACTAACTCACATGCAAACAAATCATTATCCGAAATACAGACATCTACAATTAATGAAATACATACAGTTCAAATCTCATTCTGTAGGAGTTCGTTTCCCAAATTTAAAATTTTCAAATACCAATGAAAATAGCTAGTTTGTGTTTGCACTTCATGCACGAAAGTGAGCTGCCGGATTTCCAAGCACATCCACCTACCGATGGTCTGTGGAGTGAGTTGCTGATTTACTGCACTGATGTTGGCTTTTTAGTCAAAAACTCTTGCAGTTCAGCCTGAAGAAACTTCATCAGTACTTGTAGCTCCAGCAATGATTCAAATGAAACCTTGCTCTCATCTCTTGTATTTCAAACATAATAAAAAACAATTACATCTAGGAACAACTTTTGGATTTCAAACAAGATTATGACAGCTATCTGATGAAGGTTGAGCCACCATGGCATAAGTAAACGCAAAATCAACATGACAAGAAATTCTTGTCACTTCTGCAGTTGTTTGCGAGATTTCAATTTTCGTTGGTATCTTTGCCGAAATTTAGCCGCTTTTACAACAAGTGATCGTACGAAATATTCTTTCGTCACTCTGTTGTGTTCCCGAAACTTTTTGGTAGATTTTTCTTTCATGTTTTTCTGGCGGACGATTCTTGAAAGACACGTTTTGGAGAGCATCAAAGCAAGTCAGGACTCAATTCAAAATAGACTCCATAATAACGTATTACAACCTTTTCGTCAAGCATTCCCACCTAAATTTATTTCTTATTTCAAAACCTTGATTATTTACGTTTCGTCCAGTTTCTCAGGATTGACGAAAGATCACTGACTTCCTTGTAGAAGAATCCTCTGCTCAAGAGTCAAGCGGATTTGTAGAAGGCATCTGCTTGAATTTGATCACTCTTAAAAATTGCAGGGTCCCTAAACAATCTTCATAGCTCCGTTCACAATTTTAAAGAGCCCTACATAATCTACAAAGGGCCCACATGCTCATATCTTTAAGGGTGTCGGTCTCAACCCCATAGGCCCATCTAAAAAGTCTTCAGGGACTAAAACAGTTGCCGTTCACAATCTCAAACGGGCGCCTCAAGCGAGCCCTCGCGATCTCAAAGGGGTCCCTTCACAAACTCAGAAGGGCCCTCTCACGATCTTAAAGGGGACCTCCTTCACAATCTCAAAGCGGCCCCTTCACGTTCTAAAAGGGCTCCCTTCACAGTCTCAAAAAGGCCTTAACAATCTCAAAAGGGCCTCTCGCGATCTTAAAGGGGCCTTTTCACAAACTCAAAAGGGCACCCTCACGATCTTAATATAAAATAATAATAATTATATCTTTATTAATGACTCACAAGTACTAGTACTATTCGGTGAGTGCATATACAGAGAGAAAAAAGCACGATGCAGCTGTTGGTCACAATAGTCATCAGGAGTTGGCAGGGAAACATGTCGCACAGCTTCATAAAGCGATCCGCGGGCTGTTGATGTTCAGGATGAGAGGCGAGCGTGGCGATGATGTTCGATAGCAGCATGGGAAAATATGTACATAAAGGAGCAGGATTGAGAGTGCGATGACTAAACAGCAAAGCGTTAAGCACGTTAAACAATCACGGATAGATGCCGAAGAGTGAGAATCCAGTACAATAACTCGTTAAATCCAGTTAAAGTCGTTGAAATAAGGCACCGTGATGGAAAAAGCGTCGATGTATGCAAGCTGATGTAATAAATGGCAAGATGCTAAGTGGATGGCGAAAAACAGAATGCGGATAAAGTCAAAGCAAAACAAGCAGAAAGCGTGCCGCAGACAGGAGCCACAACGGCGCGTCAACCGCACGACAGCCTGCCAGAGTGGCAATCTGAATCTTAAAGGGGCCTTTCTCAATCTCAAAAGGGCTCCTCACGATCTTAAAGTGCCACTGCACAATCTTAAAGGGCCCACTCGCAATCTCAAAAAGGGCCCCTTCATAATCTAAAATAGTTCAAAATCTAAATTATTTGTCCCTTAGCAAAACATTTTCTCACTGCTTGATTTATTCTAAAAAACCGGAAACAGCCTTGAAACAAGTTTGTTCCTCTGAAGAAATCACTAAATTTCTCAAAAAAAACTTAGTAGACAAAGCAAATAGTCATTCTGATAAGCCCTGGACATATATGAAAGCGTTCGACAAATTGAACCACACCTTGTTATAAAAAAGTATCTGAATAAAAGTTTACCTGCTGGATTTATCTTGTGCCTGAAAGACTATCTCCATGAACGAAGCTCTTGTGTACGTTTGAACGGAATTTCCTAGAGTCATTTCGATATCGTTTCAGGGATCCTTCAGGGAAGCCGTTTTCAATAATTTAGAATAATTGAAAAATAACCTCCGTTTATCTTTGCATCCTTCCTTTCAGATTATAATTGCTCTCTATATTCGGATGATGTTGTATGAAATGCGCACATGACCTGATTTAGATTGTACCTGTAAAGGACCCTGACATTTTTCTATCAATTCAATTAAAAAATCAAATTATCGATAGTTTGGAAGCATGGTGCATTTGCAGCGATGTCAATTTCAGTGCTGCTAAGTCTAAAGCTGCTCTTTATTTGAAAAATGCTCGTTTGCCGATGAACTTTGTAAGATTTTCCCTCAAAGGTTGCACTGTACATGAAAATTTTGGGAGTCTCTATTACCGAGGTTCTGAAATGGAAAATGCACATTGGAAATACTTAAAAACAGTAAACAAGCGCTTTTATGTTTTGAAGTGCGTTCGGTCTTCGACCATATTTAAATGTTCAAGATATGTATTTGATATACGCGGCCTATATTTGTTCTGTAATTGAATATTCGTGTCCCGCTTATCTTTTGAACAAATCTTTGTCTCTGAGTGTAATGAAGATTGACAAGAGAGCTCATTGTATCATTTTTTGAAACGATAACAAAACATGTACCCATGCTCCAGACGAAACTGAAAAACGGCGACAAAAACTCAGTCAGGAGTAGTATTCGCGAGCTGAAAGAGACTCAAGCTCCGGCTTTCATGTCGTGATTCCGGGAAGACCATTGTATGCTGGTGTTCATAATTCCCTTGTAAAGAAGTATTTTTTTCGTTTTACTGCCCTTTTTTCAACTCTTCGTTAAACATATATTTACTTTGCATCACTCTCTATTTATTTGCTCTTTTAAATGTATGATCGCTATTTCGAGAAAACCAAGATTTTCATTTTGAATAAAACACTCCTGTTCCCTCGTGCTACATTGAGTAATCTGGAGTTTCCTAATTAAAGAAATATGAGGCGTGGAAATGGACATGGAAGAAAACTGCGCCATCTCAGTCGGTGTAATAAACCAGAGGCTGAGACTAAACAGGGTCTGTAGTGGCCGATGAGTAATACACTTCATAGTCGGTCACACTGGACAGCTGTCAAGTACAATTTTAAAGAAATATTCAGCGTCAGCCTTCAAAATTCGAACCTCATGCCATTCAATAAATACATTGATTAATGTAGAGAAAATTTTCTGCTTTAATAGGTGAATTCAATTCTTATTTGCATTATCTCAAAGAAAGTTGTCGATACTTCGCAAAATATTTCGACAATTTGAAAAACCCTGAAAATATTTGTATTCGTTTTAAATGTTTAAACAATATCTTCATTAAATATCAAAAAAATTATGTCACAATTAAAGATGTAGTTTGGTCAAATTTTCAACCTTGTCTATGCGGTTTCTTCATTGCAGGACTAGTCAATCTTGCTTCTGATGTCTCAGTTAACCGCAATCATCAACTTTAGAAAACTAGAGGACGTCACAGCTGCCAATGATCTGATGCGCCACTGTCTGCATCATAGACCAAGAACATCAGGTAGAGTAGTAACTAAGCAATAATTAAATCCCTTTTTTGTATACACATTTTCGATTTTATAAAATGAACTAGAATGAGGCCCAGCATCATATGTGAGCTATGCAAATTTTTACACTTATGCAGAAATTTTGAATTGATTGATGGTGATAGCAAAACAGAAGGGATAATGGCATTTTACAAGTCCTCCGTGTCATGTCAACCTGCGTGGAGACGCCATATATTTTCTTAATTCAGCAATCCGATGAGTTACTATCACTCTAATACATAGCCATAGACATCTGATTACATTATCAGGACCCATTATTAGTCTTAATAATGTAATCCGATGACTATGTACATAGACATCGAACATCAACAACGATGTCTGTGACTATGTACAAAGCCTTATCAATAGGGGCACTTACCTGAGCGTGATCATTAGTAATTAGTATATTAGGTAGAGCAGCAACTCAGCATTTACTAAATTAACAATTTGTATATAGTTTCGATCCTATTAAACAAAGAGGGAAACTAGAGCGGACAGAAAGGCCTTTTACAATAGAGACTGATGCCACCACGCTATTTGATTATAAAATTTCAGTTTAACAAAATACTTTTTCCATCGGTTTGTTTTACCGACGATAAGTGGCTACTAACTAATTTATCAGTAGATCTAAATATTGAACTTTATGAGATGTTGTGACGATCATCGAAACGAGAATTTATTATCATAGCACAGTAATTTAAGTAATAATAATCAAGTCATCAAGCATTAAGGAGTAAAATTTGATTGTATGTAGTACTTTAAAGTATTTATTCAATTGCGATAGCGTGCAACAATTTGAAAGTGGACGCAATAATTGAAATTATTAGTCCGCGCTCGACCACACGACAAATCTTGATTAGTGAATTTTACACCATTGTTTTATTAGCTTTGAGGACATCATTCATTTTTACATGTTATCCAGGCCAGTTACGCGAAGACAGTATGCACACTTATACCCTCGCCATAAATTGATCCATTTCGTGTTCAAATGTTTGTAACAATGATGTATTGTAGATCATATTGCATACTCAAATGGCTGTACTTGAAAATTGTTCTCATCAGTTGAGACACCGAAACACTTGTCGAAAACTCAAAGATTCCTCATTGACGCCAGATTGGTTTTGATCAAGAATAAAAAAACAGCAAAGTACCGTTGTTGTAAAAGGCGTTTGCATGCAATTCCATAAATTTAACAAAGTCCCTCATTTATTGTAAGCGCCAGGGCTGTGGAGCCGGAGCCGAGCCGGAGCCGGAGCCTTAAGGAGCCGATGGTTTTGGTCGGAGCCGGAGCCGATTTATCACAAAGGCTCCGGCTCCGGCTCCGATAGTTTGAGCTTTGATATAAATCTAGAATTTTGAAAGTTATTAATTGGCATCACAAAAAAATTAAATCATTTGAAATCTAAAGATATGTCTTTTAAGTATACCAATGATCTGCCCTCCACGATATCTTTCTTTGCAGTTGCCGCCTTCCTTTGTATTATATTTATTATATATTTACACACATGTGTAATATTTTTTTATTGCATATGTTTTGAAGACTAATTTCCATATTGACAACGTATTCTCCAAAATCCATTAATTTGAAGACTTGTTATATGCATGCTAACTGGATAATTGTATATTCCTAGAGACAAGTCGCCAGTCATTTATGTACACATTTCCAGTTCAGTCAGCAAAGATAATATAGCTACTTGCGCAATATCGTAAATCTAATACGGTTACTATGTAGGCTATCATCTATCGGTATGGCTACTGGCAGAAGCTACTGGCATCTGTGACAATGCCAATTTCCTTAGATTGTATTGTAGGCTCTTGTGCATTCCCCCCCCCACCTACATTTTTCAAAACAATCGATTATTCAATTTGATCAATTTTGATTGGAGGGATAACTCTTCACACTAACACGAATGACCTGACTACAAGTCCTCACATGGCTATAGCAATAAGCGACCCAGCCACTTCTAGTAGCGCCCTATTATTTTAAAGGTATCTCATTCACAATGAATTTCCTTTGACTTCAAAATTCAAAGGGTATATTTCAATGCGAAAAACCCGAAGGCAAATTACAATGTTGACTTGCTGACGAAGTTTGCGACCATGACATCGCAATTACCCACGTAGATTTTTACAACAGCACGGAATGCTTCACTCAAACCGGTGATGCTGAAACGGACATCCAATGGTGCTGCATCTTTTGACCAGAGAAAAAATGGGGGGGGAGGATTGCACAAGAGCCGCATCGTGTAATAATATTTCCCCAAATGCCTGTGGATTTCAAGAATTTTCATTATTATTTTTTCCGTCTGTCAACACTTTATGCTGATATCATGCTGACTTATATGTAAACAATAAAAAAAGACTGAGACGCTCTCAATAAAGGCGGGGCGCCTTTTGACCTCCCTTTTCTATTGTCTGTGACATTAAACCGCACGCGCATTCGAAAGCTAGCAAAGTAGATGGGATTTCTGCTCGGTGCTCGCAGTCAAATTTTTATTATGCATAGCACCCTGCAACATACTGTGTGATACTCCGAGTTCAGTTTCATCAGCCTAACCATCATCAGAGGAATAGTGGTAATGTGTTATACATAAATTGAATATAATAATATACATGAATCATTGATGAATTATTTAGTGCAACTTTACGCCATAATGAAAAATACGAAATTAATATAATGTAAGTTAGGCCTTAACTTATTAGGTATGCTGCATAGAATTACAAAACTTGTCCTAAATTAGATATTTTTAATTTTTTTAAGTATAATTTTCAATTGTACATTTCTAGCCTACACTGCGATGAGGCTATCTAAATTACAATTTCTACAGATGATGAGTCGTGGGCTACCCACCGATCATATTATTCATGGACCAACAGACTATTGAATAAAGGCAATAACAAATAACAATAACAACCGAAGCTAGCCTATATACACTTTAATATTCAATAAAGCAATTGATATCTTTATTGATGCGGTATATTTGGCTATATAGCCGATACCCTTTCCATGTTCGAGTAGATACAGGCCCTATAAGCTATTTAGAGGCATACGCTATCCAGTTTCATATTCAAGCTTTGTTAAAAAGCTTATACTACTATTCGGCCCCTGTGACGGCTAATTAGGTATATCATCATCACTCATGTGGTCTGTAGCCTCGTAGTAGACTGGTTGCAGGCTAGGCCAATTTATATTTAGCCAGTGCGGGAGATCTTTATCTAATTTAACCAATCCTGGCTATAACTTATTTTATCTTTCAGAGATAGTCAATTCATGCAAAAATATATGACAAGTATGTTATTTGTCATTATATTAGGCTATTATCATTTTTATTATTAACTTAAGTCGTTGCTTGTTAATGAAAACTAATTTGATGATTGTAGCAAGCCTCTGAAGGCCACACCGTTATCCAAAAAACCCGTTCAACGGATCCAGGATAACCAGCATAGATAGAACCTGAATTTGAAGTCGGAGCCGGAGCCGAGCCGGAGCCTTTCACATCAGTGTCGTGGAGCCGGAGCCGGAGCCGATGAGATAACGCATCGGCTCCACAGCCCTGGTAAGCGCACCTCATATCACCTCGCTCTGTTGGATATTTCCGCAATAATCGTACGATGAGATAAGTGGCTGATCCACATCTGTTAAAGGAGTCTTATTGTCTCGGTTTACTGCAATGAGAAGCCATTCGATGAATAAGACTGCCAAACCTGCGCATGAACGCACGCGCGTGTGTGTGTTGGAACCACAGAATTAAATATTTTGTTTATCTGCTTCGGTTTGCTAGAAGTGTGATTAATACGAAATTGACGGGACATAGAGGAACCTATTAAGTGGGCAAAAAGGAATTTCTTATACCTTACAGAGATAGGAAAAAAATCGTGCGTCGCTTGCGGATTAATGTGAGTTCCACCAAAGTGCTTCGATTGCCAAAATTCCTTCAGATTCGAAGAATTCAGATCATTGCGCACAAGTTTTCTCCATAATATTGGACCTTCCGATCATTATTAGAAAGTAGCAGGCGTACGAAAATTAGTTCACTTGATGTTTTCACATTCTCTCCTAGGCATTGCTCACTGTATAGCGCATACATTGAATCGAATGTTAGCCAGGCGATGTGTGTTTCGGTGTAGAAGCAATCCATAGAAATGGATATCCCTCGCGTTTTGCTGAGCACTTGAACATTGAATATTTTTGCTTCAGAGTTTATGACTATAGTACTTTAATATTTTGCCACTGAAGATTTCATTATCAGAATCTGCTCCTAGGAAATCCCATATTTCAGAGATGTTTTATCGTTCACATGTGCAAAACTTGTAAGTCTTGTTGTTAGTTATTGTTTAAATCTTGTTTTCCGACATTGACTATGTATATCTCGTCCTCTGAGTCTGATTACGGCAGCCTATATACTGTACATACGAGCAGGTGCAACATTAGTCACGTTTTCAACTTTGAATTGTTTTTGTTTTGTTTGCTGTTGAGAAAGTTTACTAATTAGTTTGTTATCAAAGGATTGTCTGCTGCTCAGGAGAGTTTTTAGAATTAATTTGAAAAGGTTTGTTATGTAGATTTTGTTTCAATCTACTATTGTGCTCTCGGAAAAGATTTTGCAGAATTTGATTGTTAAAAGTTACACTGATATTATTACACACATTTGATGAAAACGATTTTTTATTCGCTGCTTATTTCTGGAGATACATACCATACCAATAATTCTTAAGTTAAAGTAAAGGCTCCTAATCCCATAAACCTTTATTTGAGGGACAATGAAATTTCAGCTAACTTAGGTTTTCATATTAAGTAGGCCCTGTCTTTCAATTGAATCGTTTGTGAGCTATGCTTAAGAATGGCTGAGTCTGAGTTTCACTTCAATTCTAGACATATCAACGTCAAAGATTTTGAAAATTCCAAAAATGACTTTATTTTCATAACCTAAAGGGGGTAGGGGTCAAAGTTGCAAAATAGGGCCTACCCACCTTTTTTCAGTCGAGCGTACCCCTGCTCCGATCGTATCATGACTTCTTTGAAACAAATGTACGGATCTTTATTTGATTTTCCGAAATTGAGAAGTGAACTCAATGTGATATATTTGTCTTCAGATTTTAATGATAAATCAGTTTTTCAATTAACTGAATTTATGACACAAAATGATTTATTGACTGTTTTCCCAGAAAGTTACAAGTTGGCAATGTTGATTCTAACTATTCCGAGTACTATTGCTTCGGTTGAAAGGTCTTTCTCGGCCTTGAAGCGTATTCACACATACATGCGAAATACACAAGGGCAATCACGAATTTCTCGCAATTCTATTTCGCGCAATCACGAAAGTCTCGCCACGATTGCAGTTGAGCGATACCTCCGCGAGGAGGGATCGTTGTATGAAAAGGTTATTTATGAATTTAAAAAGAAAGAACGCAGAATTGTTTTGGATTTGAAATAAATCACTACAAAGAAGTCGACAGAGTTAGTCTTTGGAAAAAATATAATTTTCATTTAAATAAAATCTGTTTTTACTTATCACATGTATTTATTTATTTTTCATTAATTCATATTTCATGTATAACCAGCGCAACCAGAATATGCATGTAGAAAAGTAATTGAAATTAAGATCATTGTCAAAATGTTAGTAAAAGTTCATCTGTAAAAATGAATGTTGTAACATAAAAAAATGTCCGGTATAGAAATAGGACTCGAATGCCGAGCGAAGGCCTATGGTCTGGGACCACGCTACGCCATTGATAATATCAATTATCAAGCGAATTTGATGAATTCGCCGGTGGGCCTACTTATGGGTTATTCACCCCACGTTTTCAAATGTCTAAAATCCGTAAAAATGAATCAACCGTCGCAAAACTTCAGATACACGTATTTGAGTATTTCTACCCACATACAAAAAATATACAGATTCGACAAGTACTTTTTGAATTAGAGACGATGATGTGAAGTGTAGCGATGTCAGCAGCTTGATCTGACTTTGTCTGTTCGACGCATTACTGTTACTCGTGTGTGCATTGTTCTCTTTCCGTCTCCGTCTCATCCATTACTATTTGAAATCTTCCCACGACCACAACCCCACCACACATTTCTTAAATTAAGCACGCTATTGGAAAGGATGTGGTCCGGGTCATCATCACTTCTACTGCAACGCTGTCGCGACATGACTTTGTTGACCCAGTGCTATCTATTCAGACGATGAGGTCAGGCGAAGTTAGATCAAGCTGCTGACATCGCTACACTCCACATACGTCATCGTCTCTAATTCAAAAAAGTACTTTTCAGATTTGCATAAAATTCTGCATGTAGGTAGAAAATATACTCAAATACGTGTCTCTGAAGTTTTGTGATGATTGATTCATTTCTACGGATTGTAGACAAATTTGAAAACGTGGGGGGAGATAACCCACAAGTACCAATTCGCCTTACAAATAAATATCGATATTCATCGGAAAACAATAAAGACAGAAGAAATCGAGACCTCATTGAGAAAGATGAAGACAGGAAAAGCAACTGGCAAGGATGAAATAACGACCGAAATGTTGAGGGCAGCGGGGAAAACAGGTATTGAATGGCTAGCTAGACTTTTTCGGCTGTGCTATGAAAAAGGGGAAATCCCAGAGGACTGGAGGCTGGGTTTGATTGTCCCCATTTGGAAAGGAAAAGGAAGTCGACAGGACCCTCAGAAATACAGAGGAATCACTATTCTAAGTCAAGTGATGAAATTGCTGGAGTTCATAATCGACGGAAGGCTGAGATCACAAGTGCAGGAACACGAAATTGGAGAGGAACAGCAAGGTTTCAGAAAAGGTAGAAGTACATCGGATGGTATGTTTGCGGTGAGACAAAAGATGGAGAAGACGATTGAAAGAGAAGAAAACAAAAACATTCGTAGATTTAGAGAAAGCTTATGACAGCGTCCCTAGACCCCTAGTGGTGGCAACCCTGAGATGGTTAAATGCTGAAGAGAAAGAGGTGATACTTATCGAAAAGATGTACGAAAGAACCAGTGCGGCAGTGATAGTTGGAGATAACATCAGCGAAGATTTCCAAATAAAAACAGGGCTCAGACAAGGAAGTGCTTTAAGTCCATTTTTGTTCATTCTGATTATGGAATTGTCGTCAAGGAAAAGCGAAGAACATGATGCAATGAACAAGATAATGTATGCTGACGATCTAGCTGTGATAACGAAAGACGAGGTGGAGCTACAAGATCAACTGGAAAAGTGGGTGCAGAATTTCCAAAGGCATGGTCTGCGCATCAATTTGGATAAGACGGAAGTAATGTGGGTCGGAAAGGAGCCAAAGGACATAAGTGTTGAGGTGCAAGGAATTCAGCTAAAGCAGACAAAGGGTTTCAAGTACTTGGGAGGTGTGGTGGCGGAAGATGGGCGGAACGAAATGGAAGTGAATAGTAGAATTAGAGCAGTGGTCGGAGCCTATCAGAAAGTGGCAGGAGTGTTGGGAGACAGAAGGATCAGCAAAGATATCAGACGGAAAGTGTTAGAGGTGTGTGTAATTCCAGCAGTCACATATGGTCTGGAAACAATGGCGCTCACCAAAGATCAGCAAGATAGACTGCAAGTGTGCGAGAACAATTGGCTGAGGAGGTTGTGTGGAGTGAAGTTGGTTGACAGAAGAAAACTTGCAGAAATGAGACTCGAAGTCGGACTGAAACGAACGATGATTCAGAAGATTGTTGGAAAGAGATTTCTTGGGCCGGACATGTGGCAAGAATGAGCAGAGGCTACCCAGGCAAATGGAGCAAGAAATGAGTGTGCGAAGAAGAGGAAGACCGAGAATTCGTTGGAGTGACGTTGTCAAAAGAGATTTCCAGAAGGCGGAGGAAGATTGGAGAAGCGACGCAGAAGACAGAGTCGTATGGCGGAGAACTGTGCACAATGTGGTTGAAGTATGGAACGGCTGACATTTTACTTGACTGTGTTTCCTGATATCGT
The DNA here is from genome assembly GCA_907163375.1 of Prostheceraeus crozeri. Taxonomy (NCBI): domain Eukaryota; kingdom Metazoa; phylum Platyhelminthes; order Polycladida; family Euryleptidae; genus Prostheceraeus; species Prostheceraeus crozeri. Next base: position 25,413 of record CAJQUW010001553.1, read on the forward strand.
TTCATGTGGTGTTACCCTGATGGTTTGTGGACTGTAGCTAGTTTGTGTTTCCATGAATTTTATGATGTATATGAACTGTCTCCTTTTTATCTTGTTTGTATGAATCCCCCCTACCCCATTTATATGGGAGAAAGGGGTTGTTAAAATAAAATAAAAATAAAAAAAATCCCTTAGACGCTAACATGAGCTCATACCAGGAGGTTCCGTTTTGTAATCAGTTTATGGTCCGAAGTAGATTCATCTGTTGTTATTGTAATTTTGATATCGGTAAAAAGACACGAACGTATGAAGGAATATATATTCATTACAAAAGATTAGGTACTTATGGGTTATCCCCCCACGTTTTCAAATTTGTGTAAAATCCGTAGAAATGAATCAATCGTTACAAAACTTTAAGTGCACGTGAGTGAGGATATTTTCTATCGACATACCAAAACGTCCAAATTGGACAAGTTCTGAATTAGGGGCGATAACTTGAAGTGAAGCGTTGCTGCAGCTTGAACTGATTTCTTCTGACCTCATTCATCGTCTGAGCAGAAAGCACTTGAAGTTAACAAAGTCATTTCCCGACAACTCCTGAAGTGATGATGACCAAGCCATATCCCTTACACTAACATTTTCAACTTAAGAAAAGTGTGGCAAGGTAGTGGTCGTGGGAAGATTTCAAATAACAGTGGATGAGACAAAGAGGGAGAGAGAACAATGCTCACACGAGTAGCAATAATGCGTCGAACAGACGAAGTCAAATCAAGCAGCTAGCATCGCTACACTTCACGTCATCGTCTCTAATGCAAAAAGTACTTGTCCGATCTGTGTGAAATTTTATATATGGGTAGAAAATATGCTTAATTACGTGTACCTGAAGTTTGGTGGCGATTGATACATTTTTGCAGATGCTAGACAAATTTGAAAACCTGGGGGAGGGAGATAGCCCATTAATACCAAAGATTATACACTTATGCGCGCATATGTCAAATTTAACTGTAGTAGTAAATCGAAATTTATTCTCTCGATTACTGTCCGTCATGTCATCATCTACAACGAAAATAAGATGACAACTCATGTTATACTAAAGTTGAGCATGCGAGAAATCTAGGTGAAGCATGGGTGGCAGGGACTGGCAGGGTGATACAACAAAATATCAAGTTCTTAGGAAGTCTTCAGCTTTTTGGCCACTTTTAACAATGTGTGATACGCTTTCTTTATTCACTCATAACTCGAATGCTTCTGTGTGCCGAACTTCACTTTGAGTATTGTCCAACAATTAATTTGCTTGCCTAACTCCGATCAAATCGCCTTTTTTAATGGCCTCCTGTCACTCAAATTTTATCCCTTTCATGCAATGAGATTCTTCACTCGTCTAATGCCTCATGTTTCCTCTTTACAGATTCAACAGCTTCAAATATTGACGCCTCTTTCATGATAATGTCTTTATCAGAAGCGGCTGCTGATAAATGCACGGGTATACCATCAGACTCCACATAGTATCCCACCCCTTTCCCCCCCCCATTTGCTAGGATTAAGCTAAATATACCTTTTATAACTGTGAAAGATAACGAGCATGAGATAATGCATACGATCAAGCATCTGCCGTTCACAATCCAGTCATAAACAGTAAGCACGTATCTAGTTTAACAAGCCTACAAACTCATTTTTCCTGATTCAAAAAATTCAATTTTCACCGGTATGATTTTTTGATTCACTAAATCCATGTTTCATTTCTTGAATCAGAAAAGTGATGTGGACCCATTTACATCTTTCAAAGTTGCTTGAAATCATTGTCTTTCATTAAATGATTCTGCTATGCCATTGGCAGGTTACCTGTGATATGATCACGCTTAAGAAAATACTCTTGATCGAGGTTCAGAATGAAAGCAATAGCAGGTTATCGAGTTGCTAATTTAACAAGCATTGCCTCTCCAAGGCTGTCAAGCACGGAGAATCTGCAAAATACTTTCATTCCCTCTGCATTGCAATCATGATAAGTCATTTCCGTGGTAAATTCTTTAAAACCTCAAACATTTGCATCTCAAACATCTCACACTTGACAACAATATCCAACCTGCATCCTCCTCGAGTTCATTTAATAAAATCGAAAGTGTATACCAAAGATATTTAATATTATAAATATTAAATAATAATTAAAATAAAATAATTAATAATTATTAATAATAATTAATAATTAATAATAATAATAATTAATTAAATAATTAATATTATATTTAAAGGGCTAGATAGGAAATAGACATGTTTTTACTTTCTGTGCAAAACCAGTGAAAATCAGCTGATATTGCATGAATTTGAAAATATTTTTAAGCGAGCAACAAATGTTCCTTTTTTATTGCCCCTTTTAGTAATTACAGAACTGAATAAAACGCATTTCAATAATAAATCAAGAAATTTTTGTATATGTCTAAAATACAGCGTCCAATTTCCAACTATACTTTATCAGATGTTTTGCAAAACGCAGTTGTAAATAAGAGCACCCTGTTGATACAGTGCTTTCAATTAGACTTCATTGCATTATTTTATCTGAGTTGATTATTAAATCTGAAGAGCGCATGTTATATAGGAAATAGTGCAAATGAAAACCAATTGTTTCATTCTTAGATAAAAGCAGAGTGAAGTTCTCTTGCAATTCACCAAATACATGACTAAGTGACTTTTCTGAACAGAAAAATGAACCGCGTCTTTACTTTTGCTCATGCACATTGTTTCTTTGTAATAAGTACGAAGCCCGTCTTATGGTTGTACATGTATATCGTTGCTGTGCCCACCGTCGCCCGCGGCCACAGCAAACGCAGTTGCCAAACGTGACAATAATCTAACGTGAAAATGTAATTTTGCGATAAGAAATTACATATGATACAACAGAAAAAATATATCAGAAATTTTGATATAAAATTGGCTTAAGCAAATAAAAACAAACAACATATATTACGCATGCTTGCATTTACAACATCTTCGATATTGACAGACATCCGATGATGACATCCGATTCCACTTGGACCTATTGTCCTCTGTTAATTATTTGCAATACATACATGTAGATCCATATTAAATAGTTTCATCCAGGCGAATAACTCGAAGAGCGTTGTTGACATGGCTGAGCCTTATTAATAGCCAATTGCTCAGTGTGATATTCGGATTCTCACTGAATTTGTTAATAGTTATGAACTCTAGAGAGGGAGTTGAGTGTTCATCAACACCCCGTCAGTCTTCATCTAAATATATTTTTTCTTCCAAATTGATAGTACTGCATTAAATTGCTGTATTACCGCTCTCATCTTCAACAATTTTTTTAGAGAAACTGCTGAACGAATATTCTTGAAACTTATCATATAACATCAGTGAACTATGCTTAACATCATGTGCCATTTCCAAGGCTTTTTTGTCGCATTGCACACCGTACAGCCGACAAAACAGCAATTTCGCCCCATTGCCGTACCGGTAACTGCTTTTTTTGCCACGATAAGGACCGTACTGAAATGGGTTCAAATTTAGGCATCTATTTCTCATCTAGCCCTTTTAAACAATTAAATATCTTTGGTGTATACGCATTGGGGATTTAATAAATGCTGAGTTACCACTCTACCTAACACCACATCACTTTTCAGGTTCAAGAAATGAAACATGAGTTTAGTGATCGAATCATAAAATCATGCCGGTGAAAATTGAATTATAACATGAAATTTCAGCCAAGAAAGCACGAATGATATCGTGACTGTTTCATGAAGACTTCCATAATAACGCGGATCATGAAATTCACTTGATAATCAGCTTGATTTCAGCTTTGTTAGGATGCTTATCAGCAAATATTCATTCCTTTTGATATCCAACTTGTTTCATACTATTTATATAGAAGAGTCATCTCGGCAGTATATAAATTGGCAAAATTTTGACTTTTTTAAAATTGTTCAAATAATGTTTTGGACCAAGGGAGCGCAATCTCCTCAAAAAACTGAATCTTTTGATATAAAAATTTTCACTGTATACAGATACTTTTTGAGTCGACACCATAGAGTAGATATATTAGGTAGAGTGGTAACCCTTTTAAACAATTAAATATCTTTGGTAGTAACTCAGCATTTATTAAATCCCCAATGTGTATGCACTTTCGATTTTATTAAATGAACTCGAGGAGGATACATGTTGGTATTGTCACCAAATGTGAGAAATGCAACTTTTTGCAGTTTTGCAGAAACTACAACGGAATTGAGCAAAGAGGTTTGGAATTGATTGATCATGATTGTAATGCAGAAGGAATGATGGTATTTTGTAGAATCTCAGTGTCATGACAGCCATGGAGAAGGGATATATAGGTAGAGTGTCGACCATAGAGTAAGTATGTTAGGTAGAGTGGTGACTCAGCATTTATCAAATCCCATTATTAAGCATTTATTTATTAATTAATAAAAAATTTCACTGTATACAGATGCTTTTTTGAGTCGACACTCTACCTATATATCCCTATACTATGGGTACTACTCAAAGATATTTAATATTATAAAGGGCTAGATAGGAAAATAGACGAGTTTTTTTACCTTGTGTGCAACGAAAACCAGTGAAAATCAGCTGATATTGCATGAATTTGAAAATATTTGTAAGCGAGCAACATTAATTCCTTTTCATTGCCTCTTTTTAGTAATTATAGACCTAAAGTGCATTCTAGAAATTTTCATATATGTCTAAATACAGCGTCCAAATTCTTTCAAAATTTCTGCAGCGTTCTACTTTTTCAGATGGTTTGCAAAACGCAGTTGTAAATAAGAGCATCCTGATGAAACAGTGCTTTCAATTAGACTTCATTGCATTATTTTATGTTAGTTGATTATTAAATCTGAAGTGCGCATGTTATATAGGAATAGCACAAATCATCTATGGCACAAATGAAAACCAATTGCTTCATTCTTAGATAAACGCAGAGTGAGGTTCACTTACAATTCACTAAATACATGACCAAATGACTTTTCTGAACAGAAAAATGAACCGCATCTTAACTTTTGATCATGCAGATTGTGTCTTTGTAATAAGTACGAAGTCTGGCTGTGGTTGTACACGTATATCGTTGCTGTGCCCATATGCACCGGCCCCAGCCACGCCAGACGCGATTGCCAAGCTTGGCAATAATAGAACGTGTAAAAATGTAATTTTGCGGTAAGAAATTACATGATACAACAAAATAAATATGAATTATCAGAAATTTTGATATAAAATTGGCTCAAGCAAATAAAAACAAACAACATATATTACGCATGTTATACAATGCAGATTGACAACATCTTTGACATTGACAGACATCCGATGATGACATCCGATTCCACTTGGACCTATTGTCCTCTGTTAATTATTTGCAATACATACATGTAGATCCATATTAAATAGTTTCATCCAGGCGAATAACTCGAAGAGCGTTGTTGACATGGCTGAGCCTTATTAATAGCCAATTGCTCAGTGTGATATTCGGATTCTCACTGAATTTGTTAATAGTTATGAACTCTAGAGAGGGAGTTGAGTGTTCATCAACACCCCGTCAGTCTTCATCTAAATATATTTTTTCTTCCAAATTGATAGAACTGCATTAAATTGCTGTATTACCGCTCTCATCTTCAACAATTTTTTTAGAGAAACTGCTGAACGAATATTCTTGAAACTTATCATATAACATCAGTGAACTATGCTTAACATCATGTGCCATTTCCAAGGCTTTTTGTCGCATTGCACACCGTACAGCCGACAAAACAGCAATTTCGCCCCATTGCCGTACCGGTAATGCTTTTTTTTGCCACGATAAGGACCGTACTGAAATGGGTTCAAATTTAGGCATCTATTTCTCATCTAGCCCTTTTAAACAATTAAATATCTTTGGTAGGCCTATAATGAACACTGATAGGCCTATTCGCTCAAATGGCTCACTAGTTTCTGTATTTCTCTACAGAATGTGAAAAATTAGCTCTACGTTCAATTGAATTATTTTACTTCATACATTGAGAACAGCTGAAGTCCTTCTCTTTACGAAAACGTGCAAAACAACAACCTAGCTTCGGAAAGACATCTATTAATCAAAGTCGATGATTCTCACGACGTTTCTTTTTCATCAAATCTACCCATCTTTATGGCAGCATCGTACAAATGGATGGCACTAACCATTGTTTTAGCCATCGCAACAGGAGAGCAAATATAGCACAAAAGACGCCATAGTCCGATGCCAAAGAGAACTGAAATAAAAGACAAATTTCACCATAAAAAGTCAAACGTAAATAATGAGAGCATATAGTTGTTCTTACCAGTCGGACCTTCGTGAAAGTATAGTACATAGAGAGCAGCATAAAATAATTCACTGCCAGCTACCATGGAGAACAAAACAATCTGAAACAAAAATTGTGCATTTCAAATAGGTTTTGTGACTTATGAAGCGGTAGAACTCGCTTTACTACTGTAGTATAAACGCAGAATAAGATTGCCATCCTTGCCGACATCTTTATGACTCTTTTCACCAGTCAGCACCATCCTGCAAGACAAATATAAGAGTATGGTTCATGCAGCCGCTTCAATTACCGATCCTTTAGAAAGTAGAAAATAAAAAAAACTACAAAATGACAGGTCATATGACAGTTACAAGGCTTGTATTTCAAATTTACAACCACATATTCGTGCGGCAAAGAAATTGCGCGACAACTACACTCATGCAGTCAGACGCGTTAGATAATCCCATAACGCCGTCTTCCATTCATTACAATGCCTATACAAACTTTTTGCTCTAATTGCAAAAGAGCAAAATCAAAGCAAAATAATTCTACTTTTATCGAAGTGGAAACTCTCATTGTGCTCCGAATTATTCTTTTCGATATCAGTCAACATTCAAATAAAGTTCAGAGAATTTCATGATTCATTTTTAGTTTTCTACCGTCTGAATACTTGCATGTCATGCTTCAATTTCAACCAAGCAAATAAGACCTGGAGTTGATAAATTTGAATAATACAATTCATATTATTTATTGATTTTTTTAAGAAGGTCGGTATTGGCGAAAAATGAAATAGTAAAAACCATTAAAACAGCAAGATATATTTCTTAAAAAAATCGATCACTTAATATACTGCTTAAAACCAACGAGCACTTCCACTATTCTGTAATTCATATTGTATAAAAAGGTTTGGCAATTGAAGAGGTAAATTTTGTACGGTATACGTTCCCGAGATCACTCGCGACGAAAGTTTGCTTGTTCGAACGCGCAACCTCCAAGCTACGACTTGCTGCAAATTATTACTTGAATATTCGTGTCAGGGATATCTAGAGCTTTGAGCAGTAGTTAGTAGTTACATCTTCTACGCAAGACTATAGTCAAATGATAAGTTTAAATGTTTTTGATTTATTAATATGAGATTTAATATGACTAATGTCATAATGGATATTCATGAAATTATAATGATTTTCTTTCGATCGACTGATCGAGGTTCATCTTCTTCACCTACTTTCTTTATCAATACATGTAGTTATTTGAATTGATGAATCAACTGATGAACGATTTCAGCTTAGATAAAATTAGGTTATTGCAAAGAAGACAATTTTTTGTTTTCCTTTCATTTGATGTCAAGGACAGACTTGCTGAGAATCACGTTTTTTGAATAGCAATGAAACAGTTTCATGATAATGTGATCAAAAATCTTATTTGACGATTACACTTCAAATTAATGAACGATTCATATCGATCTTTTACACACTTAATACAAGCCAGAAACATTTCCTCGTGATATTTGCAGCTAGGAATTTGATAACGAAAATTTTCAAAAGCGAAAAAAAGAGCACCAACGTGACCACTTATCTATTACCAACCAATTTTAAGTGACTAGCCACGTAAATTTCGTAAATAATTAGCGGAAGAATTCTTTTGTCACCAACCAAAGAAGCTCGCATTATTAGGATCCACGGTCAGTCAACCGGAGATCCAGAAGACAGTAGCTGTAATAGCCGATGTGAAGGAAGACAAAATGGTTCCTAAAGTTTAAGATATTAATGAGCGACTCTTCACCTAAGATATTCGGTAATCAACAAACATGGTGAAAAACGTAAATAGATAAGAAAATCGATTATCATGCATCTTGATTCCGTAGGTGCAGCAGTTTCAAATGATAAGTCATGATGAAAATTCGAAAGAAAGTTTGACCCCGCGGAGACAATTTATAGTCAAATGAGTCGGACGGAAACTATCGGAAGTCGAAATATAAGTGCAATTTGTTTGGAGTTTTATTAGGGTTGGGGATTTAAGAAATCCTCGAAATCGGTGATAGGTATTATCCTTGACAAAGAATGCGGACTCTAAAGTTTCCGTAAGTATGTTGTGGGAAGGACCAAGCAAGCTGATGTTCAGTTCAAAAATAGAATATTTTTCTTTTGGTAATATATTTCGATCTATACTCATAGATCATCGTCAGACAAGTAAATCATAGCTTTGGTAAACAAAAAAATCAATCATGTAAACGAAGTAACATAAAATTTTAGTGGCAAGTAAAGACACAGTCTATAACTAGGAAAGAGATGAATAACATAGAACAATAGTTACTACAATAGAACTAATTGGGCCTCTTCCCACAACATACCTAAAATATCAAACCAAAGCATCTTTACCCTGTCTTATGTTTCCATTCTTCATTTTCTTTGTCCATGCACCCGTTGCCTTTGATTATTCCTTGTAGAATAGAATAGTGCTTACATTTCTTCAAATGAAAATCATAGTTATGACAATGCACTGCAGACAGAAAAAAGAGTAGTTTTGGTAAAAACATAGATAATCAACGGTCATGAACAGGTGTGACCAAAGAGTTATAATGGATGATGACTTTAAGATCTACACATAAAACTTGCCATGAAAAGAAAAAACGAGTCTCTCATCCTTGCAGTGCGACATAAAGGGATACAAGGAACGCCAATGGAAGGCAGTCTATGCGGGATCATTTCGTGGAGAATGTGCGTTCTGTCACTTTCGGCTTTCAGAAATAGCTGCTTGCTAATTTTGAGAGCAGTGATAAGTTCTGGTGTCGCTACCGTAAATTATCATGTGCGCTCTTTTATCAACCCGAGTAAGACGTTGTTATGTGAAACATGAAATATATTTAATGAAGAAAACGAAGTTAAGTGAGATGCACAGTTGTTGAAAACACTGGAACTGTTGAAGATTTCAGTTGCAACATTTTCGTTTCTTTTATTCAGGGTGGCGGCCAGATTTCAAGCATAAAATTCCCGCTATTTCATCGAATTTCCACGCTATATTTTATGTTGACCAGATGTGATATTCCAATTACACCGCCCGAACGCTTCCTTAAACAATTTTTATCATAAAATTGCAGATCCTGTTTGAATTTTGCCACCAAATTTTGACGTGAACGGTAATTGACTCTATCGCACTCAGTTTTAAAAAAGCTTGAATTCTGTGAGCGGTAGTTTCTATTAAGACTATAAACATATAATTTTCCTCAGTGGCAAGCAGCCAGTGAGCCATTTATGAGATATAAAATGATTTCATATCGATAAAGAAGTTCACTTCCTAGACCTTCCGACGATCAGAAAATACTTCATTTTCATAAAATTGATTCATAAAATTCCATGAAGTTCTATTTAGCCGATTTTTCGGACTTCAGTTTTCAAACATGTTAAGTTGCATTTTGGAACGCGACACTTTAAACTGCAGCGTAGTCATACCATGAAAGAAAGCTATGATATCAAAATGCATATGTTACTACAAAGGCACGATGACACTGACTTATCAAGAAGTATCGACAATTGAAATCAAGAAAACTACCACAATGAACGAAGACCTTAAATGCCGGAAGAATTCAACATTATCATCCTATTTTATCAGTTTGCGTAGAATTAATGAGCGCATGGCAACTGTCAGCCGCAAAATTTGTTTCTGAAGTTTCGAGCAAAGTCAGGTAAATACTGGAGAATTAGGGTCTCGATCTTTCTTGATTTGGAAATAAGGTGCACCGCAATAAAAATAATAATACTTTCTTTATTGTCTCAGCATGGTAAATTCAGTGAGCACACCACATTTCGAGAAAATACAGAAAGCTTAGAAAGTAAATGGCTGCAGAAAAATAGGTCGTAAAAAGAAATGTCATAAAATCAAAGGCTATTTACAGAAATTGATGAGCGACTTTCCATATCGCTCAGTCTTGGTTAGTGCACGGCGCAGTAAACATGCATTTCTCGTCGACTCAGAAGAACGATCCAAAAACAATTCACGCAAAGGATGACTATCGTCTTTTGCAATTTTTGAAAATAGAATCACATGTTTTATTTGCAAAAAATCACATGTTTTACTTGCAACAACAGCAAGAGAATTTTCATCTTTGTGAGGCAAACACATTATTCTGTAAGCTCTCTTTTTGATAGCAATGAGCTTTTTCAGCAAATATTATGGAAGATTACAAAAGCATGTGAATGAGTTTATTCCATATGGGTTTTATTATGAGTTATATATTATTTCATGGAAATGGAAAGTTTATTTATCTGATGTAATTTGATTCAATGACTTAGCATTCTTCCTAATCAAATTATTCATATCGTTTCTTCTTCGCATATAATAAATTCTGTCGGCTTCTAGTAATTAGTGTTTATTGAAATATCATATTCTTAGCATAAAATATAAATTTGAAAATGTTTCAACAAGGAATTGAGAATACATACGTAGCTCTTGAAAATATCATGTCTCAGAAGGCAATTTGCTGCTTCAGCCTTGCATGTTTGAAAGTTGAAGCAGGTACGGCGGAACCAGGGGGTACCGGGTACACGTGTCCCCCCTCCCCTAAAAAATTAACAACTTATCATGCTCTTCTGTCATAATTCAATTGATGTTAAAAATTGCCAGACATCTCATTGATTTGACAGATCCAAAAATGTCGATGAGTTGGCAAATTATCATTTTACACTTTTTTCTGTTAAGCACAATCCAATTCAAGTGAAAACGGCTGCCGCAAAGCGTGGGATGGAGGTAATTATGCCACACTTGACAGCCAATGGATAAAGCAAGCAAATAAAAAGCAGAATAAAGGCATTTGTTTATCAACGGATACGTGTATGACATGTCAAGCGACTGTGAATTATCTACCTACTGAGAGGTAACTAAAAAATATTGGGATGACAGCGATGGCAAGTGAAGTGTAATTTTATCAGCCCTCTATCAGTTTTAAGGGACCTTCAGTATTGAAAGTCCACTGCTGCTTTAGGAAACCCTATCACTAGCATCAGGTGCCCTCAAAGATTTGAGCGTGTCCCTTTATCAGTATTACACGTATGTTGGGTCTTCAGTATGGCAGCATGGAGGGTCCCTTCTTAAGTATAAGGAGCCCTATGCTATTGGATTGTCTAGAAAACTGGAAAAGACTCGACTTTGTTTGGACTTTTGGTGACGAAGAATATTTTTGAAATGTGTGAATATGTGACAAAGGTTTAACAAAGTCGGTCGATAACAGCTAAAGTGACAGTGAGCTTGATGGACTCCATAAGAAATAAATAGAGTAAGCTCGAAATCATTGCTATGATGATTTTTGCCAAACGACAGTCACTATGGCAGAAAATTTTCAATTCATCGGTCCACCTGAGATGCCAAGAAGGAAGTCAATATCCAGTTTGAGCCCACAGATTACTGTCTCCTTGAACTAGGTCGCCGCATTTACTTACTTGCACCACTTACTACTGCGTCAGGTGAAAGAACATTTTCAGCCCAGCGAAAACTAAGGACGTAGTCTATATGAGAAGCCGAATGTCACAGAAAAGATACCACAATTTATTTCTACTCAGCATCCATAAACAAAGAACAGACAATCTCAACTCAACAGACATCAGGAGACAATTCATTCAAAACCAACCACGACGACTAAATGTCTTGGGAAGTTTTGACTGACTGTATTTTGATTGGCCTATGACTTATTCTCAATACCATTATTTTGATGGGGACCCCATTTGGGTCGCGACTCTCCGATATTTGGAAGCGGTGGTATATTTACCTATGCCCCATTGGTTTGGGTGACCTTCTTGTCACGATTTACTACAAGGTTTTCGAACTATCACGAAGCTTATCCATTGATTTGTATTCAAAATGCCAATGAAAACTCTGATGCACTTTTTTTGTCAGTGGCAGCGTCGGTAGAATTTTGTTTGCATGATTTTGGAATGATATCTTCCTAAACTTGGTGTGTATGAAGGCGTATAAGTAACCAAAAGTGTTAAATTGTGCTATTCTTGCTCTGATTTTCTGTTGCTCTAAAAGTTGTGCACTTGTAAAATACCTGACAGCTCATGAAATTGATAACGTGATGATAAGCGATCATTTATGTGTGACTTTTTTGGTATGCATGGCTTGCAACTTTGATTATATCATTAGAGGCTGCATAATTCAACATATAATACGAGTCTGCTTCGAAATCGCATGTAGGCACGTGAAGAAACACAAAAACACGAACGATTTTTTTGCCGATCCACTTCGATTAATTGCGGGTTTATACTTGCATGTGCGAATTAATTTATAGTCAACTCAACGATTTCGATGCGAATAATAATAATAAATAACTGTTATATTTTCAAGTAAGCCCCAATGCTGGAAATCGTGGGGCACAATTCACATTTGAAAATCAATAGTCAGACCACGTGACAAAGAAAATTACATAAAGCAAGTGATGAGAAGTAGATCAAAGTAAGTTATCATTACAAAGTAAATCCACTATTTGAAAGACGCGACATGCTAATAATAGAAGAGTTTCAACATAGCTGAGTTCGACATTTTGGCATTTGGAAATTTTTTGTATAAGCAAGTCTGTGGAGAGAAAGGTGCAGAGGATGTTGTGAGTCTTCTACAAGTTTGCTAAGCAACTTGAAGCTTAGCAAGGTACGTATGTACGATAAAGGTAGAAATAAATTACAGTCACACCTGCAGGTTCCACATTGCACACAATCTTGTGGGCACGTCTCTGAATATGTTCCAAAAAGTCTGATTGATATAACGGTAAACTGCAAAATAATGGGGAACAATATTCCATTGACGAACGAATGCAAGCATTGTATACGTTCACAAGACGTTGATCGCGTAGAAATGCTTCAACTGTCTTAAAACATGCAGCTTGGACGCAGCCCTCTTTGAGACAAACTGAATATGTGTCTTCCAGTTAAGAGTATTATCGCAGATGACTCCAAGCAATTTGATTTGCGACACTTGTTGAATTCCTTCTATTAGCCATGATGGTGAAATCGACTGGATTCTTCGAGTAATAATCATTTGTTGACATTTTTATTAGAATAGCGACAAGTTGCTTTTATAAGATGCAGCATTACTGATTTTCAAAACACTATAATTAGCGATTTCACTATAAGCGACGCCCAGCGACATAACAATCGCCTCACAGATATAACTGACATATGGAAATGAAACAAATTAATGAAGTTATGAATATTTGATCCAGATGCTGCGCAACGTATCGTTTATTTCAATTGAGATTCGAAGAGATTTAATAGAAATGGCTGTGTTATTAAAATTCATATTAATAGCAGTTGAAATCAAGAAATTATGCTCATTTAACTAAGTGGTAAAAAAAACCACATAATGGCATTCCCAGTCTATTAAAGGGCTACCTGGCTAATTCGCTAAAATCTAAGGGCGATTCCCGAGCTTGGCCGCCAACTTCTCTATTGGGCTATTAGATGACCTTAACTTACTGGTATCCTGACTTGCCTTGATCAAGTCATTTTCGAGGAACTGCAGAGAACAAATAAGTGCAAATAGTTGGAACGTAGACGTTTCTTTGGCCACATTCATCCATTTGTCACGAAGAGCCTGTTCATATAGAAATGCGAACCTTCGTAGAAAAGTGTTTTCACAAACTTGTTGTAAAATGGTACTTTCACAGTGTGATTTAATTGATAAAATGGAATTCATCGAATTCTGTTCACAGTTTCACAGATTGCCGACTCAGTTTACAGATAACAGATTACAGTGACTGTGACTGATAAAATAGAATTTTTACAGACTTTACCTCCTGTTTCACAGTTTACAGGCACTGTAGATTGATAAAATTGGCCCTTTGCTACAAGTGTGGTCTACAGACAAGAATAAGGAGATTGTGACGAAGTCTATGTTGGAGAAGCGTCAAGGAGGGCTAGAGAGCGGAAGAGAGAGCCCGAGAAAGATACACGTGTGGTGAAGATGCGCTCAGCAATCAGGGAACATTGTCATACACGCAACCACAAAACGAACTTTGACAGTTTTCAAGTTACTGACGTGCAGAAAGATAGTTGGGGAAGACGAATCTAAGAAGGTATATATGCATGTATATTTGCATGCTAAACACACAAAATTATAGTTCAATTTTCAGCTCGTGGAGCCAATTTTGCAAGTTAATATCAGGATCGCGATGAAGACGTAGGTCACCAGGAGATCTGTGGAATCCGCATTGCGAGATGATGTGCTTCACTGTTTGAGCTGGATGACCACAAGCACAGGAGGCGAACTGTCGAAAGTCGCTGGAGTGTGATGGCCACGTGAGCGGTGTTGGAGTGCAGTTGGTTCAGTCGAACCCATTGCTTTCGAGGGAGGTCGGCTTCGGATGGCAACGATTGGTTTGGAGCTGGGCAGACACACTTTAGAAAAATGGGACCGTCGTTGACTTGCATATTCCACATATTAAAAATATCAAAACCGTCGCGGAGGAGGCGGGACGCGTGACGTGAGAAAGACCGTCGTGATTCAAGCCACTGATTTGGTGCAGCAGTAATACGATGATGGAGGAGGTGATGTTGGTTGGCCTCTGCTCTTGTTACCGGACTCATGACATAGAACTCTCGTCGAATTGCGGGTGGAGCAATACCCGAGAGGACTGGGAGGAAGATCGCTTCGGTCGGGCGCAGACAGCCTATGATGATCCTCATTGTCTCTCTGAGCGTTGAGTCGATGATGTTGAGTCTTGTGTGAGCACTGCGACACCATACTGGAGATGCGTACTCATCTCATATTCATACTCATCAAAGAAGGTATTCATATCATGAGAAACAATGCCTTCAACAGAGACAGTGGTTTTACAATCGACCGCTGTTGGAAGTCAATCTTGCAGTGACTGTTTTCTTTCTTCTTTTGAAGTAGTTTCTGTATTTTGCTTATTACTTTTATTGTACATGTTTTAGTATGTTATTGAACATTGTGGAGGTTGACAGCAGGATCATAGGGGTCTCACTCCAAAATTATGGATTTTTGCCACTTTTTCTAACCTTCAACATGATGATAATGGAAAATCAGCATAGATAAATGCAACAAGTGGTGTTTGCCGCTGCATGTCACATCATTTTTATTCAGATTGCTGCTGTCTTAACATTGTCCTAATGGGAACTTTCAGGCACTTAGTTTCGTACTTCTTCAAATAGTAGCCGAGTTTGTTGAATGTTCGGCATTTTTGTAAATGTGGTTTTCATCGGCTTTGTCTGACAGTAGCCTATACACATCGGTTTTTCCTGTTCATTCTATGTTGCCCAAGAATAGCGCATGCATCTTCAAAACAACATGCTGTGTCCTCATTCTAGCACGTGAATGGTTGCGTCGTTAGGCCTACATTTTGTAATTTTTTCATCGATCACCAGTGTATCATGGCTGCTATGAAATCGAACGCAAGACTTTGTGTTGCTGAGAATACAGCCCGACAATGTGCTCAAGAGACCCTTGAAGTCGTACATCGGCAAGAACGTTGCTGAGTGTTGCAAAACTACCTGCAGAAAAGATGATTATCGACTGGATTGTTGAGTCGTGGGGAAAAAATTGATATAGATGCTTTCAAGCGGTTCTTCAAACATAATTGGGACAGGTTTGGACAATGTGAATTACGACTGCCTGACGATGCCGCTTTTAGAAAATTGCTCATTCACAGCGTTTTCTTCTCCCATTGGTTAATACGGGTTTGTTCTATAAGCATAAGTCTCCAACTGAAGCTTTACTAAAATCAGCAATGTATTCTGTTGTTCACCTGCTATAAATAATGAGACTCCCGATCTAATCATATGTTAAGAATATATTGATGACTTAAGGAAAATCATAATGGGAGATTTGCGTTCATTGGACATCGCAAGTTAGATTCATCTTGTTTATAGTATGCCTAAATACATCTTGCGACCATTTAAAATCAATACACACATCAATCAATAGCCCTATCAGAGTCTGACGTCGGCGACAATCAAATGTTCTTGTCTCTTCATACACTTCCGGATGATGTCGAGCGCCGTTTTGTCCGTGACACGTGACAGCCATCCAAGATAAGTCATATGCTGTCGACCACGAGATCTTCGCCTCTCCACCTTCCAGGTAGGCAATAAATGTTCCAGGTGCTTCTTACGGAGCACGTGGCTGAGAAATCGAACCTGCCTTGCGACGATGGTCCGCATCAATTGACTTGTTGTTCCAGCCCATCCAGCACTGGATCGTTCCGCACCTTCTTCGTCCAGGGTATGCGCATCATCGCAGAAACCACATTTCCGTCGCCTCCAAGCGATCCTGCATCTTTCGACTGATGGTCCAGCACTCACAATCATATAGGAGAACCGACCACATGTAGCACTTCAAGAGTCGAAGTCTTGTTGCAATGCAGATCGAGCGAGAGGTTAGAACGCTTTTCATCTTGTTGTAGACCGTCTTTGCAATTCCAATGCGCTTGCGGATATCTATGTCACACTTTCCTGCTGATGTTACCATGCTGCCCAAATACTGGAATTGGTCGACCTACACACACACACATACGACTGTATACACGACATACACACATTCTCGCTCTAAAAAATCAATATTTATCAATTATCAATATTATCAATAGTGACAAAGCTGTAAATTGATGTCACTTTTTACAATAATCATAGGTCTATCAAATGACACTAAATCGATGGTCAGAATAGTCACGCAACATCGATCAATCTATCTCATCTTTAACCCTCGCCCCACATGGGGTGTTTTTTCCGAACACGCCCTGGGGGGAGAATTTTGCTCCCCCCGCGCTGATCTCCCAAACTATTGCACCAATGTTGTCGCGCCACACATCAATCGAATGGGCATTGAATGCGGATTCAGAAAAACAGCATTACTTTTATTTTTGAGATCATCCTGTAGTAATATCTTATAGCCCCTGAGTCGGCAAGGGAAAACCAGCGTGCGTGGCGAGAACGATAGTGTCTCTATCGACAAATCAAATAGACCAATATACAAACAATTCTGCAATCCACTATCAGTGGTACAGATAAACAACTAAGCAATATACATCATTCTTCTACATCTCCCCTTTTAACAAACATTGTCATTTCACAGTAGGCGTATACAGTCATCGGTGTGTGTGTGAACAGTTCGGATCACATGATGATACATTAAACTGCAAATCAATTCAAGGCATGCAATTCAGAGGAAGCACTAATCACTATTAAAGATGTAACGATTAGGCGGAATAACTGGTCGACCTGATCGTGTCACGTAACAGTTCGTCTGAGGCGAATAGTCATCTGTTGCTGACACCACATTCGATTGAGATACTGCATCCTGGAGAGGGTCTGGTATTCTCGAGATAATTGCAGATGAATCTTCTCTCGTCTTCTCTTCCTCCCCCGACCGAACCGGAGATGATGATGAAGAATACTCTCCGTGAAGCGTCCACGAGTTTCGCCCTTGGTCGAATGAATCGCTGAACTCGTCTCCTTCTCTCGAAGAACACGCTGACATCGACTTCGTCATCATTACCAGTGCCAAACGATGTCGACGTATCCGGCTGCTACCAGAAGCTACAATAAAAGATCGGGGTTGCTCCGCCCGAGCAATAATATGTCCCATTCGTTTCAAGTCTCTAATCCAAACCAAATCATTAGTTCCCAACTCCGGTAGTTCGCTAGTTCGATAGCGTTTGTCAAAATTTCTTTTTTGTTTCATGCGGTAGGATTCTTCCTTCTTGCGTAAATTATCCTCATTTGCGATTTCCGGTTTCAGCTTGGAAGGTATCACAGGTATTCTGGTTTGAAGCATTCTATTCATCAATAATTGACAGGGAGCTTTGCCGTTGATCAGAGGAGCAGTTCGGTATGCCAATAATGCCATGTAAGGTTCTGGATTTTTTCTCAGTAAGTTCTTTACTGTTCTAACTGCTCTTTCTGCTTCACCGTTAGCTTGAGGGAACCTTGGGGAACTGGTTTCATGCTTGAAGGAGTATATCTGAGCGAATTTCCTGAATTCTTCAGAATTGTATTGAGGCCCATTATCAGAAATAACAGTTTCTGGTATTCCTTGGCAGGCAAAAATGCTTTTCAAACAGTTGACTAGATGCTCTGTCGTATAACCTTTCATTTCTCTGATTTCGATCCAACGGGAATAGTAATCAACAACAAGAGCATAAGTTCGGCTAGCGTGCTCAAAAATGTCGGATCCAACTTTCTGCCATGCATTGGAAGGAAATTCAGTAGGAATTAGAGGCTCCTTCCTTTCAGACCTGTTTTTCAAACAAACAGCGCAATTTGAAACAAAGTTCGCAATATGTTTTGAAATTTTAGGCCACCAAACAGCGTCTTTTGCTTTGGCACGACATTTAGATATCCCTAAATGGCCATCATGCAGTCTTGAGAGTACATCATCCCTTAGACATTTTGGAATAACAATACGTTCATTGTAGAGAAGGATATTGTCGATAATTGTAAAATGTGATCGATCATCCCAGAGCTGATTCAAGTGGGGTTCTGTTGGTCTATACTTCGGCCAACCGCCTGTAACGTATGTCTTGATTTCCGGATGTCCTCGTCGTTGTGCTGTGCTGTTATAATTTCGGATAGTTTCTGAGGTGATGCCGGAAGTTTCGAAACTGTGTGCCTTGCAAAGTGCTGAATTTCCGAGATAAATTCAATTTCTGACACTGTCGGGTTTTCTTGTGACACTCGTGATAACGCATCAGCAGTGTATTGAAAGCTTCCTGGTACATATCTGACATTGGGCGAATACCTCATCATCCTAAGTCGGAATCTCTGTATTCTAGCGGGAATTTTCGATAAATCTGTAGTACTGAGTAAAGGAACGAGCGGTTTGTGATCGGTTTCCAGATGGAAGTTCAAACCAAGGACGTATTCACTAAATCTTTCACATGCCCAACAGGACGCCAGGGCTTCTTTTTCAATAACTGCATACCTCTGTTCCGTGTCTGTTAAGGATCTCGAGGCAAAACATACCGGTCGTCTTGCTCCATCGTGTAACTGTAGAAGAACGGCTCCGATTCCAGTTGATGAGGCGTCCGCTGAGATAATAGTTTCTCTACGTGGGTCATAAGAGGCCAATGTTTCCGACGAAGTCAAAATTCTTTTTATCTGTTCGAATGCTCGCTCTTGGCCGAAGCTCCATGTCCATTCATTATCGTCTTTTCAATAGCTGGCGCAGTGGTTCATTGATCTGAGACAGTCGAGGGATAAATTTTCCAAGATGGTTTACCATTCCCATGAATCTCTGAAGTTCCTTTATATTTCTGGGCGGGGGAAAATTTCGAATGGCATCAGTCTTTTGTGGGTCAATACTAATTCCTTGCTCGTCGATGATATTTCCTAAAAACTTTATGGAATTTTTGGAAAATTCACATTTGTCACACTTCAGCGTTAGACCGGATTCTTGCAATCTACTTAAAACTTGATGTAGTCGCGAATCGTGTTCGTTGCGATTGGCACCGTGGACCAAGATATCGTCCATGTGACAAATAACTCCCTCGAGACCTTCTAAGATCCCTGACATGGTACGTTGAAAGATTTCTGGCGCCGACGAAATACCGAATGGCAGGCGGTTATATCTATACCTTCCGAACGGTGTCAAAAATGTAGTTAAATTCTTCGATTCCTCATCAAGAGGTATTTGCCAGAATCCACTGTTGGCATCAAGTTTGCTAAATACAGTACTTCTCCCCAGTTTTGCTAAGCTGGCATCCACGGAAGCCATCGGGTGAACTTCACGTTCTACTGATCTGTTTAAATTCGTCAAATCAACACAAATTCTTACTTTCTTATTGGCTTTCGGTACGCATACGAGTCCAGAACACCATTCATTGGCTCCGTGACCGGCGATATGACTCCAAGCTCCATCATTCTTTGTATTTCCATCTTAACTTCGGGCAAAAGTGGGTGGGCTATTCTTCTGGGTGTGAATATTTGTATTGGCTTAGATTCGGGTCTCAATGTGATATGATATTCTGTATTCAGCTTTCCTAATCCGTTGAATAAATTAGGGTATCTCACTTTGAAATCTTTTAAAGAACTTCCGACAACTTCATTAATTGCAGTCCGAGTAACTAGATTCAGTTTTCGCAGGCCACCTTACTCAGGAGAGAGTATCTCTGATTTCTGAGAACGTACAAAACCTCGGAACAGCTGTTACCCATCCGATGGTCAGGGTCGCTTCTATAACTCCGATCGGTCTCAATTCTGTACCACCGGGTCCTTGGAGACATTTATCGATGTGTGTCAATGATTCTACGTCGAGCCAAGGGACTGTATCACTCAATATGGAGACCGCCGCACCTGTGTCTAACTTGAATGCCGTTTTTCGACCATTAACCTGAACGTTTGCGGTCCAAAAGCTATTGGAATTGCAGTCCACTGTTTCGCCCAAAAATGTACTTTCGTCATACCACTCATTGTTCCTTTCCGTTCCCTCAGCTATGTTTAACTCATTAACTTTAGAAGTTAGATTTGGGGATCTCATTCGCAATCTGCAGGCTTTTACAAAATGTCCCCGGTTTGAGCAGTGATGACAATTAGCGTTCTTAGCAGGACAATTTTCTCGTTCATGATACTTCATAGCACAAAAGCGGCATAATTTGTATAGCTAGTGCTACCACTGGTTGTAGGACCTCTGTTCGATAGTAAACTGTTGGTAAGGCGTCTGTTTGCGAAAAAAACTTTGGTTTACAGTTTGCTTGCTTTGTTTGACAAAATCAACAGATTCTTTATTACCCCGAACTACTTCGCGATTTAGTTTCCTCGATTCATGTTGGCGGCTTAAGGTAACTGCTTCTTCGAGAGTCAAATGAGCTTTTCCTTGGAGCCGATCAGACAAACCCTCGTCATTTACCCCGACAACGATCCTGTCGCGTATCAACTCTTCTCGTAGTGCACCATATTTACACTCTGCAGCTAATTTGAATAAATCTTGTATAAAATCATCAATTGTTTCCCCATCTCTCTGGCTGCGTTTATTGAACTTTGCTCTAAGAACTATTGTGTTTTTCCGCGCTTCAAAATACGAGTCGAAGGCATCTATCATGTCCTCGAATGTTGCGACAGTCTCATCGACATTGAGAGTAGACAGAATATCGTCAGCAGAATTGCCTACGGCGTACAATAGTGTGCTCACTTGTTCATTTTCCGGTTTTAGGTTCAGTTGAGAAGCAATTCTATACCTTTCAAACCGTCTGCGCCATGTTGGCCATACTTCAGCTTGTGTAATAGTGGATTGGGGCAATGGATCAGGCAATGGAATTCCAGATGGGTTTCCGAAAGTTCCCGCAGGTTTATCTTCGGTCATTGTTCAGTTCACGTCCACGTTTACCGCTGCCACCATGTAGTAATATCTTATAGCCCCTGAGTCGGCAAGGGAAAACCAGCGTGCGTGGCGAGAACGATAGTGTCTCTATCGACAAATCAAATAGACCAATATACAAACAATTCTGCAATCCACTATCAGTGGTACAGATAAACAACTAAGCAATATACATCATTCTTCTACAATCCCTCAGCTGAGGTAAAGGTCAAAGGTCAAAAAACGCAAATTTTCAACAAATTTCCATTAGATCATTATTTGAAATAGAAGATGACAACAAAAGCTAATAAACCATGCACCGGTTGCACGAACCTTGAAGATATTATCTTATCCCAGCGGGCATTAAATGAGATTTGTATTGAAAATACATTAGCCATTAAAGCTCGCGAGGAATAGATATGCATTCGGGAGTAGTAACCCCATCCCAGACGCAAGCCCGGTGCGGTGCAGTGATGAGTCATCGATGAGTCATCATGCTGACTCAGCCCCCCCCCTCTGGAAGGAAGGAAGAGAGTTTGCCAAGGATGTGATGGAAGGATGGGTCCGAGAGGAGGAAACTGTTCCCTCCCCCCCTCTGGAAGGAAGGAAGGAGTGTTCGGGTAAGGGATGGGAAGGAAGGTGATGTGTGAGGGAGTGAGTGTGGAAAAGGCAGGTGTTGAAGGTTTCGGGATGAGAAAGGCCATTTTTCGACAGGAAGGAGGCCTCGGATGGGAAAATGGAGTGCAAATTCGGACGTTTTGGCCAAAGTTGGGTCTAGGAACTTCTTCCCAACTCAATCGGAGAGAAAAAGTTCTGACCTCCCCCCCCCTCTGGAAGGAAGGAAGGAAGGAGGAGTGATGAGGCAAGGGGTGGGAAGAAAGGTGATGTGGGAAGGAGTGAGTGTGGAAAGGGTGGATGTTGGTGTTGGGATGAGAAAGGCTGGAATTCGGCATGAAGGAGGTCTCGGATGAGAAAATGGAGTGCAAATTCGGACTCTACGTGAAATGTTGGGTTAGGAAGGATGTTTCCAGCGACATTGGAGAGAAAAAGTTCTGACCTCCCCCCCCCTCCTGCCAAACTTCCAACTTTGGTGTTAGACATCGTAGAAAGTCGTGTAATAGCTCATTTGAAAGCTGGGAGTGAGAAAAAGGCAGTGAAAAGCTCAGTTTGGACTCATTTTCTTGGGTTTAGGGAGGAAAATGGCAGGAAACCGTCAGAGTTGGAAAAGTCAGGTGTTGGAGGTTTTGGGATGAGAAAGGCCATTTTTCGACAGGAAGGAGTGCTCGGATGGGAAAATGGAGTGCAAATTCGGACGTTTTGGCCAAAGTTGGGTTTAGGAACTTCTTCCCAACTCAATCGGAGAGAAAAAGTTCTGACCTCCTCCCCCCCCCCCTCCTACCAAACTTCCAACTTTGGTGTTAGACATCGTAGAAAGTCGTGTAATAGCTCATTTGAAAGCTGGGAGTGAGAAAAAGGCAGTGAAAAGCTCAGTTTGGACTCATTTTCTTGGGTTTAGGGAGGAAAATGGCAGGAAACCGTCAGAGTTGGAAAAGTCAGGTGTTGGAGGTTTTGGGATGAGAAAGTCCATTTTTCGACAGGAAGGAGGCCTCGGATGGGAAAATGGAGTGCAAATTCGGACATTTTGGACAAAGTTGGGTCTAGGAACTTCTTCCCAACTCAATCGGAGAGAAAAAGTTCTGACCTCCCCCCCCCCTCCTGCCAAACTTCCAACTTTGGTGTTAGCCATCGTAGAAAGTCGTGTAATAGCTCATTTGAAAGCTGGGAGTGAGAAAAAGGCAGTGAAAAGCTCAGTTTGGACTCATTTTCTTGGGTTTAGGGAGGAAAATGGCAGGAAACCGTCAGAGTTGGAAAAGTCAGGTGTTGGAGGTTTTGGGATGAGAAAGTCCATTTTTCGACAGGAAGGAGGTCTCGGATGAGAAAATGGAGTGCAAATTCGGACTCTACGTGAAAATGTTGGGTTAGGAAGGATGTTTCCAGCGACATTGGAGAGAAAAAGTTCTGACCTCCCCCCCCCCCTCCTGCCAAACTTCCAACTTTGGTGTTAGACATCGTAGAAAGTCGTGTAATAGCTCATTTGAAAGCTGGGAGTGAGAAAAAGGCAGTGAAAAGCTCAGTTTGGACTCATTTTCTTGGTTTTAGGGAGGAAAATGGCAGGAAACCGTCAGAGTTGGAAAAGTCAGGTGTTGGAGGATTTGGGATGAGAAAGTCCTTTTTTCGACAGGAAGGAGGCCTCGGATGGGAAAATGGAGTGCAAATTCGGACGTTTTGGCCAAAGTTGGGTCTAGGAACTTCTTCCCAACTCAATCGGAGAGAAAAATTTCTCACCTCCCCCCCTCTGGAAGGAAGGAAGGAAGGAGGAGTGATGAGGCAAGGGGTGGGAAGGAAGGTGATGTGGGAAGGAGTGAGTGTGGAAAGGGTGGATGCTGGTGTTGGGATGAGAAAGGCTGGAATTCGGCATGAAGGAGGTCTCGGATGAGAAAATGGAGTGCAAATTCGGACTCTACGTGAAATGTTGGGTTAGGAAGGATGTTTCCAGCGACATTGGAGAGAAAAAGTTCTGACCTCCCCCCCCCCTCCTGCCAAACTTCCAACTTTGGTGTTAGACATCGTAGAAAGTCGTGTAATAGCTCATTTGAAAGCTGGGAGTGAGAAAAAGGCAGTGAAAAGCTCAGTTTGGACTCATTTTCTTGGGTTTAGGGAGGAAAATGGCAGGAAACCGTCAGAGTTGGAAAAGTCAGGTGTTGGAGGTTTTGGGATGAGAAAGTCCATTTTTCGACAGGAAGGAGTGCTCGGATGGGAAAATGGAGTGCAAATTCGGACGTTTTGGCCAAAGTTGGGTCTAGGAACTTCTTCCCAACTCAATCGGAGAGAAAAAGTTCTGACCTCCCCCCCCCCCCCCTCCTGCCAAACTTCCAACTTTGGTGTTAGACATCGTAGAAAGTCGTGCCATAGCTCATTTGAAAGCTGGGAGTGAGAAAAAGGCAGTGAAAAGCTCAGTTTGGACTCATTTTCTTGGGTTTAGGGAGGAAAATGGCAGGAAACCGTCAGAGTTGGAAAAGTCAGGTGTTGGAGGTTTTGGGATGAGAAAGTCCATTTTTCGACAGGAAGGAGGCCTCGGATGGGAAAATGGAGTGCAAATTCGGACATTTTGGACAAAGTTGGGTCTAGGAACTTCTTCCCAACTCAATCGGAGAGAAAAAGTTCTGACCTCCCCCCCCCCTCCTGCCAAACTTCCAACTTTGGTGTTAGCCATCGTAGAAAGTCGTGTAATAGCTCATTTGAAAGCTGGGAGTGAGAAAAAGGCAGTGAAAAGCTCAGTTTGGACTCATTTTCTTGGGTTTAGGGAGGAAAATGGCAGGAAACCGTCAGAGTTGGAAAAGTCAGGTGTTGGAGGTTTTGGGATGAGAAAGTCCATTTTTCGACAGGAAGGAGGTCTCGGATGAGAAAATGGAGTGCAAATTCGGAATCTACGTGAAATGTTGGGTTAGGAAGGATGTTTCCAGCGACATTGGAGAGAAAAAGTTCTGACCTCCCCCCCCCCTCCTGCCAAACTTCCAACTTTGGTGTTAGACATCGTAGAAAGTCGTGTAATAGCTCATTTGAAAGCTGGGAGTGAGAAAAAGGCAGTGAAAAGCTCAGTTTGGACTCATTTTCTTGGGTTTAGGGAGGAAAATGGCAGGAAACCGTCAGAGTTGGAAAAGTCAGGTGTTGGAGGTTTTGGGATGAGAAAGGCCATTTTTCGACAGGAAGGAGTGCTCGGATGGGAAAATGGAGTGCAAATTCGGACGTTTTGGCCAAAGTTGGGTTTAGGAACTTCTTCCCAACTCAATCGGAGAGAAAAAGTTCTGACCTCCCCCCCCCCCTCCTGCCAAACTTCCAACTTTGGTGTTAGACATCGTAGAAAGTCGTGTAATAGCTCATTTGAAAGCTGGGAGTGAGAAAAAGGCAGTGAAAAGCTCAGTTTGGACTCATTTTCTTGGGTTTAGGGAGGAAAATGGCAGGAAACCGTCAGAGTTGGAAAAGTCAGGTGTTGGAGGTTTTGGGATGAGAAAGTCCATTTTTCGACAGGAAGGAGGCCTCGGATGGGAAAATGGAGTGCAAATTCGGACATTTTGGACAAAGTTGGGTCTAGGAACTTCTTCCCAACTCAATCGGAGAGAAAAAGTTCTGACCTCCCCCCCCCCCCTCCTGCCAAACTTCCAACTTTGGTGTTAGCCATCGTAGAAAGTCGTGTAATAGCTCATTTGAAAGCTGGGAGTGAGAAAAAGGCAGTGAAAAGCTCAGTTTGGACTCATTTTCTTGGGTTTAGGGAGGAAAATGGCAGGAAACCGTCAGAGTTGGAAAAGTCAGGTGTTGGAGGTTTTGGGATGAGAAAGTCCATTTTTCGACAGGAAGGAGGTCTCGGATGAGAAAATGGAGTGCAAATTCGGACTCTACGTGAAATGTTGGGTTAGGAAGGATGTTTCCAGCGACATTGGAGAGAAAAAGTTCTGACCTCCCCCCCCCCCTCCTGCCAAACTTCCAACTTTGGTGTTAGACATCGTAGAAAGTCGTGTAATAGCTCATTTGAAAGCTGGGAGTGAGAAAAAGGCAGTGAAAAGCTCAGTTTGGACTCATTTTCTTGGGTTTAGGGAGGAAAATGGCAGGAAACCGTCAGAGTTGGAAAAGTCAGGTGTTGGAGGTTTTGGGATGAGAAAGGCCATTTTTCGACAGGAAGGAGGCCTCGGATGGGAAAATGGAGTGCAAATTCGGACGTTTTGGCCAAAGTTGGGTCTAGGAACTTCTTCCCAACTCAATCGGAGAGAAAAATTTCTCACCTCCCCCCCCTCTGGAAGGAAGGAAGGAAGGAGGAGTGATGAGGCAAGGGGTGGGAAGGAAGGTGATGTGGGAAGGAGTGAGTGTGGAAAGGGTGGATGCTGGTGTTGGGATGAGAAAGGCTGGAATTCGGCATGAAGGAGGTCTCGGATGAGAAAATGGAGTGCAAATTCGGACTCTACGTGAAATGTTGGGTTAGGAAGGATGTTTCCAGCGACATTGGAGAGAAAAAGTTCCGACCTCCCCCCCCCCCCCCTCCTGCCAAACTTCCAACTTTGGTGTTAGACATCGTAGAAAGTCGTGTAATAGCTCATTTGAAAGCTGGGAGTGAGAAAAAGGCAGTGAAAAGCTCAGTTTGGACTCATTTTCTTGGGTTTAGGGAGGAAAATGGCAGGAAACCGTCAGAGTTGGAAAAGTCAGGTGTTGGAGGTTTTGGGATGAGAAAGTCCATTTTTCGACAGGAAGGAGTGCTCGGATGGGAAAATGGAGTGCAAATTCGGACGTTTTGGCCAAAGTTGGGTCTAGGAACTTCTTCCCAACTCAATCGGAGAGAAAAAGTTCTGACCTCCCCCCCCCTCTTGCCAAACTTCCAACTTTGGTGTTAGACATCGTAGAAAGTCGTGTAATAGCTCATTTGAAAGCTGGGAGTGAGAAAAAGGCAGTGAAAAGCTCAGTTTGGACTCATTTTCTTGGGTTTAGGGAGGAAAATGGCAGGAAACCGTCAGAGTTGGAAAAGTCAGGTGTTGGAGGTTTTGGGATGAGAAAGTCAATTTTTCGACAGGAAGGAGGCCTCGGATGGGAAAATGGAGTGCAAATTCGGACATTTTGGACAAAGTTGGGTCTAGGAACTTCTTCCCAACTCAATCGGAGAGAAAAAGTTCTGACCTCCCCCCCCCCTCCTGCCAAACTTCCAACTTTGGTGTTAGCCATCGTAGAAAGTCGTGTAATAGCTCATTTGAAAGCTGGGAGTGAGAAAAAGGCAGTGAAAAGCTCAGTTTGGACTCATTTTCTTGGGTTTAGGGAGGAAAATGGCAGGAAACCGTCAGAGTTGGAAAAGTCAGGTGTTGGAGGTTTTGGGATGAGAAAGTCCATTTTTCGACAGGAAGGAGGTCTCGGATGAGAAAATGGAGTGCAAATTCGGACTCTACGTGAAATGTTGGGTTAGGAAGGATGTTTCCAGCGACATTGGAGAGAAAAAGTTCTGACCTCCCCCCCCCCTCCTGCCAAACTTCCAACTTTGGTGTTAGACATCGTAGAAAGTCGTGTAATAGCTCATTTGAAAGCTGGGAGTGAGAAAAAGGCAGTGAAAAGCTCAGTTTGGACTCATTTTCTTGGGTTTAGGGAGGAAAATGGCAGGAAACCGTCAGAGTTGGAAAAGTCAGGTGTTGGAGGTTTTGGGATGAGAAAGGCCATTTTTCGACAGGAAGGAGTGCTCGGATGGGAAAATGGAGTGCAAATTCGGACGTTTTGGCCAAAGTTGGGTCTAGGAACTTCTTCCCAACTCAATCGGAGAGAAAAAGTTCTGACCTCCCCCCCCCCCCCTCCTGCCAAACTTCCAACTTTGGTGTTAGACATCGTAGAAAGTCGTGTAATAGCTCATTTGAAAGCTGGGAGTGAGAAAAAGGCAGTGAAAAGCTCAGTTTGGACTCATTTTCTTGGGTTTAGGGAGGAAAATGGCAGGAAACCGTCAGAGTTGGAAAAGTCAGGTGTTGGAGGTTTTGGGATGAGAAAGGCCATTTTTCGACAGGAAGGAGTGCTCGGATGGGAAAATGGAGTGCAAATTCGGACATTTTGGACAAAGTTGGGTCTAGGAACTTCTTCCCAACTCAATCGGAGAGAAAAAGTTCTGACCTCCCCCCCCCCCCTCCTGCCAAACTTCCAACTTTGGTGTTAGCCATCGTAGAAAGTCGTGTAATAGCTCATTTGAAAGCTGGGAGTGAGAAAAAGGCAGTGAAAAGCTCAGTTTGGACTCATTTTCTTGGGTTTAGGGAGGAAAATGGCAGGAAACCGTCAGAGTTGGAAAAGTCAGGTGTTGGAGGTTTTGGGATGAGAAAGTCCATTTTTCGACAGGAAGGAGGCCTCGGATGGGAAAATGGAGTGCAAATTCGGACGTTTTGGCCAAAGTTGGGTCTAGGAACTTCTTCCCAACTCAATCGGAGAGAAAAATTTCTCACCTCCCCCCCCTCTGGAAGGAAGGAAGGAAGGAGGAGTGATGAGGCAAGGGGTGGGAAGGAAGGTGATGTGGGAAGGAGTGAGTGTGGAAAGGGTGGATGTTGGTGTTGGGATGAGAAAGGCTGGAATTCGGAATGAAGGAGGTCTCGGATGAGAAAATGGAGTGCAAATTCGGACTCTACGTGAAATGTTGGGTTAGGAAGGATGTTTCCAGCGACATTGGAGAGAAAAAGTTCTGACCTCCCCCCCCCTCCTGCCAAACTTCCAACTTTGGTGTTAGACATCGTAGAAAGTCGTGTAATAGCTCATTTGAAAGCTGGGAGTGAGAAAAAGGCAGTGAAAAGCTCAGTTTGGACTCATTTTCTTGGGTTTAGGGAGGAAAATGGCAGGAAACCGTCAGAGTTGGAAAAGTCAGGTGTTGGAGGTTTTGGGATGAGAAAGGCCATTTTTCGACAGGAAGGAGTGCTCGGATGGGAAAATGGAGTGCAAATTCGGACGTTTTGGCCAAAGTTCGGTCTAGGAACTTCTTCCCAACTCAATCGGAGAGAAAAAGTTCTGACCTCCCCCCCCCTCCTGCCAAACTTCCAACTTTGGTGTTAGACATCGTAGAAAGTCGTGTAATAGCTCATTTGAAAGCTGGGAGTGAGAAAAAGGCAGTGAAAAGCTCAGTTTGGACTCATTTTCTTGGGTTTAGGGAGGAAAATGGCAGGAAACCGTCAGAGTTGGAAAAGTCAGGTGTTGGAGGTTTTGGGATGAGAAAGTCCATTTTTCGACAGGAAGGAGGCCTCGGATGGGAAAATGGAGTGCAAATTCGGACGTTTTGGCCAAAGTTGGGTCTAGGAACTTCTTCCCAACTCAATCGGAGAGAAAAAGTTCTGACCTCCTCCCCCCTCGGGAGAGCTCGCTTCGATCTTGGCTTCTAGTGGACTGATTTTGTCGTGCCATAGCTCGTTTGAAAGCTAAGAGTGAGACAAATTCAGTGAAAGAATCGGCTTGTTCCTATCTGTCTTCGTTCAAAAGTTAGAGCGGTTACAAGATTTTAGGTCGGAGCTCGCTCACCTGAAAAAATCCTAAGTGTCAGAGTGGCTTTGTATGGGTAAAATTTTGAAAATTTTCCAAAGTGTGGAATTTCGACCTGGGACCGTCACCAAAACATTTTTCATCAAATTTCACTGACCTCCCCCCCTCTGGACAGCTAGCTTCAATCTTGGCTTCTAGTGGACGGATTTTGTCGTGCCATAGCTCGTTTAAAAGCTAAGAGTGAGACAAATTCAGTGAAAGAAACGGCTTGTTCATATCTGTCTTCGTTTAGATGTGAGATGTTATTGAAAATTTGGGAGATTGGTGAAAAACGACTAAGTTAGAATGTTTATGAAAATCGCTCTAGCGGGTGAAGCAAGCCTCGGACGGGAAAACAGAGACCAGATTTGACATCAGCGTGCCATGTTACACCTGAATGTCATTCATGCTATGTCTCCGAAGTGAAAGGAAGAAAGATGACAGAAGCAGTAAAGTTTACGAATGAATTTTGTTCACTACGTTTTCATCGACAAAGTCTTCGTGGTGTGATTAGAGACTACATCATCTCCTTTCATCATGAAAAGGCAGACTTAGAATTTGCTATCGCTAAAGGTTACTTCGTTTTCCAACAGCTCATGGACAGTTTGATGAATAAAGATGTGAAAGGACGATTAGTTGCTGAGATTGAATTTGAGAAAGTGACTGATGAACATGTAGGTGAACGTGTGGTGTTTCATTTTGCATCCTATTCTGCAGAGACGATACATGATCCCAAAGATTTCTATCAGCGACACATGGCAAAAATTGCATCTCGACTAGATTCATTTCATGAGCATGGATCCAACTTGCTCTTATGTCGCATAAAACACATTCATATTCAACTCAATGTGTTAAACTAGATTCGATTACAAGATTTGGGAAAAGCATTCATGAGTCAGACGTCCGCGTGCCTCCTTTTCCCTGCCGCAACGAAGTCAGGGGAGAAACGGAGGTCTCTGATTGGCTCACATAGTATCAAATGTGGATTCGCAGGAGACTATAAAAGCAGACGTCTCCCCATTTTCTCTTCATTTCATTCTCTTGACTTGGAAAGCGTGTGTGACTTGCTGAAGCCATTCTCCCCTCTCAACTTTGTCTGATCAATCCTGTTTGCAAATTACAAGTGAGTGTCATGACTGTCTGGCCTAAACCTTACCAGCATTTTAGAAGAGAGACGCAGGAGAGTGTGTGGCCGATGATTGTACAAGCTTATTTTGTTGAACCATCACCGCCACCGCATCCACCACCTAGACGCTTTACCTTTAAGTCTTTTAGGGAATTGAAACTCAATTCGGGTCCTAAGCCCAAGACATTTAATTTACTGGACGATGACGAAGACTTAGACTTTGGTGATAAGCTTTAAATCCTGTGAACGCTCCAAAAGGTCCTCTTAAGGGCCACCTCATATGTCACTGCTAAGCTAACAATTTTCTTTTCTCTGATGATCATGAATGTACTTAGTGGTATTCTTTCGTTACAGACTGCCATGGCCATGAATCCTACTCCAACTGCTGCATCACTGAATCCTCATCATCTCGAGCTGTGGAATCCGAAAATTGAAAAGGTAATTCACGGCTATCCTACCTACAAACAACAAGTGCGCTACAACGGTGTTCGACTCTATCTTCAAACGCCGGCGGTATACTTACCAAAAGTGGATACGCAAGTAAATCGTTGCGGTCAAAACCTGAGTATCCCTATTGATAATTGGTTGCGACAGCAGCTTGACATTTTAGAAGACTTTGTGAGGCAAAAGGCTCTTATTCCTACTGAACTTTACAGTTGTGGCCAGAAAAGAAAACTTCTTATTATAAACCATTGTATCGCGGCACTCGCTGCTATATTTTACAAAGCAAGTATTGTAAAGTCACTTCAGGCGTGACAATTGAACAGTCAGTTGAAACAGAATTGTCATCGCTAGGTGCAGGCTTTTATTCATTTCATATTGAGGTGCCTGCTGTTTATGTGGGACCTCATCAATCTGACGGGAATTTGATTTCTCTCAATTTGCGCATTGCTCAAATTCATCATCAACCTGAGTTAACAGGACTTGATCACATTGAGAAAGTCATTGATTCTTGTGTCAAAGAGTGTCAAGAACCTGTCACTAAACCTAAACGTCGTCGCACATCAAAGAAAGATGGTGCTATCACCAAAGAGAAATCTTAAGTATTGTAATCAGTTAGTATGTAGTGAATGTGGAAAACGCGGTCTTGCGCGTTATGTTCAAATAAAACATTGTCATCATGTTATATGTATCTTTTGTTATGTAAAGGACAGACATCCCTGTAAAGTTCCTGCTCAATGTATTATTTTGTAATGAAGTCTTTTTGATATTGTAGGTTGTCATCTTCATAGACAGTGAGGGAACACCCATGCAGGAATTGAGTGCCATTGCAATGAGAGAAAGTGATCAAACTGTTGTTAGTGTATATCATAGATTTGCCTACTGTCCTCCACACAAAGACGAATGGTCACGACGTCATGTGCATGGACTTGATCCTTCTATTTTGATTCATATTGGATTTGTAAATGAAACGTATTTGATAAGTGATTTCAAACGGTGGCTGTCAGGTTTTCATATTGTTAAAATATTAGGAAATGATTCTGAACGAGAAGCAACAACACTTCAGTTGCACATTGATAATTTATATTTACCATGTTGGGTAGATCGTGTAAGACAAGACTATCATATGCATTGTGATCAAAAGAAGTTTAGAGATGAAATGATTTTTGACATGGCTATATGTTTTGGTGAGAGACATCACCTTTACAGACCACCATCTCATTGTAATACTAGAAATAAAGCTACCTACATTGCAAAACTCTCTTCACGCTGGCATTGTAGTCTCTATGACGTTTATGAACTGTATCTATATTATTGTCAACAGCATGGGTCTATGTAAAACATGTTTTTACTCCTTGTGAATGAATGATGATCATTTTATGAAGTGTATTCTGTACTTGTAAATTTTGTCTGGTGTTGAATAAACTTACAGTGGAACATGATTGTTATTTCTGTTTTATTCATAGTGGAAGTCATTGAAGCAATGTGAAATCTATAGTTACATCGTTTATGATGGCGCATCGTACCTTAAGTAACCACATGTGTCATTTGACTCTTGATCAACAAGGATTCGATGGATTTTTACAAGATTGGAAACTTACATTTAAAATGAAGATGAATGATATGAAAGTAGTGCTCACTGAAAGCCTTCCTCTCTTCAAAAGATTGATGGAGAGTTTACAACCTCAAGATGTAAAGGGTAGACTCGTTGCTTATATAGAGTTGAAAGATTTGCAAAAACCACTTCGTTTTGGATCTTATTGCACAGAATGGATTACTCTTAGTGATCAATTTTATGGTCGTCATATGGAGAAAATTATGGAGAGAATAGCAGAGACGTTGGAAGGAAATGCATACGTTGTTAAACATATCATGATTCAACTGAGTGTGTTTACATCCACGACTTTGTTTGATGCGCGACACATTGTGTAGACGCAATAAAGATTTCGTTTCACTGAGTATTTTGTAATGGTGTATAGAGCAACATGAGTCATTGCGCTTTGTGCATTACTATCGGGCTCTTTGTTAGATAAATGAATGCGTCTTTGTTCAAGAAAAGGGGCCTGTCACAACATGAGTCATTGCGCTTTGTGCATTACTATCGGGCTCTTTGTTAGATAAATGAATGCGTCTTTGTTCAAGAAAAGGGGCCTGTCACAACATGAGTCATTGCGCTTTGTGCATTACTATCGGGCTCTTTGTTAGATAAATGAATGCGTCTTTGTTCGCTAAAACGGTGTGTCACTCAAGTCTTTGTGAGGACTAGAACGACTTTGTAAGAGGGAAGGTTTCCACCCACGCAGTCAAACGTTCACGCGCGATAACTCTTTGTCACATAACAAAGACAGGGAAAACGAGAAAAGGGAAACGCATGTGATTGGAGCTAGGTCTGCTTATAAAACGGACGACTGAGCGCATGGCAATCATTTCCGTCCTTGCGCTAACCATGCAGTTGCTCGAAGCCATCAACGCCTCTGCTCTCGCACTGGGTACACTGAACTCCCTTACTTTACCATCGGATAAAAATGCTTTCAATCAAAAGATAACTCATCATGGAGAAGCCGTAACCATAAAAACTCCAAGTCAACGGATAGATTATCTAAAGATTATGTCAACAAAGCATGGAGTGGCCGTGTGTGTGCCGTTAGACTATTGGACACGGTTACAATTCAATACTCTTGAAACATTCCTGAAAGAAAATCTCACCATTCCCAAAGAAATTGTTCGACACAATGGGAAGCGGCCACAAGTTCCCATCATGGAAAGACGATACATGTATGTGCATATGGATAGACACTGTCTCATCATCCATGAAAAGGAGGGCAGCGAATTCGACTTACTCAATTGCAAACCACTCCCCATTTTGGGAAGAGGATTCTACTCCTTCGAAATTAAAATTCAAACCATCTACATGGGTCCGCGCAGGGACGGAAGGTTGTTTACGTTGAATCCCTATCTTGTCTCCATCACCTTTAAAAATGATGTCCATGTTGATGATGATGATCAACTACAGTAACACTCTCCACACACTGAGAACGCACCATCGGTCTTTATGAGACCACGGCCTAACGGCCACCGTATCAAGAAAGAAAATGTACACTCACCATGCCACACATGAACATGACTCTCTCCTTCTTTCTTAGGCATACCCTTCTTCACTCAAGTTTTAATCATGTGGAAATTATCAGCATGTCTCCATGTATCATGGAAAAGTCAGTGTGTTACATTTCATGATACGAAACGTCAACTTCAGATAACTCTAGAACGCTTTCATCTACGAAGGTTGCATCGCGCTATCCTATCCCACTCTTGCCGTGTCATTAACGTAGGAGACGGCATTGTATTTATTCGCATTCAAGAGATGATTCTACATAATGATCATTGCTACATTGTGATTCCAAAACCCTCATGGGAAAAGTATAAAAGGGAAGTTCACTCCACCCTCATGTCATTTGTGAGTCATGCTCCCCATCCGCATCATCAACGCCATGCGCGAAATGAATCTCAGAAGAGACATCGATTTAGAACAGTTGCATATCCATCTTCCCGATTCAGTCTATCATCGCGGTCGTCCGCAAATGTTGGTCATTCGCATGAGCAACGGTCGAAATCTTCAATT
Organism: Prostheceraeus crozeri; assembly: GCA_907163375.1. Lineage (NCBI taxonomy): Eukaryota > Metazoa > Platyhelminthes > Polycladida > Euryleptidae > Prostheceraeus > Prostheceraeus crozeri. The sequence goes on from CAJQUW010001553.1 coordinate 60,208, forward strand.
CTGTCGCTGCGGCAAAATCCAAGTCCTAGGAAACCTTTCTCATTTCGTGATGCAGTCCATGTGTTACGAAATCGTCAAGAAAATGCGAACACTCATGCCTCATCTCCGCCTCAGTCCCCTGACATTGAAGAATATAGTAGTGTCTGTTCAATTGAAGATGTTAGTGAATCTAGCCAACATTAAAACCAGTAATCATTGTATATTTTATGAAACTGAACTCTTTCCTGCTGCTCTGATTCGGAAGTGGCATCCTGTACATATTGCAGTGTTTCACAACGGACATTGTATCATGACTGGTTTACGTGATATCAGTAAAGTAGCTGACATTGTTAAATCTTTAATGCGTTATCTGTATGAGTCACAGCTAATAGAATCGTGTTAATCACATGATGCGTTTTGAATGAGTCACCACAATGAACTATCGTCCACACACGTGTCGGTGAAAAGATCATCAACAAGGTTCTTCGCTTTATGATGAGTCAGCGCTATTTATAGACATGAAATGATGACCACACACTTGTCGGTGAAAAGGTCACGCTGTCTGACGTGAGTCGCCATCGCTTTGTCTGATAAATAACGCCCACACACGTGTCGGTGAAAAGGTTGAACAAGACTGATTAGATTCGTATGACTGGCGCTTTACTCCTTCATGAGTCAGAGCTATTTATAGACATGAGTCAGCAAAGTGGTTGATGTTTCCTAAGCCGAAGAAATTGCCATGATGTTACATGCGTTGATGAGGATGTTAACTTACAAACTCTAACATGGTTTTGACTTTATTTTATACTTTACCTATCTTGCAAATAGTGAAATACTTATGACTTCATTTTATATTTCACCTATCCTACAAACTGTACAAACAGTGAAATGATTTTAACATTAATTCAAACTTTACAAGCATCAACTTTATTTCTAACTTTGCAAACTCTAACATGGTTTTGACTTTATTTTATACTTTACCTATCTTGCAAATAGTGAAATACGTATGACTTCATTTTATATTTCACCTATCTTACAAACTGTACAAACAGTGAAATGATTTTAACATTAATTCAAACTTTACAATCATCAACTTTATTTCTAACTTTACAAACGTCAACTTTATTTCTAACTTTGCAAACTCTAACATGGTTATGACTTCATTTTATATTTCACCTATCTTACAAACTGTACAAACAGTGAAATGATTTTAACATTAATTCAAACTTTACAAACGTCAACTTTATTTCTAACTTTACAAACGTCAACTTTATTTCTAACTTTGCAAACTCTAACATGGTTATGACTTCATTTTATATTTCACCTATCTTACAAACTGTACAAACAGTGAAATGATTTTAACATTAATTCAAACTTTACAATCATCAACTTTATTTCTAACTTTACAAACGCCAACTTTATTTCTAACTTTGCAAACAGTGAAGTGATTCTAACTTCATTTATATTTCACCTATCTTACAAACAGCGACATGGTTATAATTTATTTTATACTTTACAAACGTCAACTTTATTTCTAACTTTACAATCATCAACTTTATTTCTAACTTTACAATCATCAACTTTATTTCTAACCCTACCCATCTTACAAAATGATTAAAACTTTTACTTCTATCTATTGAGTGAGAATCCCATCTTTATGTCAAAAGGAAAACAACACAGTATGTACATGACATGTTATTCATCATCACAACCGATTTTCATAGCACCGCACATAGTTAATACTGATGGTAGCAGAAAACAAAGTTTTTATATCTCACATCACCGGAGAAAACAAAGTCACTGATATGCAGGGAGAAAACAAAGTCACTCATGTGCAGGGAGAAAACAACGTCAGGAAAACCAGTTGATATGTAAGTCATGATATGAAGTGATCAGGAGTTGGACGCATGTTCCAAGGCACTCACTCACAACGCCCCATAGAAAACGCCATGGAGTAAAAAGCAAAACATCAACCACAACAGAGAGGAAGCATTCATCATCAGACATCGCCGGACGGAGGAGGAGAAAGTTTCTGTCTCTTGGGTGGAGGTAGATGAGTGTCTGGATGGCCGTACGGTAATGAGTGGTTAGGACTCATCCAGCATCGCTTGTCTTCCCAAGCTGAGAGACCTCGTTTCCTAAACGTCGTTGTTCTGACTTGATGCGACTGATATTTTAAAATGGTCATTTCTACTTTTTTGATTTTAAGTGAATCTAAGGCATCTTGATAGTCCCTATGTGTCATTTTTCTAACGATTGACTTCGAGATGCCTTTCGCCCGTTTTATAGAAAGCTCTGAGGATTTTAGCTTCATGGAGTACATCTTGCGGCGAAGCAAGATCATCTCCTCTATCTGTTTGCCGGCACACTCATCCTTGAAGCAGCCAAGCTTCGCTTTATTTGAGGTAGAGTAAAGCGGATGGTCAGTGGGATAGTTGGAACTATCAAACTTGGGTGCTAAATATTTTAAAATGTCTTCCTGCTTGACTTGGCTGGTGGTTGTCAAAGCTAGGAAGAAGCTGTCTGTATCACCTCCTACTAATTCCACACGTTGGAGAAGTGGACATGTCTTAAAAGTGTGGTAAAATAACTTGTACATTTCTAACTTGGAGTGATCCAAGACAGCTTGACCGACATAAATGGGCTTACAAAGTTCTACTTTAGATTTTAACATTTTAAAACCAGTGATGTCTTCGGAAATGACATCATGGTGGCAAAACAACGGCGAGCGACATAACTTGATACTCGTTTCCGGATCAGTTACGATGCGATAGTCCATGGGCTTTCTTACATCCTCCATGGTTTTACCAAAGAGGGCATTATTCTTAAATTTAAAGAAGTCCTTTTCGAAAGGATTCTTGGATTCAGACCGTTTCTTGCTATTAAATTCTATATACGGTTTTAGAAAGGGCTTCTGCCTAAACTGGATAGCGCGATGGACTTTATCAAGTTGCATCCCCATACCTAGATAGAATTTGAGGATGGAATAGTGCACGATGTAATGCTGCTTGTTCAATTGGGTGAGCAACAACTTCCTAGTGGCTTTATATTTTAAGTCATTTTCCGCCTCATCCTGCTTATTGTGTTCTTCCATAAAGGGAGAGAACATATCTGGACTGACTATGCCAGATTCGGGTGCGAGAGGAAAATCAGCGGTCCTATTCTTAATACAGTCTGGATAGATGAGGTCGACTTCAAATAAATAACCTATGTCGGCCTCATCTCTCAGTGCCATGATGTGTGCTGGATTGGAGAAGTGTTCAATGTCATGGGGCTCTACCCATTGGAAGTCAGACTTTGGCAAAGGCTTGGAGAGTGCACTCCCATACAAATTATTTTGGTCTATGTACATTAAATGCGTGGTCGATCCTATGTCTTGGGTGCTGTTGACAACATGTTTGTTAACAAATGTCAAGCCACCCCTAATACCACGTTCAAATAACGTATACATTTCTGCATCTTGCAGTAAATGAATGCTCTCTTTCGTCATCTTGAAGGCTGACTGATAGGACAGACCCGGCAGACTAACAAAATGGACGGGGTCTAAGGCGTCCTGTTCTAATGTGACTTTCCTAAAAGTCTCAAACACGTCAGCCAACAGATAGACGTCTAATTTTAAGTAGGCAAGCATGTAGTCACCAAACGTGTGACACCTAAATTCTAACCATGCTTGCTCCGCATGCCTATAATCATCCAGCGAACAGTCCTCACCCGTCAAATCATTTTAAACTTATCAATGGATGGAAGGGATGTCTCCTTCAATGTATCCATTGAACTAAAATAACTATAAGGAAACACCCCTTTCCGTCGTATCAGACTATCACTTATGTTGGGATAGTCTTTCTTTAAATGTTGAGTTAGGGGAAGCGTTTCTAAATTATTAGCCAACGCGGCTAAGGAAGAAGACATAAACTGGAAACTGTCTAGAAACTTTATGTCATAGAAGACAGGCTTCCCCTCCTTCGTCTTATCGACTTGGACTTTAGCAGTGATGCACATAAATTTTTCCTTACTTTGTGCAATCACTTTAGATGACCAGGATTTCATTTTACCGAATCCATGGCGAATGATGATGTGCGCATCATAACATTTAAAGTTATGAAAGATGACGGGGAGCATTCGCCGTTTGAGCCTAAGTCTCATATTGCATTTACTGCATAAGGCAGATCTAAATTTACCACTGAGATGGCAATGGTCCCTCACTTTCTTATGTTGCTGATCATCAAAGGATGAACAGCAGCGGGGACATTCCGTGGTCTTATCAAATTTGATTTTATCGGCTTCTGTGAAGCACATGGGTTTCCTAGTTAGCTCCGTTTCATAGCGTTGATGAAAACGGGCTTTCCTATCTAAAAAGTTGAGGAAGTTTTCAACACACTCCTCGCCTTGCCACACATGCATCTTATTTTGGTTCCTATAATATGGATGCCAAACTTCATAGCAGGCAATGGCTGCTGGCTCATGACTTAGATCTTCTTGTTCAATATAACATTCAATGTCCGCATAGATGGTACATATGGGACTGAGCTCATTGCCGTTTTCTTCATACCTATAAAATTTATCTTTGGGCATGACTTCCATTTGAAGCTTACCCCGACAGCACCACTCGTAATGCTCTTCAAAAAATGCTTTTGATGTGAAACGCCGTGTGCAGCGATCACAGTAATAAAAATTATCCCTATAGGTTGCTTGATGATGGTATAACTTTGAAATTTTGGGAATGCCACAATAATGCCATTCTGGGTGGTTGTCGCTATAGACTAGGAGGAGATTGACAACCCGGTCAAAGTTACTTTGGCGATTATTATACCTAACGCCCTTCAGACCTTTTTCCCAGAGATGGATGACAATCTTAATGTTATTCAATTTTTCAAATTGGGCGATGCCTTTAAAGTCTAATGTGTTGACATCTAACCCGTCAAACTTAAGCTCATCCTCCCTTTCACGATACTTGGTGACTCTTTGACGATGCTTACCTATATCATTATAGTGAAGAATGGAGAGGACGGCATACTTGAAACACTGGGACTGACATTCTACATTGATGACAGCCTTTTTGTCAGCCAGTGCTTGGGGGAGGGTGAAACAACCACTCCCTTGTAAATTTTCTAAAAGATTTATTTTGATGTCTACCTTCTCTATCCCATCAAAGACCAGACCGCTGTCTCTTTCATTAAATTTATTTAAATTGCTGACGAGATAGGCCGCATGTCTCTCTACCCACTCGTTTACATCACCTATGAGATCAGCAGCACAGGAGGCTATCCTAATGGTCACAGTGGACTCTACTTCTCCCGTGCTACTGTCTACCTTATTGAAACGAGCAGTGAGATAGAACATGCCCTTAAGTAAAAATCTATCTAAGCTCACCAACATTTGATGAATTAAGCCTATGTTATTCATCAAGAAAGGATGAATGTCCAGCACAGCTTCAGAGCTTACTAACTCATAATCGCGAACGAGCCTCTCAAGGGAAAACTTGCTCAGCCTTAGAGTGACGTTGTTGTCAGTGTAAAGCTCAGTGGAATGAGTGTGACAGAGTGTGTGCGAAGAAAGAACAAACTCTGTAGGAAAGGTCTTCTGACACGAAGAACAGGAAAAGCCGACGTGCGATGAAGAATGCTTCCTACCCGTTGTTGTCGGTGGTTGCCTCACACTGCCACAGGAACCGCCTTCGATGTGGACTCGCAAGTTGGTGTTGTTGTAGAACGTGCGTCCACAACCTTCACACTTGGGCCGTTGAGGGATCGGTCGGCGTGTCTTCTCCAGTTCTCCCTTCGCTTTTGGGCAGCGAGAATGCCGGTGTCGCCGAAGGCAGAATGGCCTCGCGAAAACCTGCCCGCAGTCCGTACAGCTGAGCTGTCGAGCCGTAGGTCCTTCTCTCTCCCTCACACCTTCCTCCTCGATTGCAATCTCCCTCTCCTCTCCGACGATCTCCAACTCCATTTCCTGCTCCCCCAACAATCTCTCCACCGACTTGACGGAGAGGAGGGGGAGGTCGGCCGCTGCAGGTGGTGGTGGCGATGCTGGGATGACGATGGGACGGGAGGGAACGTCACCGTCCAGGAGGTAGGCCGCCAAATCTGTTGAGAAAAAGAGAAAAGAGATTAGTAACATGATCAACATTTCAAATTTGAAGTCTTAGCCCCCTATTTCCCAATCACGATTACTTACCATCTAAAGACTGTAATTCCGGCAGCAAGGATGAACGCGGAGGAGGCAGGAGTGGGACACCAGCCGAGGGTGGAAGGGTCCTGGGCTTTGGTGTCGGAGGGACGTGATGGCGAAGAGCAGGTACCGGAGCTGGGACGGGCGCAGGGACGGACACAGGTACCGGAGCTGGTGGTGGTGGAGGTGGGGCGAGAACGATGCCCGAGAATGGGGTCGCACCTTGGGCGGAGGTAGATGAGCGGGAAGGTAGGGCCGGAAATTCCTCGCGGTATTTCCGACTCGTGGCTTCCTCCCACTTCTTCTTCTTCGCCATCTCTGTAGAGAGGAAAAAAGAGATGAGATTAGAGGTTGCGGAGATAATAATGATAGAGAGTAAGCTATACGGATACAGAAGTGCTAAAACATGACATTCCAACTCTCATAGGTGAGGATACTTACACTTTCCGAGCCGCTCGTAAGCTTGCCCGATTGCTCCTTGGGGGACGGGTTCCCCATTACGAATGCATTCATGCACTGAAAAAGAATGACAACAAAGATGAGCAGAGGTAAAATTTGGATTCGGTTTAGACATGAACAACATAAGGGAAGGGCTCTTGATTTTAATGAGGATGTCTACCCTAATGATGTTAGTAATAGAGTCAACCTTGTTACAAATACTTACATTGCTCGATGGTGGCTTTCTCCATCTCAGCAGCAATTCGATAATTTTCAATTTTTGCAAACTCCATGACAGATAGTCGATTGTAGATTACGTCAGCAGATTTCAATCACTGAAAAGGAAAGATGAGAATCGTTTCATTTGCCTAGTCAACGTTTGGGAACATTCATTGAAGTGACATCTAATGAATTACATTTCACTCTACTCCATATCATAAAGACTAACCTTTGTCGAATGGCTAAAGTACTCTGACCTGGCGAGAGAAAGCGTCACGTTGAGTATGAAGTCGAACGCCCAACATGAGCAACGGCTCAGAGGTTTCAGTCTAACAAACGACGAACAACCCGTGCAACGCAATCCCTCTACGGCAGTACCCGCCGTCCCGAAGGAACGCTCGAGCAAAGGAGGTATTACAGCGATGATATGTCGTATGAGCAGAAGATGTGATAGCAAGAGACTATTCAACTTGATAGCAAGTCAAAACAACCTGATAGCAGGAGCTCACCGACACTCACCTTGTGAAAGATAAATGTGAAGAGCAGAGCTGGTGCATTACCTTTTATAAGATTTTCCTAAGCGGTGAATGGATCAGACCTCTCGTCCAATCACAGACGAGCTAGAGTTCCCGATGTGTGCACGCACATTTGTAACGCGTTATTGAAATCGTGTTAGGCAAAAATGTTGTTTAGCAATAGACTCAACCATTGCACCTGAAGTCAATACATTGAAACATGATGATTGCACGATTCGTTTTCATCAAGAGTGCTTCGGAGGCTTAATACAAGATTACATCCTTGAGTTTCAAAGGGAGGAGACAGGATTGGAGGCATGTTTAGACTACACACGAAAAATATTTACGGAGTTGATATCTTATTTCAAAGACAGTCTCATCAAGGCTCATTTAATTGCACATGTCAATTACATTCATTTTCCAGAAGGTGAAGTAGCGGAAAGTGTTGATTTTCAATTTCGTTCCTATGGACAAGAATATGTTACTGATGCTTCTGAGTTTAATACACGACATCTGCGGAAGATTATTTCTCGTATGGACAACTTTCATGGTTACGGCGATCATTTGCTTCTGAATAAAATAAAGCATATTGTCATTGCTATTAGTAAAGTGGGTTTCAATGATGTTGAATCAAAGACCAAATAAAGTATTTTTCATGACACTTGTATTGTGCTAAACTTTCTAGTGCTGTGGCGAACACTGTTTTCATATAACATTCTAAACTCTCATTGCAATAGAAAACTGCTTTTAGTAAACCTGATGAAGCGAATCTAACAGTCATGGAGTTTGAATTTTCTAATAGGGAAACATTTCGCAACTGTCTCCAATAAAACTTTTAACACTGTGAAAGTAAGTTACAAGACAATCTACACTGTGCAGTAAAACCTTCTAAAACTTTCTAGTGCTGTGATGAGTTCGGTCAGTCATACAACGTCAATGATCAAACTTTATTTTCACAAACGTGTGTCGTAGTAAAATTATTTGACTATACTAAACTTTGCTTTTACAAACCATGATACATTTTCTGATGACACTCACGAATAAACGTCATGATCAAACTTTATTTTCACAAACGTGCATTGCTGTAAAACTTATTGACTATACTAACGCTTACATTTTATGACATGTGTGTTTCATAAAACATCATGATCAAACTTTTCTAACTATACATCAACCTGTGCTGCAATAAAAACTTTTACAAACCATGATAAAGTTTCTGACTAAACTTACGAATACAACGTCAATGATCAAACTTTACTTTTACAAACGTGTGTCACAGTAAAACTACTTGACTACACTAACTTTGCAAACCATGATACACTTTCTGATTAGACTTACGAATACAACTTCAATGATCAAACTTTCTAACTATACATCAACCTGTGTAGCAGTAAAACTTTTTACAAAACATGACACGAATAAAAAACGTCAATGATCAAACTTTATTTTCACAAACGTGTGTCACAGTAAAACTACTTGACTACACTAACTTTGCAAACCATGATACACTTTCTGACTAGACTTACGAATAAAACGTTGATGATCAGACTTTCTAACTATACATCAACCTGTGTTGCAATAAAACTTTTGTACAACATGATAAAGTTTCTGACTACACTAACTTTGCTTTTACAAACCATAATACAGTTTCTGACTAGACTTACGAATAAAACGTTGATGATCAAACTTTCTAACTATACATCAACCTGTGTAGCAGTAAAACTTTTGTACAATATGATAAAGTTTCTGACGATACTGACAAGAGCTTGTTCACTAGCGAAGAGAGAAGTCTGTGATGTGTTGCGTGTGGCGCATGAATGTCCTCCCTTCATTCCATTCATCAGTTCTGCTTGTCTCTATCACGGAGACGAAACATTGCAAACATGACGCAGAGAAGTTTCACAAGGATTACCATTGCCCACGTCCCGTGCAGCTACGGACTTCACCGCTGTCTCGAAATCACCCACAGGAAGTATCACACCGAAAAGCTGCTTAGTCCATCTGTGGCTCAGACATGAAAGCCTGTAGAGTTGGTAAGAGGTTGACAGACTTTGATCAGCTTGATAGCAAGCCGTAGAGAGCTTGATTCACCAGCGCTTTGCAATGGAGATGTTTAGAGGCCACCCATGACAAGATAGCTAAGACTCAACCGATTGGCGTTCAAAGTGCTACGTTGAGAACTGTGTCAAATGCCCAACATGAGACATGAGTTGTCCCAGCGGTTACGGTCTAAACTATGACACACTCCCTTGCCACACTTATCACTAAGGCATCGTCCGCCGTCCCGAAGGAACACCCTGTCAGTGGAATATTACAGCAAAACTCTCCGTGTCTTGCTCGCTTTCAGTGAAAAGCCGCTTAGTCTATGAGAAGACTGGCTCAGACATCGTTAAAAATCATCTAGTTGACTTCAGCAGGGTCGAACACCCCAGAAAACCTCCAAAACTAGTGAATTTAAATTTTTCAACTTGTTAGCACTACTTATGAAATTTTATAAGTAGTGTGTCACTTAGGGCAGGTCAATAGCAACCGAACCTTTTTTGAATCAAGTCAAACGGACTTGTAGAAGCAAAGTTACAAGCCTTTAAAGTTTTGGAGTCTTTTATGGCCTGGAGACGAAGGCCATCTCCTGACGAACCTCGAAGTCTGACGCCTAAGCTGAGTTCAGCAATGAAATTTTCTAAGTCGGTTTCTTACAGAAAACCGGAATTTGGAATGTCCGAAGCTATCATCGGAGCTCCAGAGTTCACCTACCCCAACCCAGTCGGGAGGAGAACTGATTTCCACAAGCCGAGTCTCCACTTATATAGTGTGTGGCGATCAGCTGATGACGTAATACCCATCATCCAAACACTAAAAACCCGTCTATCTCCGGTTCTAGTGCTCCGATTGAGCTGGAAATATACCATTTCCATGTAGAATTTGACGCTGAATCCGAATCTGGCCTCCGTTTTCTCATCCGATGCTTCGTTTTGGCTCTACAGTAGGCGGCCATCACAAAAATTCTAACTCTCGTTTTTCACCAATCTCCCAAATTTTCAATGACATCTCACATCTAAACGAAGACAGATATGAACAAGCCGTTTCTTTCACTGAATTTGTCTCACTCTCAGCTTTCAAACGAGCTATGGCACGACAAAATCCGTCCACTAGAAGCCAAGATTGAAGCTAGCTGTCCAGAGGGGGGGGAGGTCAGTGAAATTTGATGAAAAATGTTTTGGTGACGGTCCCAGGTCGAAATTCCACACTTTGGAAAATTTGCAAAATTTTACCCATACAAAGCCACTCTGACACTTAGGATTTTTTCAGGTGAGCGAGCTCCGACCTAAAATCTTGTAACCGCTCTAACTTTTGAACGAAGACAGATAGGAACAAGCCGATTCTTTCACTGAATTTGTCTCACTCTTAGCTTTCAAACGAGCTATGGCACGACAAAATCCGTCCACTAGAAGCCAAGATCGAAGCGAGCTCTCCCGAGGGGGGAGGAGGTCAGAACTTTTTCTCTCCGATTGAGTTGGGAAGAAGTTCCTAGACCCAACTTTGGCCAAAACGTCCGAATTTGCACTCCATTTTCCCATCCGAGGCCTCCTTCCTGTCGAAAAATGGCCTTTCTCATCCCGAAACCTTCAACACCTGCCTTTTCCACACTCACTCCCTCACACATCACCTTCCTTCCCATCCCTTACCCGAACACTCCTTCCTTCCTTCCAGAGGGGGGGGAGGGAACAGTTTCCTCCTCTCGGACCCATCCTTCCATCACATCCTTGGCAAACTCTCTTCCTTCCTTCCAGAGGGGGGGGACTGAGTCAGCATGATGACTCATCGATGACTCATCACTGCACCGCACCGGGCTTGCGTCTGGGATGGGGTTACTACTTTCGGGTTATAATACGAATAATTACCCATCTGTAGAGGGGTATCATTCCTATATTATTGGTATTCTAACCCAATGAAGATGAAATCTATGTTGCTGCCTATAATCAATGATTTTGTGATATGTTTATAAATGAAAATCTACGTTAGATAAAGGATATCTTGAAATCTCTAATGAATCGAGAGAAGTAGGGCCTAGATATTACTGCTAATGTGTATGCATGAATCTTCCCAAATTAGTGATATTTGCATCATTTCTGTGTATAATTGGCATAGAATTTACGTGCCGGGCAATAATGCAGTTTTTTATCCAATGTAATTTCAATGGAAATTCAGCGGGCAATAACGCCAACTATTGCATTATTGCCCGCTGAATGATAGAGAAATCCATAGCAATTTCATCTTCATCGGGTTAGAATGTAGCATTATATCATGGATTTTTAGGGCAGTAATATCAGACATAGGCGAGGCTGCGTCAGCAGCCGAGACTGTCTGATATTTCTGCCCGCAAAATCCATGATATTATAATGCTATTGTATGTAACTCTTGAGAAGTCTATGAATATTGTAATTACTGATCGCTGCTAGAAGTCCATGCTGCTAGTAACAGATAATGGAGAGATGAAGAAATCTTTGATTGACTTTTATTGAAATCTATGAAAGTTTGCTCTCTCAATAGATGGTAATTCATGAAAAGTTTGAAAGTCTATGAATGTTTGCAATATGAATAGATTTGAAATTCAGATTTCTATCTAAAAATGATTTGAAATATGAGTTTACCAATTCATTCATTAATGAAATCTCAAGCAGGAGTGACGGACGACGGTTCATGGCTATCTGGTGCGGTGAGAATTCTATGTGAAATTGGCGGGCGTATAATGGTGCATGATATACCCTCCAATGCCGGGCAATAATGCATTTCTAACTCATTTCAATCATTTCTATGACCTCCAAAGCCATCGAGAGTGAAATACAATGCTGATTATAACCCTCATTTGTTGCATATCTATTGTAGCTTGGCGGTCATTAATGCGAAGAAATACGTTTAAGCATAGCAGATATCTGTATATCTGTTGACCTGCGATTCTTACCAATTTCACCATTGCTTATCCATGGACTCCTAGATATATATCCTTATCCCAATCATGCAAATGAATGAAAAAAATGTCTGTTTCTTTAAAATTCAAATCCATCGAGTTGTTAGCTTTCTTTGCTATTCTATGGTTTCATTGCTTACAAACCTCTATGATATCACATGGATATCAATAGTCTAATCATAGATTTCTATATAGTTAACCTCTAGTTATGCTCTAGTCATAGACTTCTCTAGTCATAGAAGTCTATGCTCTAGTCTATGAGGCAGCATGGACATCTAAACGCTATTTACATGTAGATGTCCATGGATGCATATAACATTATCATAGATCGATGACGTAAGCTCATTATCTATATCTATTGCTAGCGGGCTTAAATGTCATTTTCCAATGCATGCAAATCCAATGAGATTTACCGGGCTTAAATGCGAAAATTGGCATTTATGCCCGCTGGCAATAGAGTTCTATTCGGGCTATAATAATAATAACCATCTGAATCGGGCTAACGTGCCCTCGGATTATCGTAATTAAAGCCCTCCTCGAGATGTTCATTATTCCTATATTAGTGTCTACTACATCCCGTAGATGTGAATGTCTAACCTTTAGGCCTACATATTTAGGTTTTGACTTGGTTTTGATATAGGTATCTCATTAGTAAAATACGTTGTTCCCAAAGTAATTTTCATTATGTAGACATACATAAGACTTGAATTTTATCGAAAGTTTGATTGAATATAAAATCCTCGGCGTGCTTGACTGCTCAAGTCATCACTCGACTCTTCCAATTCACTTGCGACGGGAGCTTCATTGGTCTCTGCTCTCGAATCATTCTGCATAAGAGATTCGTCGAAATCCTTATTTATCCTGTCACTCGCTGCCTAGCGGTCTGACAGGAAGGACGTATGTCCTCTGTCTCGCGCTCAGTAACTTTCCTGCGTTCACTGTTTTGTTATTTGGACTCCTTGCTATGATTTTTTTACATCAATGTGTTCGTTTATTCATAGTCTCTTCGAATACATCTACAGCAACTTCGCCGACCTAAGCTCTCTCTGCTATTTGCTCATTTTTCTTTTGTCTTTGGTTATTCACCGCCTTTATTATCAGTCATTGATGACTAATCCCTGCAACAGTTCACGACTGATGTACACTCGCCATGACCTCCTTCGTTTGCGACCTCCATCTACCCCAAGGTTAGATAGACAGACAAGGAGAGCTTTATGGTTTTACCGGCTGCTGAATCCGCCTTCCCATGTTCATCCGGCTTCATCGTCTCTCTGTGTTTCCTCTCCGCCGTGCCACTCTTTCATCGATCCGCCTGCTACATTGCTCTGTCATGACCAGCCTCACCGCCCGCGCTTATCTCCTATATGTGTTTCGTCTCAATGCCAACCTGTGCTCTCTACTGCCTTGCCTGCACGACAATATCTCCCAACTGTATCTCCCAAATCTCTCCATCGGAAGACTCCATTCGGCCACCTGTTTCTACGACAGTGCATATATCGCCTCTACCATTGTTTTCTCAGTTCCCTATACCAGTGCACATTACCCGTCGCCACCATGGTGATGGGATTTCCCACTACCACACATGGAATTCCGCTTGCTCTCGCCCACCCAATTTTGCTAATAATAGCAATTATGTTTATCCTGTTGAGATTCCGTCAGTCCCATGTGTACACAGGTGTGCCGCTACTCCAACGCCAACTCGAACTCGCTTTCTTCGACCACTGAGTAATCTAAACCAGCTACCTATGCCACAATGTCATAATTTCCCACCAAATATTCTTTATTGCAATGCGAGATCTTTGAGGTATAAAACCAATGAATTATCTGCTTGTGCAATCTCCAATGCTACCGACATAATTGGTGTAGCAGAAACCTGGTTCGACAACTCCATTGACGACAAGTCCATTTCCATCTCTGGCTACAGCGTCATCAGATGTGATAGACCGAACCGGATGGGTGGTGGCTGCTGTCTCTACATTCATAACAACATAAGTTACAAAGAATTGAGTGAATTCAAGACCAATACCATATCTATCTTAACAATCATGATCCAATATCCATCGAAAGATTTAGTACTTTCGATCGTCTATCATCCACCAAATGCTGACGACAGATCGACTCTAGATTATTTCAATAATACACTGACTGATTCACTCCGATCCGTTCCGAACGCATACGTTGCGATTATTGGTGACTTTAATAGAATGAAATACGAAGAGCTTCAGGAAACGCATGGTTTGTCACAAATTATAAACTTCCCTACTAGAGGAAAGGCTTGTATTGACCTCATGTTTTGCAACATAACTCCGATACCATGGATTGTCTCTAAACTGAGCCCCCTGGGACTTGGTGATCACGCTTGTTTTTGTGCGACTGCAATACACGACCGAAAACTCTATCGGCCACCCGAACCTCGGAAGAAAATCAACAAAAGCTTAGCACTTAATTTACTCGCATCGTGTGACTGGAACAACGTACTAAATGAGACGAATGTTGAGATGCAGGTTGCCATGATGAATCAAACACTATCAAGTATTCTCGAACAATCAAATGTGATCATGAAATCGAAGCCAAAGCGTCATCCGCCAGTAATGGGCAAAAGACCGTTCCAGGACACCATAAAATTCAAAAAAATAGTATCTTTAAAAACGACATAAATTCATGAATTTGAACCCTTTTTCAGGTTTTTAAGACCTAAATACATGAATTTAGTCGTTTTTAAAGATACCGATTTTTCAAAAAATGGTACTTTTTAAATGGTCTAAATTCATGAATTTTGGTCATTTTTCAGGTTATGAAGACCTAAATTCACAAATTTGGGCGTTTTTAAAAATACCCAATTTTCAAATTTTTCAAAATCTCAAATTTGAGAATTACAATTTTCACCCGCCCTTAAAATCATGACCGTTCCAGGACACCGAAAAAAATCAGAAAAGTTAAGAATCTCAAATTTGAGAATTACAATTTTTACCTTGTAAATCATGACCGTTCCTGGCGTTCTTACAATTTATCTACTGCTTTGCACTCAGATAAACACTCAATTGTAGAGAACATCTGCTTCTCGCATTTATGAAGAAAAGGCATTTCAGTGTAAAGAGCTGTGACTTCCCACTCAAACATTTGAAAGGAAACAATGTATGAAAGAACAAACAGCTGCTGCACCCACTTAGACATTTGTAAGACGTGGAATATATAACCAGCAAATCCTACTCCGGCTGCAATGCCGTGTAACAATACACAACAACAATAATCGATATGGCTATTTCAAACAATTGTGCTGAAGACTTATTTAATTTAACAGTGTTTCTTGTCAGTGAAGGTTGTGTCAAAACGCTCTCGTCATATATTTCTCAAAATGAGACAAGATCAATTTGAAGATAGAAGAAAACAATCGTTGCCAGGGAGGATGAAAAAATTACGGGAGGAATTGGAGAGGCATGAATTTACAGATTCTTTGAGTGATTTCATAGAGCCAAATGGTGGAGAGAATAATACAATTGTAAACTTACACAAATTCTTGTTGCATGAAAAAAGAAACAATTCACTCAGTGTTATGTGTAAAATTTTTATCGGTAAGCACTATCTGCTCTCTGTTTGTGTTAATGACAAGTCTTATTTTTATAGTCTCTTGAAGCAAAATCATATCAATTATTCACGCACCGAAGTTTCATTTGCAATGAGATTAGGTAAATTAGCAGACAATTTTCCTATGCTTTGTAGGGTGTCTGTTTCTCTTGTACTTTAAAAGTCACGACCTAACGTTATCGGAAGATTGACTTCATTGTGTAAAGCAATTATGTGTCATTCCAAATGATTCCATTCTTCTCCCAAACAATGGTGCGTCATTTAGCGCTAATACCGCGCTGACATATTCAATGGAATTTGGATGTTAAACTCCGCTATTGTTATTGCGATACGGCCGCAAGACACTTTATTTTCAATGTTAGACCTATGCCATTTCATTATATTCTCTTGAATAATGGTGCGCCATTCAGCTAAAATACTGCGCCATTCAACTGATCAAATCAACGCGTTAACATTAGACGCGCTGTGAAGAAAATTTATCATTCTTGAAACCCCTCTGTTTTATATGCAATGTTATTTCCTCTTGCACATGTAAATACAATAGAGTGTTTCAACCAATGAAACCTTGTCCACCCGTGGACAGAAATCCCATTGTTTAGAAAACTTGTATCTGTCTGTTTTATATGCAATGCTATTTCCTGTTTTATATGCAATGTTATTTCCTGTTTTATATGCAATGTTATTTCCTCTTGCACATGTAAATACAATAGAGTGTTTCAACCAATGAAACCTTGTCCACCCGTGGACAAATTTACATGTATTTCAATGTATCCAAATTGAATGTATGCAAAGTGGATGTAACCAAATTGAAATGTCCATGTGTTGTTTTTAATTTCTCATTTACGGGAATATAATAGAAACATTTTATCTTCTATAAAAATGAGAAACATTAGAGACTTCCAAAAAAATATACGGCAAACAAAACCACGTCAAATTTCGATTTAAATGAGATTGCTAAGCAATTGGGAATAAAGAATTTTTGACATATTGATGAGTAATGAATTACTATTGATAAAAGATGTGCGAAACACTAACTCTACTAATACAATGCAACAATGTAACGTTTTAATTTAATCTAAATTAAATCATTTCAAAATCGAATAAGTAGTAAGGAAAGACATCATTAGAGAACAGTTTTGAATCAATACCCCCCCCAAGTAGTAAGGAAAGTCATCATTATGAAACAGTTTTAAATCAATACCCCCCCAAGTAGTAAGGAAAGACATCATTAGAGAACAGTTTTAAATCAATACCTCCTCCCTTCTGACTTCTAGGGGGTCCCTTAAGAATTTTTTTTATTATAAAATGAGCAACATAAATGAGTTTTTGAAATTATATGGAACACAGTCGACAACGAATTTCGACCTAAAGAAAATCGCTAATCGATTAGGAATAAAGAATTTTCATGTTCTAATGAGAGACGAATTACAATTCCTAAAAAATAAGCCAACAGGAACCTTCAGTTCCCGGAACAAAGTTCCATCAATAACTATAAATTTCATAACAAATCTTCATACGTCAGATGAAAAAGGTGTACATTGGTCAGCAGGACAAAGAAACATAAACTGTTCTAATTATTATTCTGACCGGCCGGAGGCTGAGAACTATTGGTTCGACTCATACGGACTTCCACCTACGAATGAAGTAAGAGAAATACTTGGCAATGGAATTTATAATACATTTCAAATTCAAAAACCGGGAACTACTTATTGTGGTCAATTATGTCTTTATGTTTTATTTAAATTGCAAGAAGGAGTGCCATTTCTTGATATTATGTTAAAATTGAACGAACCGTAGGTTCTATGGCTACGCCTAACAAGGGAATTTCATTCCCGAAACGTTAGTTCCAATAATAATGATAATTAAAAATCAGTTCGTTGTAATTCATTTTGATAAAAACGGCCTCTGATATCCTCATTATCTAAATCTTTAATTTCATAAGTAATCGGATAACTTTGATTTATTTTGAAAACTTCAAATATTTCTTTAGTCCAATAGCCAACAAAGCCTTTTTCAAATTTATTCTTATATTTAAATATTCTAACTCTATCTCCAATTTTAAATTTCGGCTTAAGTTTCTGCATATTCGGATTACTCTCATTCGAAAAATTATTCTCGAAAATTTTCTTTCGGATTAAATCAGGGTCGTCAGAAGCATTCTTTGGAGTTTCTTCAATACCAGAATGAACTTTATTATTGTACTCTTCTACAATTCCTGGTAATATCTTCAACCATTTCTGATTTCCTTGCTCAGTAAATTTCTTGAATAATTTATTTTTTAACGTCCGATTGAATCTTTCTATCACTACGGCCTTCCCTGCATTTTCAGTTGAATAAACAGTTTCAAATAGTGGCTGAACGTTTCGGTTATAAATTCCGATCCTTTATCAACAAACAATTTCCTTGGTTTTCTACTACTTTCTTTAAAAATTTCTTCAAACGCATATTTAACTGATAGACCACTTTTATTTTTTAAAGGCTTTACCCAAGCGTATCGTGTATATAAATCTATAACGGTCAATGCGTATTTGTAGTCCCTTTCATTCGGCATATGAATAAGATCAGCACTCCAAATATCATCTTTATTAAATACTTTTACTTTCAATAAATATTTCGGCTTTCTGTATTCCCCATGAATTTCAGACGCATAGCGTCCTAGGTCATTCGACATTTCAGACGCATAGGTTCGAGCGTTGCTCTCAGACAGCTTAGCTGTCGTTTCATTTAAACCCTGACCGAATAATATTTTAGCTTGTAAAGCTTTCTTAACAAACATTCTTTCAATTTTTTCTCTAAATGTAGGATTTTGAATATTATCTAATTCTTGTATCATCTTCTTATCAGCTGCATGTCGAGAACTTAGATCATGATTTCGATAAGCTAAATCATGTCTATAAGCTGCGGCATCTACTCTATTTATTGGTTCTTCACCTGGTTTCGGATTATTATTCTCATCTAGTCTTATATCTAATCGAGTTCCTGGGCCGGTATATGAATGACCAGGAAGATGTTTTTCTTTCGAATATTTACTCCAAATAAATCCAGGAAAGTTTTCTAATGTTTTTTGTATATCACCACCGAAGTGGTATGGAACTTTGTTCTTGTCACCTCCAATATGCTGACAATTTGAGTTTTTATTTTTGTTTAATAGATAATTTAATAAATCTAAATTAGAAATTTTTAATTTAATTAAATTTTCGGAATTTGTAGAATTCATTTTAAAAGATAAAAAAAATTTAAAAGATAAAATAAATGTTTTACCTAATAGAACCAAAGGTTCAGAGGCTTTAGCCGATTGGACCAAAGGTCCTGAGGTTATTACCTTATCATACTAGAACTTAGATATATTCCAGAACCATCTTTAGTTTCTTTAATTTCAATTAAATCATCAACATTGTGGAGAATATTTTTAAGAACTCGTTTTCCTTCATCAACTAATTTTAATTTACTAATAAAATTATCTACTATTCCGTCACCCCTAGCAACTTTCTCTAACTCTCTATTATGTCGTTTTTGTTCTTCTAATGCTGCCTTCTCTGATTTATTTTTATTTACTGCTTGGACAATACCAGCTGTCCCACCTGCAACACTTCCTGCAGCTGCTATGCCACCTATTATTAGTGGAATTAATGGGAGAATTCCACCATTCTTTTCTTCTTGTAATTGAATATTCTCTATCATTTGTTTACTTATGTAATACTTTTTTTTGTTAATCGTAATAGTTTTAGGGGTATTTTTGTCAACAATATTTCGTAATTTTAATTCAACAGTTTTATTATTAATATTACTTTTCGCTTGCGACATTTTTAATAAAAAAATTTTAAGTTACGAAAATTTTTAATCTATTCTAGTTATGAAAAATTTTTAGTTAAGAATTTTTTAATCTATTCTAGTTATGAAAAAAAATTAAATTAATTTATTCTAGCCATCTTCCCATTAAGAACTTCAATAGAATATTTTACATCTAGCAATAAACCATAAGCCATCAATGAAGTTGTGGAATCTTTCTTTTCAATATTAATTGCTACATCACAACCAGTCTTGATAATATCTTCAGATTGTGCACTTAAATCGAAACAGAAAACAGGATATAAATGTCTCCAATCTCCAGGAGTTAATTGTGGTTCAACTCCAAATTCTATACAAAGATTTCGATAAGAATCATATCCTTCCATAAATTGATTATTTGTATCATCGAATCTTAATGGATCAATTGGATATCGGGTTTGATTTAAAGCAACTTCTAAACTTCGAATTATATTAATATGGAAAAGATTATTGTTCTTATCAAAACTTGGAGAATTATTTCTTTGAAAAGTTAGCAATAAATATCTTGGAGTATTCGCAGTTCTAGTAAAATGCCAGTTAAATCTTTGTTCGGAAAAAGTTACTGAACTAGCAGTACGCTTTAGAAAATTTACTGGAATTGGTTTGTTAGTATTTAATCTTTTTGCAATGGCTGTTTCAACCTCTAAACTAGGAGTAATATGCTTAATCCACCATTCAAGTCTATCAATTTTTAAATATGCTTTTTTTCCAGTCTTACCAAAAAAGATTAATTCATTATTTGCTGTGCGATGAATTATCAATTTAAATTTTAATTGATATGATATTTTATCATAATCTAAATATCCGAATAATGGAAACAATGACCAATTTACTGTCTGTTTACTTTTCTTGTTAAATTCACGTCTTTCTTTATATGCATCATTATTTGTTTTATTTAAATGTTTTGCAATATTTTCTACATCTTTCGCAATTCCTGCTGAATCTGTTCCAGCGTAAGTTAAATCATCAACAATTATACCATCATTAGTATCAGGAAACCAACCTTCGATTTCATACTTTTTATTATTTTCACCAATTGTTACAAATCTAAGCATTGTATCAATTACACCTGGAGAATCACTTATTGTTTCTATATTTTGAGTCGCAACATCTAAACGCATTTGTGTAAATAATTTTGGAAAGAAATTATTCTCTAGTGCAATATTATCGGTATCTGGTAATGATGTTGTAAAATTGGCATCACTATACAAAGAATATTCACAGTGTAAAAATGAATCAGGTAAATATAAATAACTCTGCTGATTATCAACTTCAAAAATTAAATCACCTCCAGTATTTACTCTACTGGAAGATCCGGGATTCATAGCAATTCTTATATAGTCATTCTTTTTTTGATTATAACTGACGAACGGAGGATCGTCTAATCTAAATTTATTTTCGATAAGCGAAGACATTTTTATAAAAAATAATTTGACTTTTGTTTTTCTCACAGACAGAAAAAATTCTGCTAAAATAATTTTACTAAAATAATTTCACCAAAAAAAATTTACTAAAAAAATTTTGCTAAAATAATTTTACTAAAAAATTTTACTAAAATAATTTTACTAAAAAATATATTTTAGAATTTTGCTAGACCAGCTCCGCTACAGCTTTGCTGGTTAGACCGAAGGTTGCTATTAATACCATTGCCTCTTATTTCTTCAATTGAACGTTTTATGGCTACGCCTGATTTCTTCTTATGTTTACTATCAGACGGAGCTCCGCTCCTCAAGGTTTCACCCCCTACAGCTATGTTAGCAATTTTATTTATTGTTTCCTCTGAAAGTTTTTTTAAATTTTTTAGTTCTTCAGAATCATTCCTAATTTTACGAATAGCTTCTAGTTGTTTTAATTCGTTTTGAGACTTAACAGCATTTGATATTGCACTAGCTGTACTACCTATAGCAGCTGCTCCTTTTGCAGCAGATGTAATCAAATCTTTATTATTTTTAATTAAGTTAACGATACTACCAATACCAGAAAAGATGCCATCCCCTTCTTTTTGGACGGCACCTGCGGTAACTAGGAACTTTTGTGTTCCGACTGTTTCTACACTGTCATAATGGTAAACAGATTTCATAGATGGTTCATGAGCAATTCTTTGATTTGAAGCAAATTGTTTAAGATTGTGTTTATAAATTATAGGCATTTTTTATGATTAAATTTGACTTTTGGGAAAAAATATTTACGATCGGCTAAAGCCTCGAGGACCTTTGGTCCGATCGGCTAAAGCCTCTGAACAAAGTTCTATTGGTTAGTAACCAGAGGACCTTTGGTCCGTTTAATATTTACGCTAAGATTTACGTTTGTGAATGGACAACAACTTCGAGATAACTTTATTAATGGACTGTTGCACTTTATCTATTGCGTCAAGCAGCGTGTGATGTACTTTAATTTCTTTTCTATTAACTTGCATTTTCTCCTGATGCCGTCTTCAATGCCGTTTTAAGAGCATTTAACTTAATTTTAAGAACATCTAATTGTCTTTTAACAGAATCTAACTGTTCTTTATTTTCTTTAGAGTTTTCTTGTAAATTTTTCTTTAATTCATTTTCTAAATTGATTTTAAGAGTTTTCATTTTATCAACTCTTTGATTAAGTGAGATTACTTCATTTATTATTCTATTCATCTTTTTCATTTGTTGAGTAATTTTAGAACTTAATTCATCAACACTTTTTTGGAATGTAGTTTGTAACTGCTTTAAATTTTTTTTTAATTCTTTCAGGTAGTTTTTCTATTTCATCTTCTAATTGTTCTTTTAACATTTTTATCTGATGTTTATTCTTAATGACTGCAGATTTTAAATTTATAGAAAGTAATATTAAAATTTTTGATTGTTCTGAAATCTTTTTAAAAAGTTTTGCTATATCTGCTTCTAGCTCTCTATCCTTTTTATCAAGTTTTAATAATTTTTCGTTTAATGATTTGTCATTAAGTTTAAGCAACTTTAATTCATTCATCAGTGGAACCAAAACATCGTTTATATATTTTTCTTTTAAGTCATTGATTTGTGTATCAACATATTGTTTATTTGTTAACTCTGTATTTTGTTGCGGAAGAATAGAAAGATGCAATGGACCAGATAAAACGTCTCCAGTTTTCATGATATAATTTTCTATCTCTATTTCTAATTCACGATTATTCGGGATATATGCACCTCCACCAACATTTGGTAACATCATTTTTTAACAATAAAAAAATAAAATTTTTTCTAATAAAAATAAAATTTTTTCTAATAAAAATTAAAAAAATGGAAAAACCAAATTTAAAAAAATGATATTCGTCCGCATCATCCTGTTCTTCTTATTCGACGAGATCAACGGGATTTGAAAATAAATGTTTTGATAATAATAATAATAATAATCCATGTATAGATGTTAATATTTTATTTCAATTACAAGCCGAAATATTTAGAGAACAAACAAAAAGTTTACCTTCTATAGAAACTAATTATTGTTTATTTCCGGGGGATCCATTTATTAAATTTATGGATATTGTTAGTAAATATAATGATGTAGCTTATGTGGAATTAAATAAAGAAAATATGGTTATAATAGGTCATAATAATGTTTTCGGTTTTATTAGAGCAGTGTTACCAATTAGTAATACTGATTGGATAGAAACTAAAATTATCAATTATATCAATATTAAAGAATTAGTTAAAAAATTAAAATCTTTTTCCAAAGAAAAAATAAGATTATTTGTTGACGATCAAAACCAATATAACATTCACATAGAGAGTAAAAAACATAATGAAGAATTATTATGTCAAGTTTATTATAGAGACACAATTTATAAACAAGAAACATTAGAAATGCCGCAAAGATATGATGATGATACGTATATAGGATTATATTCCAACTTAAATATTAATTTATTAAAATCTTATATAAATGGTTTAGCTCAACAAGAGAAAATTTATATGTGGACAACACCTTATACTATTACAATGACCATAATCATAATCATAATAAACGAACTGAAGGTTCAAGGGGTTTGCCCGATCTTAAAGGATCTTATGATAATAATGATGATTCTGTAACATCTGAAAAAGGTGTAAATGGTAAAAAGATTATAAAAATATTAGTAATTATAAAAATTTATCTAAATTTCATTTTTTACAATTGAAAATAATAATGATGGAATAGTTGAAGATACTGTTAGACAACTATGTGTCGGGTCTACAAAATTTAAATTAGGATTTACATCTAATCAATTTAAAATTTTATCATCTTTAATAAAAACTAAAAGTGATTCAGATTATGGTGGTGTTATTAAATTTTCCAAAAGAGATCAAAGACCAATATTTTTCTCTATTATATTATTATCAGATAAAAGATGTAATTTAGAATTAGATATTCCAATAAGAGAATGGTATCCTATCATGGAAGGGCATCCTATACCAAAAAGTGTAATTTATGATGATGAAGAAACAATTTATGATGATGATGAAGAATCAATTTATGATGATGATGAAGAGTCAATAGTTAGTGAAAAAAAATTTAAATTATCTTTTGATAAAACATTATATGATGACACTTAATATGATAAAACTTAATATGATAAAACTTAATGTGATAAAGAAAAAAAATAACTAAAGAACGTGAAATATATAATAATATAAAATAACACTCAAGTCCTTGATATTAGAATGTTTATATCTAAAATTAAAACACAAATTTTTTCTTAAATTTTCTCTAAAAAAATAAAAAAATGGAAAATACCAAGTTTTATTGTGTCTTATGTAAAAAAAAGTTGCAAACAAAAAGAAGTTATCAATCTCATTTAAATAGTAAATTGCATTTACAAAATGTAGATCGAGTTGATGAAGGAAATATATTAAAATTAAATAGTTATAAAAACTATCTAGAAACATTGCCTACTGATATAAAAGTTAAAAAAATGTTTGATGATTATTCACATTCGGAATATAAAAAAGTTTTTAATAGTGAAGATGAGACCGTACAAACCGAAGGTTCTAGGGCTTCGCCCGTACCAGATGGAAGATAATTATTTAGAGATACTGATGAATTTAACAAAATAGATGAATTTGATGAAGCCGTAACAGATATAAAATATTTATTTAATCAGTCTGTTCGCGGGACATCGGAGATGTTTTCCAGGGCTTCGCCCGTTGAACATAATGAAACCGATGAAACTTTTTATAATGTATTAAAAAACTTTTTCAAAATATTTAAGAAATCTTTCAAATGTTATATGAATGTAGAAGTACTTTATACAAAAATGGACCTGATGGAATTCCTGAAGAAATAATACAAGGACATTTTACAAATTCACAAGAAATTCATAATGTAAATGATATACAACCCATATTTGAATCGATGATACTTAAATTAGAAAATTGTATAATTGAAGCCCAGTTACGTGAATCTGGTTGGAGATTTGTTAAAATACTATCTAAGAAAATAGTAATTGATAAATATAAAAATAATACTGGTGGTAGTTATGTTCCTTTACCTTTCAGTTCACCACAAATAATCAACATAAAAAATGAAGATGATTAATGTTTTCTGTGGAGTATTATAGCACATTTACATCCTGCAGAATATCATAAAGAAAGACTAAGTCATTATAATAAAGAAGAATACATAAATGAATTTGATCTTTCTGATGGCTTAGATGAATTTCCATATGATTATAATAGGTTAAAAAAGTTTCATAAAAAGAATAAAAATTTAATAGAAGTAAATGTTTTTGAATTAAATGTGAATTATGTTTCTATTGGTAAAATTACTCCACTTTACTCAGATTCAAAAAAATTTTATTTGAATAATAAAAATTTATGTCAATCAGAAATAGTATATAATGATAGGGGAAATTACATGCATCATAATATTTTTGACCAAGGAAATATAATATGTACTGAAAAATTTGAAATTATAAAAACATTATCACCAATAATGATTAGTCATAATAATTATAAAGGACGTAATTATAATTATGATTATGATTCCGATTATTTATCTTTATTTTTAGAATATCAACAAAAATTACAAAATTTAAATGAAAGTTTACAAAAATGTAAAACAGATTATCAACAACAAACAAAAATATTAGTACAAGAATATGGCCATAAATATCAAAATAAGATAGAAACGATTCAAAAATTAAATGAAGACAATAAAGAATTAAATAATGAAGAAAATGAAACCAATCAAAAAATGAATGAATCTTTAAAAAAATGTCTACAACAATATAAAGAACAATATGATAAAGAATATAGTTATCAGTGACAAATATTAAATCAAAATTTTCATCGAAATATATTTAATCTTACAAAAGAAATTGATGAAACACATGAAATATATCAAGATAAATTTGAAAAACTAGAACAGACAAAACAGCCAGCACAAGCGAATATATTATATTATCAGGGTCATTTTATATTGTGTAAAGATGTTTCTATATTTACAAAAACTTCAGATAATGCTAATTTTCCTTGTCTCCAATGTATGACGAGCTTTAGAACTAAAGAAGAAATGAATAGACATTTGGAGAATTGTCAACAAAACGAAGCAGTTGAAAATACTTTTCCTAAAGATGATTATTTAGAATACAATAAATGGTATTTTAAAAATAAAGTACCCTTTACTATTTATTGTGATTTTGAAGCATATAATGTTAATATGACACAAAATCGAACGGAAAGTTCCAGGGCTTCGCCCGATTCTAAAAATGATTATTCTGATAATGGTACGGGCCAAGCCCTAGAACCTTCGGTTTGTATTTATGAAAAAAGTGCATCTGAACAAAGTAAAGAAAAATATTTATTTGAACAAAAACCATTATGTTGGGGAATGTACATTCATTCAAATTATCCTGAATTATTTAAATCAGAATATTTTCAATACTATGGTGAAGATAGTTCAGAAATGTTTACAAAGAAAGTAGAAGAATTACAAAATTATTTTTCACAATTGCTTGAAACAAATATACCGATGATGCCATTAACAGAAAAAGAAAAATTAAATTTTATTAATGAAACAAAATGTTATTACTGTGGAAAAGAATTTACAAAAAATTATAAAAATGGCAGAGGTAGATATCTTGACAAGCGAAGCGACGGCTCTGCCGTCAAGGTAAAAGATCATGATCATCTAAATGGATTATATAGAGGTGCAGAACATAATTCTTGTAATCTTAATGCTAATAAATTTAAATATAACTTTGTTCCTCTATATTTCTATAATGGTTCTAAATATGATTTCCATCTAGTAATGAAAGATTTATTTTCATCTGAAAAATTACAACAACAACAAATAAATGTACTATGTAAAACAGAAGAAGAATATTTTTCAATGCAATTAGGTTGCATTAGAATTTTAGAAGCATTTAGATTTTTTACTCCTTATTCATTAGATGTTATGGGAAAAACTTTGAAATCTGAACAATGTAAAATATTAAATAAATATAATTTAAAACCTTTAAAAGGAATACTTCCGTATGAGTATATAGCCTGCGGCTCACAGTCGAAGACTGATATAACTGGAGATAAAACCTGTGGTTCACAGTCGAAGACTGATTTTAATTCTGTGAATAAAATTATGGAAGAAAAACAACTTCCTCCAATAAATAAATTTAAATCAACATTAAAACAATCAAAATTATCTGACGAAGACCATGCAGAAGCTGAAAAAAATTGGAGAGAGTTAAATTGTAAAACAATGCATGATTATACAATGAAATATCTACAGATAGATGTATTAATACTAGCTGATCTTTTTGAAAACTTTCGTGATATGTGTTTAGAATATTACGGAATAGATCCATGTTATTGTTATTCTACACCAGGTTTAACATGGTTAGCAGGATCAAAACATACAAATGTTAAACTTAAACATTATAAAGAAAATACATATGATAAATTATTATTTTTTGAATCTGGAATTAGAGGTGGAGTTTCATCAGTTTTAGGTAATAGATATGTTAAATGTTATAATAAGAAAGTAAATCCTGATGATTATGGAATAATGAAACCTTTATCTCCAGAAGAAAAAGAAAAAATATTAGAAATTTTTCGAACGAAACGAGAAGGAGTAGAACGTGAAAATGCAATTGATGAATTCATGAGAGAAAACTATTTGTTATATTATGATTTTAATAGCTTATATTCTTCTTGCATGATACAAGAATTACCAACAGGTGAAATGTCATGGTGTAATATTCTTGATTATCAAAAAACATATGATGGAAATTATAATCATGGTTATATATATGAAGTTGATTTAGTATACCCTGATGAAATAAAAGATAAAACAAAATATTTTCCTTTCTGTCCCGAAAACAAAATTCCTAATATAGAAGATTTTTCAGATTATCAAAAATCTTTAATTCCTAAGAAATACAGACCAACAAAAAAACTTATGTTAACACAAAGCAATAAAGGAAAGTATGTTGTTGAAGGAAGAATGCTAGATTGGTATTTAGATCATGGAATGATTCTCACCAAAATACATCGAAAACTATTTTATCAAAAATCTAGGTGGTTAAAAAATTATATAGAGTTCAATATTGAAAAACGTAAAATAGCTGAAAGAAATAAAGATGATTTTGGAAACGTGTTCTTCAAATTAATGAATAATGCATTTTATGGTAAGACTTTAGAAAATGTGCGTAATAGACAAAATATTGAAATAGTTTATGATAAAGATAGGTTTCAAAATTTAACAAGGAAACCTACATATAAAAGAACTACTAGATTTAGTGATGAACTATGTGCTGTACATTTACGTCGAATTAGCGTAAAACATGATAAGTTTAATTTTATTGGTTTCACTATATTAGAATTAGCTAAACTATTTATCTATAGATTTATATATGATTATTTAGCACCTGCTTATGGCAAAAACTATAAATTACACTTTACAGATACGGATTCTGTTTTCTTAGAATTAACAATACCTTATAATTCTACACTTGATGAAGAAATAGATAAAATAAAAGATATCATTCATCCTTCTGATTTATGTAAAGTAAAAGATGAATTAGAAGGAAATGAAGATTTCATAACAGAAGCTATATTTTTAAAATCTAAATGTTACTGTTATGATACAACTAATAATATTAAAACGCATAAAACATTAAAAGGAATTTCAAAGGCATCAGTGGCTAATCAAATAACATTTCAAGATTATAAGAATGCATTATTTAATAATGAAATAAAAACAGCATGTAATTATAGACTTAATTCAAAAAAACATAACATGTATTTAAAAGAAGAACATAAATTAGCATTAGATCCATTTGATGATAAAAGAAAAATTTTACCTGATGGAATAACTACTGAACCTTTTTAATTTTCTAATTTCTAAGATAGACAAATTTGATATATACATAAAATAAAAAAATATTATAACACTATATTTGTATATTTTTATCACTCCGCGAAAATATTTTCTATAACTCTTTCATGAATTTTTTATCAATATTAATTGTAATGAAGCCATAATCTTTTGACCAAGCATTGTTACACGATTGTTTAAATTCATCTTTATTTCTTACACATAAATCTCTTAACAAATCACTTAAGTTTCTCGCATTTATTTCAAATAGTATAAATATATTTGCATTCTTTCTAATAACACTTCCGTCTAATGAATACATACTTTGTGTTAAATAAAAAACACTACAGTTATTATGTCTACCTCTTGTAAAATAATTTCTCTGAACTGACTGATTTCTATCATTAACGCAATCATCAAAAATTACACAATGTTTCATTGTTTTATCTAGTTTACTAGGATCTTGCATATTACCACTATCATCTATTAATTGTATTTTATATGCTTATTTTTATTAGATTCTACTAACTGATTATTTTTTGCTGCTTCTTCACACCACGAACTTATTTCTTCTTCATCTTCAGATTTTTCATATTCTTTGAATAATGAAGCAATTTCTGTTTTTGTAAGATTATTTTCAAATCCATATTTTAAAAATTGATAGACGGGTTGTTCTGCCGTTGTTGTATAAATTATAAGATTGTTATAATCCAAAAAATTTGGAGTCGTTAAAATTTTAAATAATAGATATGTTTTTCCACAACCTGATCTTCCACAAATAACTGACAAAACTTTATTAGATAAATTTGGATGATGATTAAATTTAAGTTTTTTTTTGTTTAATGGGGGTACTTCACTCATTTTTTAATAAAAAAATTTATTTTTATTTTATTTTTATTTTTAAAGAAGAAGAAGAAAATTAAACTTCTCGAGCTTCGCGTAGGAGTTTATACCTCTCGAACGGGAGTTTATACCTCCCGAACGGGAGTTTATACCTCCCGAACCAAAAGATCTATCATAATCTCTTCACCTCCAAAATTTATTTCTTGTCCTTTTTCATCAGTGATTCTAATGTTAATGTTGTTAATAGTTTTTCTTGTAATAGGGAAATATATTAATGTTTGGGGAAATACATTTAATCTATAACCAATGGGTACAGTAAAAGCTGGAAAACTAAATATTAAATTTGATAATTTTCCATTTATATATCCGCCTTC
Organism: Prostheceraeus crozeri; assembly: GCA_907163375.1. Taxonomy (NCBI): domain Eukaryota; kingdom Metazoa; phylum Platyhelminthes; order Polycladida; family Euryleptidae; genus Prostheceraeus; species Prostheceraeus crozeri. The sequence goes on from CAJQUW010001553.1 coordinate 90,429, forward strand.
AATAATGTCACAATGTACAACAATTGAATTTATTTCAGTTATTTTTGGAATCTTCTCACCTAAATGATAACCTTGACTATAGGTTTGTTTATTAAATCCTAATAGCTTTGACAATGATCTATCATGATTAAAATCAACTTGATGATTTTCGTCTAAAGTAAGAGAAAATTTATTAACTGCCGGTTCAACTGCAAAATGTAATTGTTTCTTATCTTTAAATGGTATACCTAAATGTCTCTTAATTTCATTTGATATTGATTCAACTTCGTAAGAACCAGGAAGAAAAGTTAGTACTTTCCACGTTTTGCCTTTATCAGTAGAATATCTAAATTGATCATTCACATCTTTGATAACGTTTTGAATAGTGTTAAATGTAGAGAAACTAGTCAATGCAATTTGATAATTTTTATTTTGTTCCAAATGTAGAATGGGTTCTAAATTACAAGTGTGTGATGAAGTAGTTGTTATAATTTTTAACGTCGTACTAAATTTTGATGAACCCAAAATCTCTGTCAAATTTTCTAAATGATTATTAATTTTGTCTAAATCTGCTGAACACATTTTTTAGTTAAAATTTTGAATAAATATTATAGATAAAGATCGTAGATAAAAATCATAGATAAAAATCATAAATAAAAATCATAGATAAAAATTAGAAACAACATATTTCAGCTACACTTTTATAATCCTCTTCATTTAGAATCTTCTTTTCTAACAGTCTTTTCAATATAGCATGAATTTCATTGAAACTAGAATTATGTCCTTCTTTTATTGCAGATATTAAAATATTTAATCTATTTACTAATTCTTGTGGATCATCTGGTAAAAATACAGTTGTTTCAGTTTTCTGTTTTTCAGATAAACCTTTTCCTACTTTAACCCCCGTTGATAATAAATTTTCTAATTGTTTATAACGTTTTAGAGATTTTACTGCACCAACTCTATCTAACATAGCTTTATATTTTATGAGATCTTCTACAGCATAATTATTTAAAGCTGCTCCTCTTAAAAGATTAACAAAATTTCTATCTAAATTAAAAGGAGATTTATCTGGTGAAAAAATTAAACCTCGAAAAGGTTGTGGAAATATTTCTTTTTGTCCGAGATAAAATCTAGGTATTATTTTTCCATCTATAAATGAAATAGAATGTTCAAATTGCATAGATTTTGGTAATTTCTTATTAATGTTTGATTCTAGTAATCCATAGTCATCTAATATAGTTTTGTGCTCTGGATCTGTTATATCAATTTGTTTATCATTATTTGTACTTTCTTTTTCAAGAGTTTTAAATGGTTTCATAGTTTTCTCAAAATCAGTTTTTACTTGCTCGGTTTGCTGCATTTTTTCAAACATATCAGATTGAATACCAGCTTTTATCATTCTATGTTGAAGATGATTTTCTTTCATAATATTTCTTTGTTTTATTAACTCTTCTAATTGTTTTATTCTTTTAAAATTATCAGCTCTAATTTTATCCATTTTTAAAATATAATATTTGAATTTTGTGGTAACATTGGAATACAACAAAAACATTTTACTGAACAAATTATTTTTTTATTGCTTTGTTGTTTGACATCTTTTCGTTTAAAGTTTTCTCGTTTTAAGTTTTGTTTAATAAAGTTTTGCTTAAATTTTCGCTTAAGTTTTTAGCTCTTCTAAAAAAATTTTGTCATTTTCTTCATTAGAAATTTTACCATCACTAAAAGTTTTACCATCACTCGAAATTTTGCCATCCTGTTTATTCTTATCATCAACTTTTTCTGACTGTAATTGAAATGATATTTGATTTACTTCATTAGCTATTTGATCAAATTTTTCAATCTCATCTAACGTAATAACATTATCATCACATACTCTTTGAAAGTAGTAATGTAGTTTATCATAGACTTCTTTAATATGTAAATGCTTAGTTTTTAATGATTTTCGTTTCTTAGTTATTAAAGATTTATCTAACATTGTAACAAGTAAAGTTGCAAAAACACCCGTACCTGTTAAAGCAGTAGCAACTACTGGAATTACTAAAACACCTGAAGATATAACAATTGTTAAAGCACCTAAACTTATTGTTAAGAATATGCCAATTCCTTGTGTTACATTCTTAACTTTAGTCCATCTCTTTCTTAATTTTTTATAATGCTCTAATCTTAATAATAATTGAGATTCCTTATCTTTCATATACCTTACTCTATCTTTGTGTTTTTCTTTATTCATTTTTTCAATGTTCATTTTTTCAATGTCCATTAAAGTAGAACTACGTTCATATGATAACGAAGGATATATTCTTGCGGTTTCTTCCATTTTTGTTTCATCCACTTTTGTTTCTTCCATTTTTAAAGAAATATTATTAGTCACATGATATATTTTAAAAACCTGAAAGATGGATAAAATTCATGAATTTGAAATTCTCAACTTTTATGATTTTCGGTGTCCTGGAACGGTCATGATTTACAAGGTAAAAATTGTAATTCTCAAATTTGAGATTCTTAACTTTTCTGATTTTTTTCGGTGTCCTGGAACGGTCATGATTTTAAGGGCGGGTGAAAATTGTAATTCTCAAATTTGAGATTTTGAAAAATTTGAAAATTGGGTATTTTTAAAAACGCCCAAATTTGTGAATTTAGGTCTTCATAACCTGAAAAATGACCAAAATTCATGAATTTAGACCATTTAAAAAGTACCATTTTTTGAAAAATCGGTATCTTTAAAAACGACTAAATTCATGTATTTAGGTCTTAAAAACCTGAAAAAGGGTTCAAATTCATGAATTTATGTCGTTTTTAAAGATACTATTATTTTGAATTTTATGGTGTCATGGAACGGTCTTTTGCCCATTACTTCCGCCATGGATTGATGAAACCATCCGGAAATGGAGGCGCGCGAAAACAAGGTTTTATCGCCAAGGAAAGTTCGAAAAAGTCAAATTCTTCAACTCACTTATTGAAGCACAGATAACTGAGAGGAAGTCTAATTTTGTGAACTCTAAACTCAACATGGATTTAAATCCAATGCAATGGTGGAGTCACGTCAATATTCTTCTAAATCGGAAGCCGAAGAGTGATCCAAAAGTGTCGCCATCAAAACAAACACATCTTGACGGCAAGTGGGTTAATGATATTGAAGCAGCAGAGAAGCTGTGCGCGTACTTTGCTTCAATAACAAATGAAACAACTATTAACGAACCCAGCACTGACATTCCACTTGGTAACAGTGTCAAACCTCCCACTACGTACATACGAGGTCCTCAGGAATCTTTCAAATACCAATGAGCACAAAAGTTCAGGAATATCAAACATCCCAGCATGGTTACTCAAGAACGGCAGTGGCTTCATAATTCAATCTCTGATGAGTATAATTGACAACATATTTTCCAAGCGCCACTTTCATGACATATGGAAGTGTGCCAAAGTGCGTCCAATTCCAAAGAAAAAGTCTGCGTCAACATGTGCGGATTTTCGCCCTATATCCCTTCTCGAGATTCTATCAAAAATCGTCGAAAAAACTATCTGTGACAGGTACCAACACAGTCTCTCTTTGCCGAACCAACATGCATATGTTGAAAACGGTGGTAGCCGAAGCAAGTGGACCGAAGCTCTAGACGCTGGCTCACCCTTCGTAAGAGCCATCATGATTGACATGACACGTACATTTGACAGAATGCGACCTGCGCTCCTTCTGCCTAAGCAGCTGCACAACCACATTGACCCTGGTCTCATCGCCTTGACACAAAGCTATCTCGCAAGTCGCAAGCAAGTAGTCGTCTTTCAAGGCGCGACCTCGCGAGAAGCGGAAGTATCAGGTGGAGTGCCTCAGGGATCAGTCTTGGGGCCTTGGCTGTGGCTCACATATATTTCCAACCTAAATCCCAACAGCGATTTTGACATCTATGCGGATGACGTAACAGTGAGCATTTCCTCTTCGAAAAACAAGCAAGATCTTCACAACAAAGCTCAGAACTCAATCAAAGCTATCCAACAATGGTGCATAGAAAACAATATGTCCCTGAGTGCAACCAAAACTGTTGCACTCATCGTCAGTGCAAAAAAGGAGTACCAAGTCGATCACATTTCCGTTGGAGACAGCTACATACGACAGATGGACTGTGTGAAGCTTCTCGGCGTAACTGTTGATAAACATTTAACTTTCAAGAATCACGTCGAACTCTGTAGAAAAAAGGCCATGCAGAGAATATTCTGGCTACCAACACTAAAACGTTATGGTGGCAGTAGTCAAGGACTAACTCGCCTCTATCACACGTGCATTCGGAGCATTTTTGAGTACGCATCCCCAGCGTGGTTCCCATTTACGTCGAAGATGCTGCAGCAGGTCATCGAGAGAGTCGAAAAATGTGCTCTAAAAGTCATTCATCCTGCTTTGTCCTACGATGAGGCTCTTGAACTGACCAAAACACCTCAAATTATCACGCATTTGAACAAAATGGTCCTCACTCAATTTATGAAAATGAAGAAGACTCATCATCCTCTCCACCATCTTATCCCTGTCAGACAGGAAGACATTAGTCGGCGAGACACGAGAGGGTCGAACAGACTGCGAATTCCACGTCATCGTTTGATACGTCGAAGGAAATCCTTTGTGGTGTATGCCATACAACTTTATAATTCAAACAGTGTTGTGTAGCTTTTTATTTTTTATGTGATCAGTAACTGTCTGTAACTACAAATGATTGAATTCGTTTGAGAATAAAGATACCTCTCTCTCTCTCTCTCTCTCTCTCTCTCTCTCTCTCTCTCTCTCTCTCTCTCTCTCTCTCTCTCTCTCACTCTCTCTCTCTCTCTCTCTCTCTCTCTCTCTCTCTCTCTCTCTCTCTCTCTCTCTCTCTCTCTCTCTCTCTCGGTCTGTCCTCTCCTCTCTCTCTCTCTGTCGCTCTCTCTCTCTGTCTCTCTCTCTCTGTCTCTGTCTCTCTCTCTCTCTCTGTCTCTCTCTCTCTCTCTCCTCTCTCTCTCTCTCTCTCTCTCTCACTCTCTCTCTCTCTCTCTCTCTCTCTCTCTCTCTCTCTCTCTCTCTCTCTCTCTCTCTCTCTCTCTCTCTCTCTCTCTCTCTCTCTCTCTCTCTCTCTCTCTCTCTCTCTCTCTCTCTCTCTCTCTCTCTCTCTCTCTCTCCTCTCTCTCTCTCTCTCTCTCTCTCTCTCTCTCTCTCTCTCTCTCTCTCTCTCTCTCTCTCTCTCTCTCTCTCTCTCTCTCTCTCTCTCTCTCTCTCTCTCTCTCTCTCTCTGTCTCTCTCTCTCTCTCTCTCTCTCTCTCTCTCTCTCTCTCTCTCTCGCTCTCTCTCTCTCTCTCTCTCTCTCTCTCTCTCTCTCCCTCTCCCTCTCCCTCTCTCTCTCTCTCTCTCTCTCTCTCTCTCTCTCTCTCTCTCTCTCTCTCTCTCTCTCTCTCTCTCTCTCTCTCTCTCTCTCTCTCTCTCTCAGAACTCAGAACTCAGAACTCAGAATGTTTATTGACCAACTTGGTACAAACATGAGATAAAAAAATGCATATACAAAAAAAAATAGAAAAGATGAAGTACACATGAATGAATGAATGCGGCAACAGCGATTGATGGAAATGAGGATGGTATAAGCGTTCGGAGGTAAGATGACAGCGGTGATCACAAGTGTTCTTCGGTGGGCGCATGATGTCTGAAAAACTCTTCAAAGTTCTTGAGTGATGACTGGGACTATTTACAGGTTTGATATTTATATGAGGACGATAACGTGATAAGTTAATGCATGAGAAGAATATGAAGATATAGCATATGAGAAAACATTTCATAGATAAATGAGAAGAGGAGACTCAATATTCATGTATCATATCATGTCATGTAATTATATGATCGGGATTGATGATTAATTAAGTTTTAGTAAATCATTTATTTGCACATCACACCATCGCAGCAGATTATTTACCTATAGCCTTATTATTTGATCGGAGATGCGGTCGGTTATTAATGTCAAAGTAGGTTTATATTAGAATAAAATGTGGTTAAACATGATGCATTTTAGGACTTTATCAAATGATAAATCAACTATCCAAATGGTGCAGTCTTAAGTGAATAGCATTGAAGAAAAAAGAATTCCTCAATGCTTAAGAAACCCAAGACCGCAAATACCGTGGCCACTAATAGATCACACGTTAGAAACGAAAGAGCATCACGTCTAAACACAAAATCATAAGAAATATCTCAACTCTTACCTGAAATGGTGCAAGGAATGTTGAAATTAGAGAAATTCACGATTGAGATTTTACCGATCGACCTCCGATATTCAGTATCGATAGCAGAGTGAAACATTTGCTGTGCATAGTGCATCAATGTCAATATGAGTATTAATCATTTGCTATTGTTTTGCCGTTCACCGTTACGTTGATATATCAAGAAAAATGCGCTGCCTATTGTCAAAATAAGCGGACAGCTATAACTTCATAGAAATCTGATCGAGTTTAATCATTCACAAATTTGGTGAAACTATTATCAAATAGATGAGGAATTTGTTATCTATTGTTTCTACTAACCATCAGTTAGTCAATGAATTCATCAATAGTTTTGATTTCTTAACTGTAAGTCCTTCAATATTTGCGTGATCAAATGCAATTTTCTAGTAATAGAAGCAGCCTATTTCTTTCAGCTGAATCGCGAAACAATTGATATGTAGCGATGCAGTTTTCACTTAATTTTTAGTGCATTTGTGAGACCATAGCACTCTATGACATAGTTCAGTCTACGAAGAAAAAGAAATTTAATTCGATTTACTGTTGTTGAATTACGAACCAATTGATAAGTTATGACAGGGTTCTTTTGTCTGTCATAGAAATCGGATCGAATGCAATAATTCAAGACTAGGAAAGATCAATCTCTTATCATGTCAAAATTAGTATAGAATATATTATCTATTGTTTCTACATTGCATCGCTTTATCAATGAATTCATCAATTGCTTTGATTTGTCCTATCTTTAATGTATTCATAATTTCATAGAAATCTGATCGTGTACAGTCTGCTAGGAACGGAATCAGCATTCTTCTTTCTGCGTTGTATCGCGAACAAATTGATACAAAATGATAGATATCTTCCGTCACATCATTTTCACATAATTTGCAAGTAAAGTCATCATGAGTGCTTCGATTTTGATATGTTCCAACTTCAGCTGCGAGAGTGTGATTTCCAGTTCGCAACTTAAGGATATTATCAGTTTTTATTTTTTCATCAACTAGACATAGATATTGTTTCATATCGGATTGGAATCTACAGAGCTCTAAGTATCTTAGTCCTTTGTTGCTATTCTTTGCACTATTTATCCATTCACTTCGGAAATATTCAGTTAGACGATTGTTAACAACAGTTTTATATCTTTTGTCGTAAATGTCAATATTCTGTAACTTTTGTAAATGGATTTTCTCCATAAGTTTGAGTATTCTGTTACACCATGTGTTATGGAATAATTTTTTATCAATGCTGTGATTTATCCTGTTAAATAAACGTGTAACTAGACTTTGATTAGTTTTAGTTTTCAACTTAAGATAATAATTCAAGGCTGATTTGTAACAATGAAATTCCATAGGTTTTACATCAAATTCGCCAATAATGCAGTAGTTCGGTGTAGTGATTCTTAGGTGATGAAATTTTTTGTAGAACTGCATAATTATTTTATTTGGATCATTTAAATTTCTATCAAAATAGAACTCACAACCATATTTCATTTTTGATAAGGTTAGCATTTCAAAAGTTTCATTTAGAATTTTTGAGTTGATATTTCCAAATTCTTTCAGTGTTTTAGCAGTCAAATATGATGATGCTCGTCCTTTCTTTGTGATCTCTTCAATATGCTTTCTGTCAGTTTTAGCTATCCAGATACCTAAATATTTGTATTCTTCTACTATTTCGATAGATGTTGTGGTATCATCATCATTTTTTAGCATGAGCTCTTTAAAGTTTTCTTTCTCATTATGAATCATGATTTTAGTTTTGTTGTAGTTGATGGTAAGTCCATTTTCATTACAAAAAGTTTTCATGTGTTTGATTTGCTTGATTAATCCTTGTTGAGATTCACTAAATAAAACAATATCATCGGCATAGACTAATGAGGCAAGCTTTATATCAACTATTTTAATTGGGTCGATATTATTTATGTTTTTATGTAGTTCTATCAAAAAATCATTTATATATAGACAAAATAAAGTTGGCGATAAACTATCTCCCTGTGGAATTCCATTTTCTAATATAAATTCTTCACTTTCGGCTCCATTAAGCAAAATTTTGTATTTCTTCTTATCTATAACATTTTCCATCAAAGAAAGATAATGACCATTAGGAATGATGCCTCTTAATTTATTGATCAAACGATATTTTGGGATTGAATCGAAAGCCTTTGATAGATCAATGAAGCAAATGTATAATTGCTTTTTACTGTTTTTATAGATTTGTATGATTTCTTTTAGCATCCAGATATTGTCTAAGGTAGAATTTTCTTTCCGAAATCCTGTTTGACATTCATGAATTAATCCATGTCTGTCAATCCAAGTATTCAGTCTGTCATTTAATATTTTTGTAAGCACTTTCTCAACACAGGAAGACAAATTTAGACATCGGTATGAGTTACTATTGTTTTTATCTCCTTTTTTGTATATAGGTATCATCCAACTTAATTCCCATGGAGTGCTTTTATCTTGAAAAATGCTGTTATAGAGTATTTCCAATATCTGGATTTGGCTGGGGTTATTTTTGAATATTTCGTATACAACATGATCTGGACCACTTGATTTCATATTTTTCGTTGATTTTATTGCTTTTTCGATTTCTTCGACTGTGATTCTGTTATCTAAAAAATTTTCTTCAGTTATCACAGGTAAATTGAAAGAGTTAGGTTGATTTTTTTTAACTACGTTTGAGATGCTCAATTGAAAATCTTTAACTTTAGTAACATCCTTAAAATTTTCTGCACTTAGTTTAGTGTCTATTTTTTTGTTTTTTCCAGGTCTATTTTTATTTATTAGTTCCCAATATCTTTTGGAATCATTATTTAATTTTGCTTTTTGTAACTCTTCTAATTTTGTTTTTTGTAGTTTTCTTTTTTCTAGTTTCAGAGTTTTATTAAATTGTCTCTTTTTTTCTAATAAAGAGGTTAGGTTTTCTTCAGTTTGGTTATATTTGTACACATCAATTGCATTTTTATAATTTTTTCGAAGATATCTAGTATCTTTTGAGTATTTAGCTTGTTTTTTTAAATCCATTTTCTGGTAAATCTCCTTACTTGTGTTAACTAATTCATGATACAAATCTTTTGTATTTAACTTTTTTTTATTTATCTTTTCTGCAAGTTCTACACTTTTTGCAAATACGACTTCTTGATATTCATAGGAATTAGAATTAAACATCATTTTGAATGGTCTTACATTCTTATACATGGTGCGACTACAATTTTTATTATGCATTTTTGATTCTGATTTTATATTCAAGTTTATGTCTATCTTCAATGGTCTATGGTCCGTAAATAGCTTAGGTTCAAGTATTTCAAAGGCTTTCAATTTTCCTATCATAGATCCTGATAAGATTAGATAGTCAACAACTGATTTATAGTTCCTACCATTTTGGATTTTACAAAATGTATGTGCGCCTTCTTCATATCTGCCATTAGCTATGACAAGAGATGTTTCATTGCAGAATTCTATCAATTCTCTACCTTGTTTATTTATTACTGAATCGTCTGATATTCTAATGGGGAGATCCATATGTTCGTTGTCATTTACTATACCAGTTCTACTATTAAGGTCTCCCAACATTAGTATGTTCTTCATTTTGTATTTTTTAATATAATCTTTTATTCTATCAAAGTAATATTTATCAGCATATTTCGAATCTCTGCTTTCTCTGTAGCAAAGTATCAGAAAGATTTCCTTCATATCTTTCCATTTATTGTTAGCAATTTTAACTATTAATGTATCCCCGTTTTTCGGTAATTACCTTTTCGATACTTTGTTGGTTTATATCATTTCTATAATATAATCTAGCTCCTTTAATTGGTCTTCCAAAATTATTTTTATCTTTGCTTATCGTTTCGATTATACCATATCGATTTAATGAGAGAGAAATATTGTTCGACTCATTTTCAATTAAGTGTGTCTCTGTAAAACATATGAGATCAACACCATTTATATCTTTCATCATGTCAGAATCTTGAAGCTTATCTCCATTTAAGCCATTAATGTTAACGTGATATATTTTCAATGTTTCATAGTTAGGATCGCTCACTTTTTCGGTATTTTCCGTCTCCTCTCCTCGTTCATCTATGTTAAAATAAAGGTGGCACTGAATAAGTGTTCGTGTTGGGGTACATCATACTTGGTTGAGGCACAGGTTGATAATTCACAGATGAGAAGTGTTGCTGTTGTTGAGGATAATTGAGCTGGTATTGACCATACGGCGGAAGTTGATGAGGTGCTGGTCCATGATATTGGGGTCTCACTCTTGTTCGATAAAATCCTCCATTATTGTTTCCATTCCATCTTTGTCTTGGTCTCCTCGCATTGTAGCAGTTTCTCGCAATATGGCCAGGTCGAGAACATACATAGCAGATAGGAGGTGGTCTTCTTTGATTGTTGCGGTTATAGGTTCCATTACGATGATATATTGCCGTTGGTGGTGGTGGTGGTGGTGGTGGAGGTGGAACTGTTGGTTGTGGTGTTGGTTGGAACTGCTGTTGCTTTTGGTGACGCTGCTTCTCGCTCATCGAATGTCTGATGTCGTCGAGTAAGTGTTTTAGGACAGTCATTTCACTTCTTGTCTCCTCTTTGTGCTTTTGGAACATATGCCGTAGGTCATCATCATTGCTGTTGTCGTTGTGGCTTGGCCTGCTCTGGTGGTCTTTTTCTTCGTATTGGGTTAATTGGTCTTGTAGGACTGTCAAAGAAAGCGCCATATCATCGTTTGATCTCTGTAGGGCTCGAGCTTCTTCATTAAGGGTCTCAATCTGCTCCTTCAGAGTGTTTCTCTCTTCTATCACCTTGCTTAAATTGTGAGTTAAGTCCAAGATTTCTCCGTCCTTTAATTCTAATCGCTTTTTGTAATCGTCCAGAAGAGCAGATTTACCATCAAACTTTGACATTTTCTCCTTCACGATGGTCAGTTCGGCTGGATGCATTTGCTGGACGCACTCTGCACAAGCATATTTTCGGTGGTAAAGATTTTCTTTGTAATATTTTACTAGCTCATACTCAGGGAGGTCGGTACACACACAAAGTGCCAAAATGTGTCGCACTTTCTGCATTGTAATCCGTCCTGTGATGTGGATTGTTGGCATTTCTTGCACATATTCTGTACATTGGCGATAAAGCTGGACGATGGGGATGTTGGCTGATTTACAACCGGTGTTGGTGTTAGAGTTGCTGTCGCCGCATTCATCATTCTGAAATGGTGCAAGGAATGTTGAAATTAGAGAAATTCACGATTGAGATTTTACCTATCGACCTCCGATATTCAGTATCGATAGCAGAGTGTATAGTAGTATAGTATCTCTCTCTCTCTCTCTCTCTCTCTCTCTCTCTCTCTCTCTCTCTCTCTCTCTCTCTCTCTCTCTCTCTCTCTCTCTCTCTCTCTCTCTCTCTCTCTCTCTCTCTCTCTCTCACTCTCTCTCTCTCTCTCTCTCTCTCTCTCTCTCTCTCTCTCTCTCTCTCTCTCTCTCTCTCTCTCTCTCTCTCTCTCTCTCTCTCTCTCTCTCTCTCTCTCTCTCTCTCTCTCTCTCACTCTCTCTCTCTCTCTCTCTCTCTCTCTCCTCTCTCTCTCTCTCTCTCTCTCTCTCTCTCTCTCTCTCTCTCTCTCTCTCTCTCTCTCTCTCTCTCTCTCTCTCTCTCTCTCTCTCCTCTCTCTCTCTCTCTCTCTCTCTCTCTCTCTCTCTCTCTCTCTCTCTCTCTCCTCTCTCTCTCTCTCCTCTCTCTCTCTCCTCTCTCTCTCTCTCTTCTCTCTCTCTCTCTCTCTCTTCTCTCTCTCTCTCCCTCTCTTCTCTCTCTCTCTCTCTCTCTCTCTCCTCTCTCTCTCTCTCTCTCTCTCTCTCTCTCTCTCTCTCTCTCTCTCTCTCTCTCTCTCTCTCCTCTCTCTCTCTCTCTCTCTCTCTCTCTCTCTCTCTCTCTCTCTCTCTCTCTCTCTCTCCTCTCTCTCTCTCTCTCTCTCTCTCTCTCTCTCTCTCTCCTCTCTCTCTCTCTCTCTCTCTCTCTCTCTCTCTCTCTCTCTCTCTCTCTCTCTTCTCTCTCTCTCTCTCTCTCTCTCTCTCTCTCTCTCTCTCTCTCTCTCTCTCTCTCTCTCTCTCTCTCTCTCTCTCTCTCTCTCTCTCTCTTCTCTCTCTCTCTCCTCTCTCTCTCTCTCTCTCTCCTCTCTCTCTCTCTCTCTCTCTCTCTCTCTCTCTCTCTCTCTCTCTCTCTCCTCTCTCTCTCTCTCTCTCTCTCTCTCTCTCTCTCTCTCTCTCTCTCTCTCCTCTCTCTCTCTCTCTCTCTCTCTCTCTCTCTCTCTCTCTCTCTCTCTCTCTCTCTCTCTCTCTCTCTCTCTCTCTCTCTCTCTCTCTCTCTCTCTCTCTCTCTCTCTCTCTCTCTCTCTCTCTCTCTCTCTCTCTCATAGCGAAATAGTGTAAAAGTCGCCGTTACAACTCGGGCTGCCTTCTTCGGATCTACAACACCCAGACCATTCAAACAATTGAATCTTCTCTTTAGAATTCCGATAGTCCTTTCAACAGAACATCTTGCTGACTTGTGTGCAGCATTGAAAGCAGATTCATTAGATGTCAATCGGTGTTTAATTACTAGAGTGAACAACCAAGGTCGTAAAGGATAACCTTAATCTCAAAGAATTATGCGGTCACCGAAGTTTCCATTCTCGAAAATCCGTGAGTGTCTAAGCACTCTGCTATCATGACTTCCTCCCGCCCAGTCAGCAACCACATCCGCTATTAACAACTCCCCCGTAGGCAACGACTTGAGCATTCAAAGAGTATTTTCCCTTCAGTGTCTAAGCACTCTGCTATCATGACTTCCTCCCGCCCAGTCAGCAACCACATCCGCTATTAACAACTCCCCCGTAGGCAACGACTTGAGCATTCAAAGAGTATTTTCCCTTCCTATTGACATACTCTGGCTCGAAATCCTTGGGAGCGACTATATTTACATGCGTGCCATCTACTGAGCCTACAACGCGAGGCAGTTTCTTCGTAATGAAAAAATCACAATTTCGGCGAGTGTCAAAATATTTCGTGGATACAAAATTCGGCAAGAGCTTGGTAAGACCATCCATTATCAGACATATGGAACGATGAACAGTGGACTTGTGCACCCCAAAAGTATCACCAACTACTTCCATGAACGAACCACTAGCGAAGAATCGTAGAGCAATATATGTCTCTTCCCTTATTGAAAGGGCTTTGTTTCTTCTTGATTTTCGACGAATATGAGGTGTCAATAACTCGATAAGGAGTTCGAAGGACCTCCACTTCAGGCGAATTCTGTCGTAAAGCTCCTCATCAGTAAAAGCGTGAATATTGATTCTATTGCGGTTGACTTTTGGATGTAATTCGCTACGAAGATGTGCAACTTGTTGTAGTTCACGGATATCGCGCAGCGCATCCATCATCAAATTCTTCTGCGTGTGGGAATCTGACTTGGGAATCTGCAATGCTGTTCAGTCTGAATAACATACAAAGTCTGAATCAGCCGTTTCTCTTTATTCGTCAATCAGTCAATAACTGATGACGTAAATCAATGTCGGACTGTGAGTGGCTGCAGTTTGAGCTTCCTCGTCAAGTGTATACCGGTGTATTCGTGAAAGTACAGCGAAGTATTTTTATTCTTGACGTTGTCGATCGTCTGGTAAGCTGAATCTTAAGACAACTGATAGGCTATGGCAATGGCTAATGAGAAGAGAAGAAAAAATTGGACTGAGTCTGAGGTAAATGTTCTGTTAGATTTGATGGAGAACAATTATGTGAAATTATTCGGTCGGTTCAGCTCAACTGTAACGAAGAAGGAGAAAGCGCTAATATGGGACGCAATCGGGAGAAGTTTGCAAAGAGACACAGAAGATGTGAAAAGAAAATTCACAGTTTTAAAAAGTGACAAACTGAAACTTGTTTCTTAACACAAGCGAGAGACAAACCGGACTGGTGGTGGTCCAACACCTCGAGAACTCTCTCCTATCACCATGAAAATCATTAATCTTATGGGAGAGAATAACCCCAAAGTAAACGGCATTGGCTCAGATATGGACTCGTCACTGTTGAATGAGAATGAGGTTAAACCTGATACTCAATCTGAACAAGATGATACCGAGTTGACAGACGAAAGGCCTACAAAGAAAACTGTTAATGATCCGAAATGTAAGTCATCGAAGAAAAGTGATCTAGAGACTCTTTTGATAGCTCAAAACATCGAACGTCATGACAAAGAGATGATTTTATTGGACCTCAAAATTAAAAATGAATTGTTAATTCTAAAGCAAAGGAAAAGAGAAAATGAAAGCATTGTGTATGGTCAAAGTTCATTTAGAGACATATGATCACCTTATCAAATTGGTGCTTCTTTTTCAGTGTTTATAGCGTTCTTAGCGGATTAAGTTGGATGTCCTTAGATTTGTATGTGTTTTGAACCTACGTGATTATATGCTCTTCCATTACATTGATGTTGTTTTTCTCAAAGACTTCGATTCATTTATCGTTCTGTTAGCTTTTTACCTTGATTCATGGCCCTAAAGAATAAATAATGGAAGTATAGCTGATTGGAAAATATTCAAGAGAATGGTTGAAAACATACATACTGTAGCCTAAATTACGTATACAGTATGTACAGAATAGACAGGCAAAAACTCTAATTCAGGTATTATCCCATGAGCAAGTTATGTGTAAAACAAAATAAATACTGCATCTGTACATGCAATAATTAATTAAAAGTTCGCAGTAACGTTATCGACTTTTTTTGAAATGTTATCAATGATGTTTGAAGATAGAAGCGCCTTAAAATAATACTAACTTAAGAGGAAAATAAGATAATATTTTCACCATTTTTCATTGGTGCAACCATCTTATCTTGAAATCCTATTATCTTAAGATAGTATGGTTGCACCAAATATCTACTAAGATAATAGTATTATCCTGGAAATAAGATAATATCATTTTGATGCAACCCATTTATCTTATTTCATGTATTATCTTAAGATAATGATATTATCTTGTTTCGTGCAACCGGCCCCTGGTCATTATGCTTCATAAAATGAAGATAATAAATCGCTACGAGATTACATCATTATATTAGATGAGGTAAAAAGGTCAAATATTTGAAACGTTTTGTTCAACTCAAATAGCACTAAAATCGCACATTTTAGTAAGTAGTTTCTGCAGGTGAAGAAACAGCCCAATTCGGTGAACTTTTACCGAGACACTGAGGCTAAAAGCAACATGATTCTGAAAAAATTCAATAATTGCTGATTAGATGCGGAACAAAAAATGCAAAAATAATAAAGAATAATATTTGAATTTCAAATTTCAAACATGCATACAAAATAAGCAGATAATTACAAGTTCAAAACCTTTTCATTTGGGCACATCTTTATATTGCTAGGAAGCATCCTTTATGTAATCTCAACTTATTTAATGAAGAATTGATACCACAGTGTACATTAGAAGTGAATATATCCCAGAATCAGTCAAAATATTGAAAACATTCAAATTTTGAAATGGCTCCCACACCAAAAGCATAATACCAAATTTATTTTCCTTCAGTCAAAAGTCGCATAATACGTAAAAAGTAAACTACCAGAGATCTGGTGACTATAGCTTACTTGATTTAAAAGATTTTAAAAAATTCGCCATGCGGCGTCCCCCAGCGCGGCGAGGGTCTAAAATGAGAAACTGATGCTAAAACATTCTATTAAAGATACAAAATTGACAATTTTTATCTAATTGAGTCTGAATTTATCTTAAAAACTTTATCCTTCCACTTAAGATTTTCATATTTCCCTGAGTTTTCACGGTTTTCCCTGTTGATGTGCTGTTTTCTAAAGTGATACATAACTACATAAGTTGTTTAATTGCAACAGACTGAATAGATTACTATTAGATAAATACACAAAAATCGACAAATGCACATCGCAATAGTGCACAACTTGAATAAAAATTGCGAACTCCGTAAATTTCTATAAATATTAAAATGATGGACCTGCTCTGACATTCAACAGCGAATAGTGGCACGCTTGTTTAGCAATTATTGTATAACATACCTACAAGGTAAAATATATACAATGCTTAAACAAAAGGTTTTAAAAAATTTATTGCAAAAATAATTCAAATAAATGATTGCATGCATAGAATTTTTTAAATTTGTTTAATGTATGTCCAATGTCCACAATTACATATGTTGTACTTAACAAAGGATAACCCACTCACTCGATCAACGATTTGCGTCGCCATATACCTTGTTTTCATATTCTCTTCATTGCTTTTATTGACCTAAGTAGGCATGAAAACAAACTTTCCTTTTAATGTCGATGAAACTTTTGCCAGACTCGACTCGACCCCACTCGAGGTTGACAAAAACCCGACTCGCACGGGCCTATTAAGACCATTAAATTTTCTCGACACCCATGGACCCAGACCCAAGAGAAGTCGAGAATGTACAATATTATTTGATGTGTAATGCGAGTATTCTGACTTGCATCATATTGCGGTCAGTAGATAGGCATCGCTGGTTTAGATTTCATCGCTTTCAACTCAACAGAAATTTCCGCATCACAGAGTATGTTCTATTGCGGTATTCATATTTAATTATGCATGTACGCTCGTAGCTATGCTAGCACTCGTGACTACTCATCGAAAAATGTAGAACTCGATAGCACTACTTTCAATACCGCAGAGACTTATGTGTGCATTGCAACATTCGGAGCGGCAGGGGCCCTTTTAAGCAAGCACGGTATTGTTCAATTGTCAAGATGTGCGGCTCCAAAAGGCGGGAGATAGTACAAACTTCTACCTGGAGGTGCGGCTAATATTTGAGGGTGGCTGTTATTCACAGGAATACAGTATTTTGTAAACTTAATGTAGGAAATAATTGTTTATCAATAATGTGAATTTTGTGCATGTAAATATTTTCCTTCTATACCTGAAGATGATCTTCTAATGAAGATCGAAATTAATTGCTAAAATGTAAATTTTCAATTAACATCAATCTTCATCTTGACTTTTCCCAACCATTAACTTGAGGATTAGCCTATATGTCTATGTTGGATGTGTTAAAGTACGTTTGTCAAATCCAGGTATGTTCTGATGGGATTTGATGGCCTATCAATAAATCTGTTGGCAAGTGAATTTTATTAGTTTTTCAGATATCATAGACTAGAATTTCGAGAAAGAATCTGCTTTTATTACTTTATAGCTTTTATCAAATTAGAGGTCAAAACTGACAAATTTTTATTTCATAAAATAGATCGATAATGGCAGGAACGATTTCAAAAAAGAGATCAGAGACCATAGACTATTAAGTTGATAGTTTTGATAAAAACTATTAACTTAATCAATTGAAGAATTTATTTATGCTTTCTTTTCTAATTTGAATATTATAATAAGAACTGCGCTGACAAAATGCCTGTATTTCACGATATTTAATTATCCTAGACAAAATAATCTAGCAAAATTTGAAATAAATGGGTATAATTATTGCGCAGAAGCGTGTGCTTAATCAGTAACCATAAATACCAAAGTAAGTATATAAGGGAAGTATGGAATCAATGGTTGATTTGTGGCGACAGCTATGATATTACTTTTTCGCCAGCTCTTATAAGCAGTTTTATTTGATATCGCAATTGACAACAGAATAGTATTGAAATATTGAATAGAAGGGGTTGAATAGCTATGTCAAAACTATGAAGTAGTGATACAGATATACAGATACAGAATTAGTAGAATTGATAAATACAGAATTAGATTCATCTGCGCGCGTCTTCGGTTTCCTAGAAAGGATGAGTTATATGCAGCCTTAATATCGAAATGGCACATCACAGAATTAGACAACCTGCTCCTTCTCGAATGGATTATTATGTCGTTGAAGTTAGCACCAACTTCAACACCAACTTTTTGAATAGAGTTTGTACAGAATAGAAAACCACATATATAGGTACTACTGATGACGCAGAGTTTGTACAGACAAAATTTTTCCCAAAATTTGAACTCCTTATTACATTATTACATACTACTGTCAAATAACATTTTTCAGTAATACCAGTCATGAATATATTTTTTTTGATAGAGGGTTATTCAAGTATATTAGATTAATTGTTTAATTTACGCTCCTCGAGATTGACGTCGTTGCTAATTGTCTAGCAACATTAACAGGACGTTTGGTTCCCTCTACTTTAAGAACCAAAAAGATAAACATCATTCAAATGCCTTAGACTTACGTGTATTAAAATCGAATTCAGTATTAGAAATGTTACTGTTGAATGTCATTATCTCATTACTTACAAAACAGTAGTAGCATTAGTGTGATCTTTATTGAAAAAAGGCCTTAAATCAACATACTTTGGAAATGATTGATGCTTTCTTTTAACATTGTGCTGGTATGGATATAGTATGTAAAGCATACCACATTTGAAATAACATACGAAAAGCATACAAATATATACCAAGAGAATACAGAAATATACCAAAAAAATACTTTGGCATGCGTCCTTCGTATGTAATTGGTATTGAGCGATTTACAGTGTAGAATAGACATTTTCACATGTAGAAGTTGATCTTGGTCTATTTTTGATTGCAGAATTGATGTAGTTCATTATTTTGAAAGATTTATGTTTATGTGAGATAAAAATGGGAAGTGTATATTGTATGTATATAATAAGCGTATTTTGAAGCTGAATAGGCCTATTTTTAAATAGGATACATGCATGAAATGCTACAACTGATATACGTTCAAAAACAGAATTAGCCTATTTTAGAAATATGCGAGTGTATTAGAGAAAAGAATATCAGAATTAGGCCCTAAATATCGTAAAGGTTTCTTGTTCTTTCTGGACGTAGATCCTTTCGTTTGATTGACTTGAAATGGCATCTAGCTGTTGTTAATCGATCGAAATCCATGAACTCGAAACAAGCTTGGATCTTGAGCAGTGCACCCTATTGTCGTTTTAGACATCTATGTTATTGAGTTATCCGAGTTATTGGTTTTGGCTACAATCTAGTCGCATTTACCTCATGTTGCATTTCCCCCAGCCAGCCTATCGTAATAATAATCCTGCAATATTTTTATACACGGCATGTTCAATATTTTCATCAACAATCAACTATCAAGGTCACTTAACTATCACATGTTGATTTAAAAAATTGGCGGCTGCCTGAATGGTCGAAATTCCATCTTTTGCAGCGAATTGCGTGTATTTGTATATCTTAATCTGTGCGCGGCTGTTTAAGTTTAAATGGCACATAGAATTATAAACTTTCACACAGGAAAATGAAGTAATATGCAAGTTTGCTGGGTTTACATTTATTTATACAGCATCATTTAATTAGTATTAGCGCACGAGAAGATCTAATTGTTCAAATATTTGACGATGAAAAAATCAACAAAAAAGAGATTAGCAATTTGAATATAGCCCGTAAGTTTTTATATGTCAACATTTTATGGCTACTGAACTGAGAGCCTAACTAGCCCAAAGTGTGAACTAGCCTGCCTGACTGTGATACAATTTTTGATGGATCCGGTGATTAACATCATCAGTTAAGGTTTAGGATAAGTTAAAGTTCCCATTTCTATCAGTTGGGTTGAACCTACATACAAGGTTTATAACCTACATTGCGGTTATTGTAATGTAACGCATATTTCATTTGAAGAAGCCATACTTCGGGTTGTACGACATAACTTGAAAATCAGCAGGTTCCCTTCTACACCTCTCGTTATGACATCGGGTGATAACATTCTTTCATTTGAAATTATTCGAATTATCAACTTAGTGAACATGTAGTGTATCTGAACATGCGTGACTGATTACAGAGAGCATCTGTTCAACAACTACGATTATGACTCCCTTGCTCTCATGTTTGATCGGTAAGTCTTCACCATTTTTTGAGTGTGAACACGAAATTGCAATATTTTGACCTCTACTTTATTCCGTTTGTCATGAGCATTCATGAAATTTGTTGTAATTGATCTTATACCGACCATTTCCTTTTGTATTTTAAAAACTTTATCGCTTGGTCACATTGTTGGTTATTTAAGGTTCATCGCATAGGCTATACGCAAGCCTGCACAATTCTTACTTTTATACCTTTGACTGTTTTCCGGATTTTACTAATACCTTAAATTCACATATGTAGACAAACCCTTTTACCTTTGTATTCTACGGATTCCATTGTTTCGTCCTATCAGCTAGACTATGGGCAACTATATGCAGTTGTTACATTATACCTTCGATTGTTTTCCAGATATTAGTGATGAATTGTAAGCAACACTTACTATCAAGATTGTTGTTTTTGCCGTGATTTTTAAGTGCACTTCTAATTGTTTTGACCACAATCTGTTGACACAACTTAGCACAGGCATTTTCAGCGATGTTCCTCTTTTCTTTACCTTGTAGTTGTTTTCTATATGCGTTTCGGACTGTCCGATCATTATCGTATTTATGATATTCGACCTTCATTGCATAAATGTCGCAAGTCATTTTTATCCTATCTGACTTTTCTATGCTGTGCTTCCTACTGTAACAGAGTATGTAAAAATTGAGAACTCGATATTCATCTGTCGTCCTTCTCCCATGTCAGCATTTGGATTTGGCGCAGCTATAGATTTTTGGAGTACCGCATACATTAAGCTTTCCACCCGTGACCGTTATGACGTACTCGGCCTTTTTCCAGAGTTTTGTGCAGCATTCTCAGCGATTTCATATTTTGATGGATAATAATATTTCTTGAAACAAAATATTGTTTTAATTGTCGTTTCACTGGTCGAAGTTAGCGATTCAACCAACAATTCAATTTTGAAACAAAACCATCGCATCGCTGTTGTAGTCACTGTACAATATCCGGTATTTACCGGTCTTAGGAGTGCTGGAGTGTCGGAGAAGTGTGTGTTCAAACTCAGACTCGATTAGTAGAACATTCTTGCACCGGTTAGAGCATTGTACAAACTCATTTTCCATGTAGCACCAAGAACTTTTCCGAAAAATCTTGTCATTTTTTGAAAAAATCGGTTTTCAGCGGTTTTTACAGATTGTTCGAGTAAGGAAAGTGCTGGAAGTTACTGTACAAACTCAGTTTTTTGTTCATATATCTAAATTTTTCCATCGGAATGCTGTACAAACTCGCTAACTGGGTAGCACCAATACTTGCACCAATTTTTCGAATCTAAATTTGAATTTTGAAGATGAAGGAGTTCAAATTTTGGGAAAAATTTTGTCTGTACAAACTCTGCGTCATCAGTAGTACCTATATATGTGGTTTTCTATTCTGTTCAAACTCTATTCAAAAAGTTGGTGTTGAAGTTGGTGCTAACTTCAACGACATTGGATTATTCGTGTATCGCTTGCTATTGGAAATGGCAAACAAAAAGTTGTCAACAGAGGACACCAGAGCCAGTGAGAGATCCGTGCGTGCTGTGATATCACTTCGCACACACCAAAACACACATCGATGCCTGGCTTCGATTCAATGTATGCACTATACAGTAAGCAATGCCGAGGAGAGGATGTGAAATCATCAAGTGTGAAATCATCACTAATTGTAGCACGCCTGCTACTTTTTTTAATAATGATCGGAAGGGCCAACATTATGGAGAAAAGTTGTGCGCAATGATCTGAATTCTTCGAATCTGAAGGAATTTTGGCAATCGAAGCACTTTACTGGAACTCACATTAATCCGCAACCGACGCACGACATTTTTTCCTATCTCTGTAAGGTATTAGGAATTCCTTTTTTTCCCACTTAATAGGTTCCTCGATGTGCCGTCAATTTCGTAATAATCACACTTCTAGCAAACCGAAGCAGATAAACAAAATATTTAATTCTGTGACCATAAAAAAGTATTTCAGTAGTTTCCGTAGCATAGTGGTTAAGAGCTCGTCCAGGCGATCCGTTGGTCTCGAGGTTGACCCTGTGAGTGTTTTTTGAAGTCGGCAGAACTTAAGTACTTGCGCGCGCTCCAGATAGTGTCAGCACCTAACAAGTCCTACTAGGGAAATAGTGGCCTTAAAACTCCATTTTAATATTCTCACCAGATTGGAAGCTAGTCGTGGATGGTAGGACTCGAACATACGACTCCAGGTTATCTGTATTTAGACTTGTTGCCCTTCTGAGCTGCGATCGCTTACATGGAGATGTCAATTGGCAGGATCAAGTCCTCACCATCATACATCAGTTGTCATTCCAATTACCATCAGTGAACAAATATTTCGTCACAGCAGTGACTGCCGAGATTAAGACCAGTAGCGGGGATCGATACTACGGGATTAGTACATGCGATTAGCAATAAGAGTGAAATGGGGTAGTCGATGGATTAAATTGATAGGAAGATGTGCTGCTGGTAGTACACAAAGATGCGAGTTCAGTATACATGTAGAGTTTGTAGACCTATCGCTCTACCTATTGAGCTACGGCCGCTTTAATGTCAATAGTATAGTTCGCCGAAATTAATGGACGATTTCTAGGGAGCAAAATGCTAGAACATCACTCTGATTTGAGATACATTGATATGTTGAAGTATGAGGCTATGACTTCGAAAATAAAAAAGATAGTGGCCTCGATTTGAATCCAGATTGCTGTTTGATGACATCTTCCGAAACGATGTAAATAATGACTGAGCTGAGATGAGTGTTTAAATTATCCGCAATTTTTGATTTTACAATGAAGCTCAATTCTATTGAGCCACAAACGCAATATCCACCTGTCTAATAATACTAGCAAAAATCCCGAATTTTTTGCAATTTTTTTGCTGTAGAGTTTGTGACGCTGAGCTGCCAATCTGCTTGTAACGCTCTCTACTTAGCATGCTTGAAAACGGGCGAATGTCCCGAAAGCTCACGGAATAAATTATAAGTCAAACGAAAACAGACTTTTGAAGTATTAATGTCAGATATACAGTGTACTTCAAAAAGCGTCTGTTGATCACAATTTGTATAGGAGGGACATTGTGGGAACGAAAGTAAATTTTATGGAAAATATTTAGAAAAGATGCAGAAGACTTTTCTTGATAGACTTTCTGTCTGGATGTGATGAAGATTCGGAAAATCTACTATAGAATCTGCTGATTATTTCAATATGAATAATTGAAATCAAACATAAGGCTGGAAACTGATGCGATTACTTCAGCTTACTCACACATGCTGATGGAGCCAATGACCGGCGATGTCAACTGCAATAGCCACTTGAAAAATGAATGCAAATTTCGGATAGAAAATTGAAAGAGTTATAGTGAGGCACAATATAGCAGTGCGGTCAGTCAATTGATCCAACATTGCTCCAAATCGTGTCCCTGCAGGCATTAAACTCATTGTTTATAGTTGATAGATTCATCGATAAACATTTTACAAGTATTGGAAATACGGAACTGACCTTGCTTTAAAGCTCGAGCAGCATAACCATCAAATGCGTCCAGAAATCCTGCTAGTACGTAGCATACTGCAGCAATAACTGGATTTGACTGCATGTGCCACCATGATATAACATTAAGGAAAATACGACAATAGCCTGAAAAAGAAGGTTGAACAATTAATTCAACGTGCCGAATAGAAGGGTTCTTTAAGATAATAATTTCCTGTTGGTCCACTATTTATGATATCGGCGTTTATGAATAACGATTTTCATTCTCAGATAAGAAATTGAGCGACGAAATAAATGTTTGCTACAGAAATGTTTTCTATAGCAACCGATTAGGGAATATGTAATGACATAAAGCTATTGCTTTTTGTAATAGGAATCCGAGCAAGCTCATTTAGAGAGACTCAAATATTGGTCCTGTTATCCGAGACCGCAATAAAAAACGCAAAATCAATTGACGTAATATAGGCCCATCGCATAGTGTCGATTGCGAAGTATATTGCTCCTTTAGTAGCAACTTTTAGTAGTTTTTTTAGAGACACTCAAAAACTCATCATCAGCTGTGATTTGACGATGCTCCAACCTCAACGTCAGTTCAAGTGCGTTCTGATTGAATCAGAAAGGCCATTTTTAGTTTCCGTTGTGGATATCATACCACAACACAAAAAAGACATTTTATAAGACAATCACATCACAAATCGTCTCCTAACACCTCTAACCAAAGAATTAAATATTTTGTTTATCTGCTTTGGTTTGCTTGAAGTGTGATTAATACGAAATTGACGGCACATCGAGGAACCTATTAAGTGGGAAAAAAAGGAATTCCTAATACCTTACAGAGATAGGAAAAAATGTCGTGCGTCGGTTGCGGATTAATGTGAGTTCCAGTAAAGTGCTTCGATTGCCAAAATTCCTTCAGATTCGAAGAATTCAGATCATTGCGCACAACTTTTCTCCATAATGTTGGCCCTTCCGATCATTATTAAAAAAAGTAGCAGGCGTGCTACAATTAGTGATGATTTCACACTTGATGATTTCACATCCTCTCCTCGGCATTGCTTACTGTATAGTGCATACATTGAATCGAAGCCAGGCATCGAATGTGTGTTTTGGTGTGTGCGAAGTGATATCACAGCACGCATCTCTCACTGGCTCTGGCACAGAATTATATTCATCTGCGCCCGCCTCTCCGAAGCAGATAAACAAAATATTTAATTCTGTGGGTTCTGGTGTCCTCTGCTGACAGCTTATTGTTTGCCATTTCCAATAGCAAGCGATACACGAATTATCCATTCGAGAAGGAGCAAGTTGTCTAATTCTGTGATGTGCCATTTCGATATTAAGGTTGCATACAATTCTTCATTTCTAGGAAACCGAAGCGCGCGCAGATGAACCTAATTCTGTGCCTCTATATCTAATCCTGTGAATTTCGTTTTTTGGTGTATTGTACACAGGGGTTATTAAAAATTAACTACAATTAATTGGTCGAAAATAAATGATTGCGGCTATCAAAAATCACGATTGATTGATTGGTGTGATAAAATGATTGCAATTCATTGATTGATGCCATCGAATAATTTCATATTTGCATAGTTGTATGATTATTTATGATGGAGAGGCACTTACAATGATTGACAACGATAATAACTATGCAAACGAAGAAGTGGAAGAAGAAACAACTCCACCAATACTGAGAGATGAAGTTACATCTGCCTTAAAATTCATGAGAGATAAGAAAGCTCCCGGAGAAGATGGCATTATCACAGAATATTTGAAAGCCGGAGGAGATGAGATTATAGAATATTTAACCAAACGTTTTGACAAGATTCTCAAACGCTGTGAAATACCTAAATCGTGGAACAACTCCAACATCATACTTCTACACAAGAAAGGGACTAAAAGTGACATACGAAACTATCGCCCAATAAACCTAATTAGCCATTCGTGCAAAATATTTATAAGGATTATTCAAAGACGATTGGAAAAATCACTCGATCACTCGATCACCGTCAATCACGAGACCAAGCAGGTTTTCGGAAAGGATTCTCAACGATCGACCACATGCATGTGATTAACCAAGTAACTGAGAAAAGCCAAGAATACAGCCTGCCACTCTATCTTTTATTTATTGACTACGAAAAGGCATTTGACTCCGTTAACCACCAAGAATTGTTTAGTTTATTAAAAAAGCAAAGCATCCAAGGGAAGAAACACAATATTGTCAAACTTCTTTACCAAAGAGCAACAGCAAGAGTGATGTTAGAAAACTCAGGAGAGACATTTCATGTTCGTAAATGAGTAAAGCAAGGTGACCCACTATCACCAAAACTGTTCTCGGCAGTCTTAGAAGAATTCTTTTGTCGATGTAATTTCCCAGACAAGGCTGGTATACGAATTCATGGCGAACATCTTGGTGCGTTGAGATTCGCCGATGACTTAGTGCTACTTAGCTGAAGCCCGACTGAGTTGCAAGAGATGGTTCACCAACTAAACACTGACAGCAAAAAGTTGGACTCAAGATCAACTAACAAGATATAAAACAAAAATAATGACGAATGAAGCCCAAACTCCAATCAGAATTGAACAGGAAGAAATTGACTATGTAGCCGAATACACATACCTTGGACAAATCGTCACTTTCGAAGGCCGACAGAACGTATACAGTACGCGTGGAAATCATTTTTGGAAACTTCGCAACTATATGACCTCGAGACAGATCAAATTGGTACACCGAATACGATTATTTAATATGTGTGTTCTTCCTGTAATGTTCTACGGAGCACAAACATGGTCATTGACAGAAAACCAACAGGAGAGACTAAGAGTCACACAGAGAGAAATGGAGAGGAGAATGTTGGGAGTAACAAGAAGGGACAAGATCAGAAACGAGGAGATAAGAAGATGGACAGGTGTGAAAGATGTAATACAAACAGCGAGAAATTTAAAGTGGAGTTGGGCCCGTCACCTCTCAAGGAGAACTGACAATCGATGGACTGTCGCGTAACGGAGTGGACACCGAGGGACGGCGGAAGAAGAAGAGGAAGACAAAAACGAAGGTGGAGAGACGAGCTGCCCAAGATCTTCTCGAGAATTGCCACGGACAGAAGTCTGTGGTCCAAAATGAGGAGAGAGGCCATTTTCCTGAACGGATGAAAACGGCTACAGTAAGCAGTAAGTAAGTATGATTGTATATGTTCTGTGTTGTAGGCTATACCAATACTATTTCCACCAATGCAGCTGAAGAAGTACATGTAATTGCCACAAGGGCCTAAAATTTTCGTTTGAAAACATGCATATATAGCTGCTTCTCATTAGAAAAAAAGCAATTGTCACACACAGTGAGGGAAAAGTCTTTGAATCAATTGGCTAATGAATATCTACCGAGATAGAAATCATCCAGGTTATCTTGACTACCCATTCAATGTCACCGAATAATTGCACATGTTCACCTATTTGACTGTGGTGATAAATGAAATGCAATGAACCATTGAGATGCTGCGCAGCCAAGGGGGTTTATCAGATGAAGGTGACAAGTCGTGGATCTAAATGATGAATGAAAAGTCCGAGCTTAATCACTGACTACAATAGGACAGGAGTAGATGGCTTCATACTTACTTTGGGCTTGAAGTTAAACTTAATTCAGTATGAGAAATCTTCAGCACAGCATTTGTTATTTTCTTGATAACTTGATTACAAAGTAGATATACAAATGAGCTACTCGTACTTTCGTAAAATTGCAAGAGAGTCGTTGCATTTGTATTTTAAAAATGCTGCCCATTTTCATTTTCACTACACTAAATGGGAAGAAGATTGGCCTCTCACTGTTGAAAAGGAAGATTAAGACAAAATCATGTCAAGTAATAATGACAATGTGATCATAATTTTAGCTTCCCTTAGCGTAAGTTAATTTGATAGCTTTCTGTGCTCAGTCTCTGCATATCAAGTGCACTGGTTTCAATAAGATAAGCGCGACCAGAAAGGCATACTCGTATATCAGAATTCAGCAGCTTGGAGTCCACAACGTTGAGCTAGATCTTTAGGGACCGACAACTAACGGTTGAATGCAGCTACGGTGACATTTGTGGAGAGAAGAGGAGACGGTGTCATTGAAGGTACAACGCTCGGAGTCGAAGTCAGGATTTTTCCGACTCCGCTTCATTGCTTGACTCGCATTTTCCAAGAAAGACATTTGTGTTAGCTTAACATCATCAAGTGTGAAAAATGTTAATAAACTTCAAATCTTCATACTTTTATGCACATGCACATCATTAAAGCCGATTTTCTTTTAAGGCCAATATTGACACAGGACTGTCGCAATATATTGAATATATA
Organism: Prostheceraeus crozeri; assembly: GCA_907163375.1. Lineage (NCBI taxonomy): Eukaryota > Metazoa > Platyhelminthes > Polycladida > Euryleptidae > Prostheceraeus > Prostheceraeus crozeri. The sequence goes on from CAJQUW010001553.1 coordinate 118,291, forward strand.
AAGAGAATGACACCTATTAAGTCAATAAAAAACACCAACATCCTAAATTCCTTATCGCGGAAAGTGAAGCGAAGTAGTACTGCAGGCTGCGCCTAGTGAAGGAGGTACAAGCTCGACTCCACCGCACACTTCGGTTCGATTAGTGGGTCATGCGAGTGCGCTCGAGGAATCAAAAGTGTTGGTGTCTTTTGTTGACCTAATAGTTGTCATTTTCCTTAGATAGGCAGTTTGATGAAATAGAATAGAATCAAAAAATATATTTAAGATTGTAATGAAATAGACAAAATAAAGTATAAATATATTCGTCTGACACTGAAAACAGAAGAATTGAAAACATTCACGCTGTAAAAACCAACAGCCTGTCTTCCTGGTTCACTGATTGTGCACTAGCTTCAGACAAATTGTCGACAATTAGATACAGTAGGCATGACGTAGTTCTATGTGTATTTTGTTGCATTTACATTGCATGCACTATTTTGTTTCATGCGTATAGTGTATGCTTTATTAGGACCCTAGTACACGTTGCTTGGTTACCTCCTATCTGTCGCATTATCTTCAAATTTAGGCTAGCTGTGATTAATCGCATTCATTGCTGAAGCGCAATTGCATGGATGCACCACAATCAATATGTTTTCATGTGATTTGATCTAAGGGATTTATACAATTAGATCTAATCTTTTTAATATTACTGAGTTCTTCCCCTTCAGACGTCCTTGAAACACCTGGAGCTATTATTTTAAAATTATTGGAAATGTGTTACTTACGGGAACATAATCAACATGGATATTTCACAGAATTCAAGTGGTGAGAAGGCAAGCTGCGTGATGATTCAAAATCGAATTTTGCTGTGTGATAAATGTCACTTCCCACTGCTTCGGATTCGGGTGATTATCAAAATCTTGTGAATCCCCACAAAATCCTCATAGAGTCGATGTGGGAGCTGTGAGGATGGCGTTAGTACCCATACCCACGGAAATTATTATCTTCACAGTTCTAACTTAGGAAAACAGTTGGTTCTTCGATGCCACATATAGCAATTTGCCGAATTTTTGACAGACAGGGTGTCTGTCATCTTTCAGGACAAACGACACATTGCAATCTCAATGTCCAGACACGCCGCGGTATTCGGTACTTTTACCGCACTGTAAAACATTTTGAATTTTCAACTATGAAATCCATGTTATCACATTCTATCCGAACATAGATGAAATCATACGATAATCAATGGTATTTTCACAGGCAATTTTTTATTTATACGTAGCGGGCATCGGTACCGTGCTCATGAATATTTTCCTATCCAGATACTATTTATTACAGTAACAATAAAATATTAACTTGTAATAAACACAAACTTCATAAAATGTTCGCCTGAGAGTGAGTTTCGAATTTTGATGCAAATTTCGCCTGCAGACGAAAATGCATCCTCATCCACAGGCGTTCAGTTTTGTCATCAAAAAGGATTGCGAGTGTTTTCGATCGAATTCTCGCAGTGTGGCAACTCTGCATTCATCTAGTATTTTAAGAGAATACTGCAGAATGTTGTTACTGATGATAACTCTGAACTGTCATCAGACTACGCCTGTGGATGAGGATGCATTTTCGTCTGCAGGAGAAATTTGCACTAAAATTCGAAACTCACTCTCAGACGAACATTTTATGAAGTTTGTGTTTCTTACAAGTTAATGTTTAACTGGTACTGTAATAAATTGTATCTGGATAGGAAAATATTCATAAGCACGATACCGATGCCCGTTACGTACAATAATATAAAATTTGCCTGTGAAAATATAACAGAGATATAATATAATAATATATAATATAATTAATATATTATAATATAATACTATATTATAATATATTATAATATAATATATAATAACAGATATAATAACATGGATTTCATAGTTGAAAATTCGAAATGTTTTTTAGTAACTAGATGTTTGTAAATTTTTGAAACATTTTTGTGAAATTCTTGAAATGATTATACCGGTTGTAGAAGAAACCCTAGTTCTTTCACTAAACACTGTTTTCAAGGTCCTCGAAGAGGAGAAGTAGAGAATATGGATTGTGAGCCCAAGCGGAAATAATACGAATTTTACAGTATACAGCACTATTTTTGCGCCAATTTACATAAGACTTCTATATTGCTGCTTCTTGGTGTCCAGCTTATAGTTTGATCCTGCTGATCGGTTCATCATCTATTTCACAATTCAATACCTCACGAGGCTTTCACGAGGTGGGAACGATATTCTCCGAGATCACCTGGAAGCAGTCGCTATCGTTTCAGCATCATTCAACAGAAATGATAGTATGAAATCAATTCATAAAGAAGATAAACCTGAGCATTTTAGTAGAGTTAGTGAGCATGCATACGCCAGAGGAAATCAATGTACAAATTACATTCGCAAAACAAAATAAAAATTCAATATTATTGAAAATAGTGTTCAACTACACTGAAGGCGCATTCTCCAACGAAAGCGTATAATGAAGATCACAATCAATTTATTTATTATAAAAAGTTGATGATAATTTCCTAGTAGACAATAATTCATTTATGACAAAAATCGTTGCCGGTACTTATAGCTTAGATTCCCCTTTGAGATTTGCAATTAAAAAGTTAGTGAAATTTCGACGGGCATTCATTAAATATCACTTTGAACACACTGCTGGCAAATCGCCTAAGTTAGTGCGCCTGAATAATAACAATAACTTCTCTATTGTCCCAGAAAGGCGGTGAGCACATTACAGAGGTGACAGAGACAAACAAAATAAGACACTTATATAAATGAGTAGAATGAGCTATTTATAGTACTTCATAAAAGAAATTACGAAAACGAACGCTCTTTGTTAATGGACGCTTCAGTACACAATGATTTCTGGTTCTTTCACTGAATCGTTCATTGAAAAATGATCTCAAGGGATGCGATGGAGACAAATTAAACATTTTTGAACATTCGTTGACATATTAAATCACCTGCTAAGAATAATGATGTTTCATGGAGGTTTTCATCGATGATTTTGTATATCCTTCTCTCGACACTCAAAATCTTCCTGCGAAGATAGTCAGGCACATTACAAAATGTGTTGCAGCCATGCAACAGGATAGGTCGTATAAATAAGCAGTGCGCTTTGAACATCAGAGAGTCGGGACATCTAGATCTTTTATGTTGCAATATAAGATACACACTCTTTGACGCCTTTTAACAACATGCTCGATGTGATTATTCCATTTTAGATTTCGCGAAAAACACAGCCCAAAATGTTAAGATGATCTACATTTTTTTCTTTATTCTCATTAAGGATATATATGAAGCTCATGATGACAAGTAATCACTTTGATATCTCTTTTCAAATTATCAATACCGGTGGGCGTTGACGTTTATGAATAAATGTCATAAATAGAAATGATAATTTTGTAAAGTTCGAAAGAGGTCGAAAATTTTAACTGAAAAATGCATCAACGCAAAATGAGTGGAATACTTCTTAAATTTCAGGTATCCAAGCAGTCGAATTAGGATGCATTACAATGAACCAAGTAGCTCGACAAAATTTACGAAATATAATGCATGATTCTCAAACAAACAGTACTTACCAATGATGTTTGAACCAAATAAAAATATATTCTCCGGCATAATTAACGACGTAAAGCCTTTGAGCTGGCGAAGAACTGTGGTCTTAAACCAAACTCAATACACACACACACAACGCTGTAGCGTTGATGGCTTAAGAATGCGGTATTTTCATCGTTGATTGATCTGCAACGTAATGTGACGTCATGACAACAATCTATTTTAAGTAACATCAGTGCTGATGCAATAAAAACTTACTGCATTGATGTATCAATGATTTGCTGTCATGAATGATAAATATTCATGGGTTAGAAGATAATCAATTTAAGCGGATTTTTAATCATTTTCTATGAAGTATGAAAGTACTTTTTTGAGTGACAGTGTCAACGCGGCAGATGCATGAGCACATTGGTACTGACGGCACATTTCCAAGTTCAAATTCCCACGGTAGCTTGCTGTCTTCTTTTTGTAATATTTTGGATTTGAGCGCTTTCTTATTGATACATGTGTAGTTCATACAATTTGTGAGCCTTCGTAGAGCTCGACTCAATTATGTATTGCAGTACTTGCTAATCCTTGGAAATTCTCTTCTGCCAGAGCATCCTGACCAGCGATTTACAAGCATATTGGTATCTCGCCATCCAGGTCAACAATCTTTGTGTTGCCTCTGTGCAATGCGACTCAGGTGAACGCAAAAGGTGCACACTCAAATTCTATAATTACAATAATTTTTACTTCTAACGAAGAAACAAATGACAAGAACAATGCTCAAATAAATGGCAAACCTCGCACAACATTGTGGCATTGTGGGTAAAATCAAAAATTTATCCTGCTAGCTTAAGAGCCACTTCCCACTGTCTTCGCGGTTCGAGTACCGGTAACAAGTAGTGCAGTGTGTTTACTAGGGTGACTTTTTAATCGCAATCGCATCGATACAATTAAACGATTAATAATCGCTTCAGAAAGCGACTAAACAATTAATCGCGCGATTCATTTCTTATATAATTTCAATGTCTACTATTAATGTATTAGATAACAGTATCACTGCTATTATGTAAACTATCACTGTTTCTCAACGTATTGTTAAGTTTTTATTCCCATGCACAATCACTTTGTCTTTTGTAATGATGTAACTTATATTAAAAGTATAAGCCTAGCGGATAAAGGTTGTATAACCAACGTTAATTGTATGTAGGTCTACATGCTGATTATGAAAAGGTATAAAAAAGAAATTTACATTTGTGACTACATTGTAACATGTATAAAGCCCGCGTAATTACGACCCCATTATTTAATGCTTAAAATGAAATCAAAACAATGAATCTCAAGGAAACTATAATGAAACAACAAAGTTGAGAAATGAATGATTATAAAAGTCGATTGTTTCACAGAAATTTCTTCAACAAAAGTATATGGATGTAATTAGAAAAATGTCACTCTTCACAAAACAATCTAATAGATATGCACAACCATACGATTCGTCAGGGAGGATAATAAAATTACTGATACCTAAGAATTCCCTTAAGTGAATAAAACAATTGATGTCAAACAGCTCTCCTCAACGAAGTATATCAGCGAAGATCGAATTGACTAAGCACTATTCAGTCTAGAAAATAACAATCTCAACTTTTTCTGTGGAAGGTCATGTAAGACTTGAAGAAAATCAACTTGTCTATCGTGCCATCGCTCAAAGATGATCTCAATTTGTTTACAAATAATCCGGCTGCACTAAAGCAGCGCTCAGCTTCAACAGATGTTGGTGGTATAGTCATCAATGCTTGGTAGATTTTTTCTAAAGATGCCGGACGATTTCCTGTGGTTTCGAATACGGCCATTTGAAGCTTCAAATCCCGTAGAACATCTACCTTTGGTCTTGACTGTCGAGTTTTCTTTCCAGCCGTACTTTCGCCAGAAATCAACATTTCTAATTCAGATTCAGCAAACTGTCGTTTGCTTGGAGGCTCCTCGCTTTCACTATTGGCACTGCTGTTTTCGTCAACTTCAAGAACATCGACCGTTGGATCCCTTGCTTTAAACAATCTCAGAAACAGATGCTTACACGTCTTTGCAATCTCGCTTTTCTTTTCTCGTGGACGAGTTGAATCTTCATCAATCAGAATAGAAATGCAAAAAAACGATTAATCGCAAGCCTGCGATTAAATGCATTTCATACGTATTTGAAGCGATCAAACGATTAATCGCTTAATCGCTCTGTACCCCTAGTGTTTACTTTGGTGACGGTGCAGGATTGTGCCTTTCCCAGATAGTTGACTTCACGATTTTTATGCAATTTATACAGTATATTAACAGTATATTACTGTTTATAAATTCGAAGATACGGTATGTGGTACAGTATATTAGACGTCTGCTTTGAACGTGTATACGGCAGTGTTTGGAATCTATGGAATTAACAACAAGAATGAGTAGTATTACAAGTCTTAAGATTTCCATTTTTACCAGATATTGGGCCAAAGCTGATTAATTTTAATTCGTTGCCACGAGAAAGCTAAATTGAGTTCTTTTAAGAACTGATTAATTCAATGATTAATCCAATGGTTACAGTAGCATTGCCTTTGTACACTTGCGGATTGGAGAACGCCATCAGTCCTCATTAGGACTACTTTAACTAATAATTTAAATTAGTAAGCATTATATTCTATTATAAATGGCTACTGGGATGACTTTCATCATCGTATGAGAATTACTTGGATAGTATGTCTTCAGATGCAGGTGGTTTCACGACTCCGCTACTGGACCTCTGCTAGCTGGCGAAATGCCTAATTTGTCCCACATCTTAATAATTATCATACATAGTCACTTAGGCGCAAATGCCAATAGATAGCAGGAATTTGAAAGTTCAACCTCGGCAAATTCCTCGCTCTTTTCGAGGCTCTGGCAAATTTTCTCATGGTTTATATGGTACGAAAAGTGTTCAGCGTTAATGCGAAGGAGTGGATAGCGCCCTCTACTTTGAAAAAAAATTAGATTTTGTGGTAGCAATGGGTAGCAATGGGATGTCTTTGCTGTAAATCTTTGAATACCGAAAATTGCTACGAAAGTTTCAGTACAGGCAACCGGTTTATCTTTGACCAGCCAGGTGTTTTTACTTGTAAAAGTAGAAATGTTATTTATCTTATATCATGTAGCAGATGTGGAATGCAATATGTATGACAGACAAAGCAACCGTTACATTGTAGATTAAATGGTCATCGTCATTCAGTATTAAAAGGTCACTAAAACACATATCTTAGCAATCACTTTAAGCAAGATCATCATTCTTGGACTGATGTTGAATTGCAAATTATTGATCATGATGTTGATGACAATATATACATATCACCGGAAGAGATAAACACAGAGCTCAACCGCAAGGAAGACATGCATATCAAGATGCTCAATACCTTATACCCCTTGGGTTTGAATGATAGAGTTTTGGGAGGTGGATGTGTATCTCAGCAGTCCATATCCAATGATCAATTTTTTAGTTATCCGATTAGCAGACGAAAAAGGAGTCATGGAATAAGAAAATCGGGTAGAAAAAACTCGGGTATTATGGAACTTGACAATACCTATCAAGAATGCAAGATTCTTTTGAGACGCGTAGGATGTCAAGGTTTTATCATCATCTAAAATCTCTCCCTAAAACTATGCTAAGAGCCATTCTAGGCAAGACAAGGGATGAGGCAAACCTGATGACATTTGTACTAACAGCATACATTCAAAATAGACTTAACCTAGACTCGGAGAACAAAAATGTAAAAGAACGAGCAACCATAATCATCCCGTTCGAATCTCAGACAATAGACTCACTCAATCTCATGTCTATATTCTGCGATCACAGTGGGTGCAAGCTAATTCCAAGCACAATTCAAGAACTTTATCCACCGAAAATATTCTACAAATTAGATAAACCCACTGCATTGAAGTTTTGCAATTATGGGCGTTTTTTTTTAATAACCTAAAGTTTCAGAATGTGATGCACATCATGAACAATCCATGCTCATGTAGCAAGAGGCAATCTTTTGTTTACCCACATTATGGTCACGTAATAACGGGTGATCTGGATATTGTGGATGATGAAGACTTACGTCAACTCTTCAGTTTTGGTACCAAACACAGAATCCCCAAAAGCCTTAGTTGGAGTGCCATAACAACTCAAATTAGTAATTCATTAGATGAGCATATTACAAAAATAAGTAAGAAAGAGAAGCTTAAGGCTATTTTATTCTCAGCGTGGAAATCAAGAATCATGGCACTGATTAAAGATCGAATATATCTTGCCAAGAAATCCTCGAATAGATTTCGCCCACACAGTAATCGACACAAGATTAATGTCAAAATGGGTAAAAATCTGAAGGAATTGCAGAATGACGTCATAATTACGCCAGTTGATAAAGCATCTAATAATCATGCCTTCGTTTGCAAAAAGTTTTATCTCCAAATTCTCTTAGCCGAGTTGGGAATTGATATTTCCACGTCGAACATATCGGGTAATGATACCTATGGTCCAGAGCAAATTTTAGCGCAGAATGTAATTGAGCAACAAACAACAATTATGAAAAGCGAGGTTAAACTATCTGTCTGTGAAAAAGACAGAAAATTACCAAAATTATATTGGATTCCAAAATTTCACAAAACTCCATGCAAATTTAGATTCATGCAGGGGCAATGAGGCTAGTGCTCCATGGAATTATAAGATATCCGCTATTCGTTCCCTATTTTGCAGAGCAAAACGCATTTCAACAGTTAATGAACTATTCGAGAAGTCATGTCAAAGAATTATAGACATTTTCCTTGATAATGGTTACAGTATAAATGTTATCTTGCAAGTAAAAAGAAGAGTGGAAACTGAAGTTGAGAAAAATAACGGAGAAAATAAAGACGAAAATAGTAAAAAAAGGCGAATAAAGTAAAAAGTAATATATCTACTGGTTGCTTCCTTACATTCAAGGTAAAGAAAAGCTCAAAGGTAAGGTTCATCAAATTAACAGAAATCTGACGGAAAGTATTGTTATCCGAACGGCTTTTCGAGTGAATAAAACCAGCATGTTTCTCCACAACAAGGACAGAATCCCACCGAAATTGAAATAACAATACGTGTATAAATACGAATGCGAAGACTGCTATATCGCAAATGTCTATATCGGGGAGACATGACGACATCTGGCTACTAGAATCAGTGAACACATAAAAGGCCATCCTAGACCAACCGAAATCACGATGCATTCACATGAATTTGATGAAAGCAATTTTTCTGTTATCGCTGTCACAATGGCATAAAATTTTTTAGAAATCATTTGTTTGACAGAGACTCAGAATGGTCTCTTGCATTCACTAGAATGGTGACATTGCAGAAATTTCTACGCCCGTGACCTTCATGTCTGAACTTTGCCTTCACTTTGCATTACTGAACATTACTGAACAAGCTTTTCCTACAATTTTCTATAGTTTATTACAGAAATATGAGGAATGATGAAAAATTGGACGCTATTTTAAACATTTCGAAAACTCAATATAATAACGAAATTCCGAAAGACATTGAGTTATCAACGAGCGGTGAGGAAGATTTAGCAAAATGGGCTAAAGTTGAGAGAAGAAAAAAGAAGAAATTAAAGATGCATCCTGCAAAAGTGAATGATGGTAGCGCTATTAATCAAATACCTCATTCCGAAATCGATGGAAGCAACGTCAATTGTACAATTCGTGGTGTTGAAAATTCTAGGAAGATACAATTTTACATCGTCAAGATAAATCCAAAACATAGTCAGATGGATATGCGCAATCACTTATATTCGATTGGTATACAAAATATACATAATCTGGAAGAACTCTACTCTACGAAATATGAGAACTATAATCCGCAAAGTAAGTCATTTAGGGTTACCATTTCAGAATTAAACGTTGACATTCTTCTGACTAACCCAACTAACTGGGGCGATCATGTGCTCATTACAATATTTATCAGCAGACATACTCCACGAAACTATTATAAAGATGATTCCATGTATGAACGCCGCACTGGTTCTTCATATCAACAAGAACGAAGGAATGTGAATTCATATAATTACAACATTAATTCAGAACATTTGAGAAAACATGACACGAACCAAAATCATTTTCTTACCTCAAAGCAACAAACGTAAGTAGTAAGGAAAAGTCTCATACACAGCCAGCGCCCCCCCTCGGGAGAGATAGACTTGGCCGACCGTCCAGTTTGACTTTGGCGGCCGACCAGGTTGTCGTGGTAGAGTGAGATTCAGATTTTGGAAATGGGTGAAAAACGGCAAAGTTAGAATTTACAAAAATGGCTCTAGCGGGCGAACGAAGGTTCGGATGGGAAAACGGAGGGCAGATTCGGATTCAGCGTGAAATTCTGCATCGGTATGGTGAATTTGAAAGTCATCGGAGAGAAAAAATTTTTCTTCACAATTTTTCCGAAAAAAAACGACAGAGTTAACGGCGAATTTGGGATGTTTTGGGCTGTAAAGCCAAAAGAAGCATCGGACGAGAAATCGGAGGGCAGATTCGGATTCAGCGTCAAATTCTGCATCGGTATGGTGAATTTGAAAGTCATCGGAGAGAAAAAATTTTGACGACGTCCCCCCCTCGCCAGCGTTTCTTCCAACTTTGGTTCTAGAGATCGTAGAAAGTCGTGCAATAGTTCGTTTGAAAGCTAAGAGTAAGACAAATTCAGTGGAAGAAACGGCTTGACCATATCTACCTTCGTTTAGATTTGAGACGCCATTTAAAATTTGGGAAATAATGGAAATTGGCGAGAAAACGACAGAGTTAACGGCGAATTTGTGATTGGCGTTTGGGCTCTAGCGGCTAAACGACAGCTCCAATGGCAGATCTGAGACCAGATTTAGAATTAGCGTCAAATTCTGCATCGGAATGGGGATTTCCAGCTCAATAAGACCTCTAAAATCGGAGATAGAAGCGTTTAAAGTTTTGGATGATTGAGATTACGTCATCAGCTGATCGCCACAAAAGATGGGAACCGAATGAGAAATTTCATTAAGACGAGAGAGATTGTCAAAGGTAGGTCGTCTGTCCGGAGCTCCGATGATAGCATCGGAAATTCCAAAATCTGATTTCCATAGGAAACCGACTTAGAAAATTTCATTGCTGATATCAGCTAAGGCGTCAGACTTATAGGTTAGCCAGACTATGGCTTGTGATCACTTTGATCAAGTAGGTCCAATACTTATAAACGGTGTATCTTCGGTTCTAGTGCACCGATTGAGTTGATTCAAAAAAGGTTCGATAGCTATTGATCAGACCTATATTTATAGACTACTTATAAAATTTCATTAGTTGCACTATATGCTGCAAAATTTAAATTCGCTATTTTTGGCGATTTTTCGGGGTTTTCAAACCTTCTAAATTCAATAAAGACCTTTATAAAGTTGTCAGAGGCGAGCTTCGGCTCGAGACTTGCTTCCTGATGAAAATAACTCCACCGGTTTTCATGTCAAAATCGGGGTCAAAATACCAACACAGTGATATGACGCACGCTCTGTCCGCGGGAGGTTGGATTTGAGGGCCGAGGCCTTGGAGTCGGGATAAGATCCCCTCTGAGTAATGCCTGTAACGGATTCATCAGCCTAGCATGTCTATCATCAAGTATTGAATGACATATTAGTTGGATTTTTAAAATGATTGTCAATGTTGCTTGTCAGTAATTCTATTTCATCTTTCCTTCTACAGAATATGGGAGGCAACTCAAAGTTTCTATTTAAAAAGTGCTCTTGTGGTGAAGTGAAGGGAGGTGGCGAGTTTAAACGCCACGTGAATAAGTATAAAAACACGCCTCACATTCATGTTGAGAAAGGTGTTGCTTCCGGCTGTACACATTGCCAAAAGTTTTTAAGAGGCAAGCAACACAAACAATTTTATGAGAGGCATCAGAACTGTCCATTTATGAAGTTCCCAAATTATACAACTTCGGACATAGGCAAAATCATAGTTCCCTTTTTTTGAATTGGTCGATTTGGATCAAGAATTGCAGAATGCAATTGCAGATATCGTAGATCCTGCTGTTCCGACTACAGGCAATGCTCCAAGCAGCGATTCGGACACCTCAGACGAGTCCGAATCTGAGGAGGTTGTAGTGCCCGTTAAAGGGGTAGAAATAACAAAACCAATCAGCCAATCTTCCCCGAAAAATTAAAGGGGATTAAAGCCCAAACTTTAGCCTGGAATAAGGACAATCAGGCTGCCAAAGTTAGCCAGGAGTTTGCGCTCAATAAATTAAAAGATGAGCTGAGTCGCTTTAGAAATGAATGCGAGACTCTGAGAGGTGAAAATTTTAACCTAAAAGCTCAAGTCGAGGAAGTCAAGAACCTCAAGACACAGGTTATAAATTTGGAGGCTTTTAGGGATAGGGCACTACAAAGTGAAAAACGAGTTGAAGAGCAGGCAGCCAATATCAAAAATTTAAAGTCGCAAGAAGGGGTGCTTAAGCTCAAGATTGAGCAACTTAGAATGAGAATCGCTGAGAATGAGCAGCATAAGGAGAGAAGGACAGCACTCCACCTACCAATTATCGACAGCAGGATTGTTGATGACATTCTGCCGCAAAGTGAAGACGTCGACAGCACGTTCGAGTGCTACGAGGGAGCAATGGCGGAGATGCACTGCCTCCATGTCTCCATCAAACATGATGGCGAAATAAAGGAGCTGCGCTCCGGAACAGGAGGCTGCCGGCCAAATACTTGCCTCACCCACCACCAGCGAAGGGGTCACGAACCGGCTAAATTTCTCTTATGGTAAGTTAATATTCACCTCTATCACTTGAATATAATTTCATCTATTTTCTTTCTATTTTTCAGATGCGACGTGAACGAACCAATGCACACTGGTCCAGGAGGTGGACAAAATTGGAAAATACAAAAGTTAGAATTCGAATGCAACCGCAATTTTCAATCAAAGATAATACCCATGCACGAAGATAAATGCAATTGCTTTTTATATTTATCGCCGTTGGGAGGTATTAGGGAGCTCACAAAGTTTGCCCATTTTTATTGTTTTTTCATATTTTACTTGGTACGGCTTACATTATCTGCGGTGAAAGTGATTAATTCTGATTGCATGCATATATTTACAGCAATGTTTTTTTCAGTGACGGAGTTGGTTCGCTTGTCCAGATTAATGCTTGTTAGAAGACTCTAGGTACGTTTGAAAATTTGCGACAGACAATTTAATTTTACGTAAAAATGCGAAAAATTACTAAAAATGACGTGTTTTCAGGACAGTGCGAAAGCATCATGGGCAGCTATGGGCAGCAACCAATATACATTTTTATGAACTATTTGACATGATAATTCAGAATATATAAATAACTTTTGCCCGAATTTGCCCCTTTTCCGTTGGTGAGCGAGTGAATATCGCGGTTTTGCTGAATTTTCATAGGCCTACTCACATTGACTATATCAGTAGTGCTGCCAACCAAAGCCTCAGTATTCCATCAAATCACGTATAATAGGTTGAAACATTATTCGATGTCATAAACAACGTCTTGCACATGTATGTAAGTTCAATTGAAGACCATCATTGCGATTTAAATGTTGTAGCTGATCAAATAATGTTGCATGAAAAATAACAAAAAATAGTGAAAGTGACATAATTATCTTCATGATAGTGCGAAAGTATCATGGGCAGCTATGGGCAGCAACCAATATACATTTTTGCAATCTATTTGATGTGATAATTCAGAATACAAATATAATTTTTGCTCGAATTTGCCCCCTATCCGTTCGTGAGCCAGTGAAAATCGCGGTTTTGCTGAACTTATCTACATGTAAGTCGACTCAATTTGCCTGTTGACTGTATTAGCAATGATCTCAAACTATTAATGTAAGATTCAATATTCCAACGAATCATGCACATGACATTTTCAAGTCATCTATATTATGTTAACATAATCATCTTCCCTATATGTTAATTAATTGTACATATTTTTGTGATTCAACAGGGTGAACCAGAAATATCTGGACCTAAGTCTACCTTCTTGTCATAATAAATTAAAAATGGTCAGTCACAGATTCAAATTACTAGATCTACATGTCCAAATTATTTGCAATTCAATGAAGTAATATTATCACCGTGTGTATTTTATGTATTCATGTTGCACCACTCATAGATAGCTAACATTTTGAATTCAAAGTGTCATAGATATCCAGCTACCCGATCAACATGCTAAGATTATCGCATTTTCTTGTAATTGATCATTGAAATTCAGAAGTAGAAACTGTCTTTCATGTCTCTAAATCTCTATTCAAATACTGCTTCAAGAAGTTTCGCGAGCGATTCTCACGAAAGTCTAAGCGCGAATACACGAATCAGATGTTTTTCGCCGCTTGCTGTGCTCCTCTGACCCATTGATCAGCTCCCTAAGAAAACCAACAACGTCTAGGAAAGGCATGATTCCATCTGAGGCCCTGCAATTGTTGTCTGGTGCATTGATAGTGGGGAACTTGACCTTTGAGACTTGTTTATCAATTGTTTATGATTAATAGTATTATGGGAAGTTCCAATATAAAGTTTTTGTGGGTATATAACGGAAGTTTTCTCGTTGCTATGCAAAAGCGGTTGCCATAACAACCATTGCTAGGTGAAAATATGACCATTGAAATCCTTGATGTCGATTTAGTGGGGGCGGTCATCAACTTTTTTCCCATCCATCATAATTGTGCCGCTATTAATTTTGTCCACCTAATTGCAAATCTGGACCACTGTGCAATGGTCTTTAAGAGACCACCATGGAGCAAAAAATGACAGTACCTCCTCGTGGTTTGCTTTGGACAGACTTCGGTCTGACTGAATCTATCACACAAATATAAAAATATAATCATAAAGTTGTATCTGTTATCAGACAACTTCAACGTTGCATGGCACGGAGAACTTCGGTATAATTCTTCCTGTTGGTGGGCGATCTCTCTTGAGACAGCGGATGATATCGTAGTGATGAGTGTGGCAAGGGCTTCAGACTTCATTAATCCGACTTTCCGCTCAACGTAGCACTTTGAACGGCAATCGGTTGAGTCTTAGCTATCTGCCGCAGGTTACTTTTTAAATTCTCCATCGCATACGTTATCTGAGAATGAATCATGAGTTCTCTTAAGAACTGCCTCTATCATTGAGGCCAAATGATGAAGGGATGAAATGGGGGGCACTCTGGCGCCACACGCAAACAAATACATCTTCTCTCTTTACTAATGATACCATCTCTTTTGATAGAAAAGTAGACCGATGATAAATGTGATGATATTCACAATTCCGTGTATATAATTAACCCCATATCTAAATTCTTCCCTTTATTTCCATTTCTAGATCAATACATTGCAAAACAAAGATATGTAGTTCTTTAGATTTATTAATCAAAGTTCAGTGGGATTGGTTTCAAGTCATTATAAATCTTATGATATACCACTCGCTTTGGAGCATCCGGCACTCTTCTGAGTCGCGTCGTCTTTGGTGTGAAGTCGCCCTCACTCCATGCAACTTGGGTGATGTCACTTTTGTTACCACTCTTCTCCTCGACATTGGCGATTTTGGGTTTATTGTCACTGCCCAAATCCTCGTCTCATTGATCAACAACTTCGAAAATTTTGTAGAAAATATTCAAGGCTTCAGAAGAATTTGCCATACTAGACTGGTCGATCGTATGATGTGAATGAGAAGTGCTGCAATCTTCTGATTTATATAGGATATTCAACAATACTTTCCTCAACAGCCAATCAGAATCAATCTAATTTAGATAAAGACTGCTAAAGTCAGAAGATTGCAAGATATGTCAATCTCAGCTAAAATGACAATTTTGTGATCGTCAATGAGTGCGATGAAGGCATGAGCAGTCAGGAGAGTGGTAACAAAACTGTAAGAATTATGGACAGACGAAGAGTGGACACCGAAAACAACTTGTGAGAGAAGAGTGTCAGATGCTCCCAAACGATCAAGTATGCTTTGATTTTAAATAAATCTAAAGAACCACATGTCACTACTTTTTGATATTTACCCTCAGTGATTGAGGTAGTATTTAGGAAAAATGATAGTGTCTAGCATCATTTGCTATGATTTATACTGAGCTGTCAAATGATCAGATTTTCACTATGATGTTGATGACTACATTACCCAGAAATAAGTGAAAACAGACAGATATAGCAAATAATCATTTATTGGAAAATTACAAGTAGTTTAAAAGTTCTTCACTACTGATATTGTCCCACAGCGATTCACAGTTACTACAGTCACATTTCAGTTGTCGCAGTCTTTCCTCCGCTGCAGCCAGCACACCAAAGACGTACTTCAATTCCACTTCGTTTCTGGGTTGGGACGATGGACTGTATCATCTCCGTATGTCATGGAGAAGGCTGATGTCATCCTCCTTCGACACATCCTCCTTATTATACATTAGGTATTTCCACCGCACATAGATCATCTCCAGTTCTTCTTGTTCTGTGAGAGATGGTAATTCCAACTTTCGAATGTCATCTAGATTTCTCTCCTTCTCCACCTTTACCTTTTTCGGAGCGGGAGGGCAAGTTGGTGTGTTCACGGAGAGAGTCGCTGTTGGTGAATCCATGACTTCAAATTGTATGCCATAAACTTGATTTCTTAGTGCTTAAGTACAAGTAAGCGGCCAATCAAATGAACAGTCAATGAATGATGAGTATGAGAGTATAAAGGGGGAGGAAACAGACTTATTTTCATTCTATATTTGAGACGTGTTGAGAATATTTGAAGTCTCTATCTTGATAAACTATACCATTTTCTGACATTGAAGTATCATACTTAAACTTGATTTCATTGAAATGGTAAGTTGAAGATTTCCTCACTTATCTCCCTCAAACGTTTGGCTAATAGCATCTTTCTCAATTACAGGCATCTATTTTATCACCAAAACGCTCCCTTCTCGAGGAACTTTAGACCTAATAAGTGAAGGTAAGTTGTAACAATAAACTATAACTTTAATAGAGATGATAGAATGATTTCTCTTTCAGGTGATGCTAGTTCCACCTCAAGCGGCCAGTCTTGGCATCTAATGAGCGGGAATGTGCTGATTGTGGTCACATCTTTACGAGGAAGCGTAATCTCACCCGACACATCAGACAACGTGTATGTCAACCCAAGCCATCATCAATTTCCCGAGGTGAGGATGATTCTATTCAACATGTCTCCTTTACTTGTGACTTTTGCAGTCAATCTTTTCAAACACGTTTTGAATTATCTTTACATAGACTTCGTCACAGGAATACAAATGATAGTTATAGTAACAGCACCACCTCTATCCGCCTCACTGAAGTGTCACTCAATAATGTAGTGAGAAATTATCGTATGGAATCCTCAGAAACCATTGCTGATTTTCCGGAGTGGTTTCATCAAAATTCAATATTGATAGATGCGCTCTTTAAACATTTAGACAACTTTAGAATAAAAGCGCTCATCTGTCTTAAAATAAAATATGTTAAAGTTGACCATCATACTGGTGAAATAGTACAGAGGTTGGAGTTTCACATACCCTCCTCTCCTGCTACAGAGGTAGTAGATAAAGAGGCATGGTTAAATGTTCACATTCAAGGGCTAAAATCAAATATAGATAAATTTAACGAGCGCGATGGTGGTCTGATTTTTGATGGTGTAGAATCTGCCATGTTTAAAATTACTCTATTAGAAAATTACAGTGGACGAGGCTCCTTCATTCTCCCAAAAACGTTAAAAGATAAGAAAGCAGTCATTTCTGTAGATTGCGAATCGCAATGTTTTAAGTATGCAGTGTTATCCATTCTCCACTACAATGATGTAGAGCATCATCGGTACCGTACAAGCAAATATCATCAATGGGAGAATGAATTGAAATTTGATGACTGTAATAGTGAAGACATGAAATTGAAAGATATAGAGAAATTTGAAAAATTAAATGAAATTAAAATAGTTGTTCACGTCTGGCAAAAAGGACTTAAAGGTGTGCGCTACAACAAACGTTCATCAACTTATGATCGCGTTGTCAACCTCTTGTTGATATATGAGGATAACAGTCAACAATGGCATTACTGCGGTATTCCAAATATTCATCGACTTTATAACCATCTACAAAAATCGATAAAAGTCGAACATTTCATATGCGACCGTTGTATGCGATCCTTCTGGTCAAAAGATAAATTTCAAACACATTATGAATGGTGCAAGCGAGGTAAATTACAAATGGAACGCATGCCTAAAGACAAAGAGTTTTCATATAGAGAGAATGGTGATGAATTAAGCCCTCTTCGTGTCATCTATGCTGACATCGAATGCTTTATTGATGATAACATCCACAAGCCAGCAGCCATATCCTGCTATGAGGTATGGCATAATCATTTCCAAAATAAAAATAATAAAATGCACGTCTGGCAAGGTGAGGATTGTATACACAAATTCTTGCAATTCCTGGAAAGTGCTAGTAAATTTGAGCAAAAATATGATAGTGAACTCTATCACAGATCATTAAATATGACAGCAGATGATCAGGTAAAATTTGATAGTTGTAAAGTCTGCCCAAAATGTAATAAAACGTTTAATGAGGATAAAATTAAGAAAGTGCGCGACCATGATCGCATCACTGGTAATTTAGAAACGCACTGTGTTCAAAATGAAATTTTTCTCTAAGAATTAAACGGCGCACTCTACCCGTTATTTTTCATAACTTCAAAGGCTATTACAGCCATATGATAATAAAAGGGGGGTTAGGAAAAATGAAGGGGTGGTTGATGAATGTTATAGCTCAAACGAGAGAAACGTTTATGTCCATCACAGCAAAAGTACCAGTTGATAAGACTTAAGAAAATAAGACAGTCTACTTTGATATAAAATTTTTAGATTCCTATCAATTCATGACTTCATCACTAGCATCTTTCGTTCAAAATCTTAAGTCTCTTCCACTAACTCAAAATTTAAAGAAGCAATATCCTAACTTGACAGATGAAGTCATCACACGCAAAGGAGTATTTCCATATGCATACTTTGACAACATTTCTAAACTTAGTGAGACTTCTCTTCCATCAATAGATAAATTTAGAAATGATTTGACTGGTATAGAATGTAAGGTAGAAGATTACAATCATGCTCAAGTTGCATGGACAAAATTTGACTGTCGAACGTTTTGCGATTATATGATCGCCTATCTAAAATTGTATGTATTTTTGCTGGCTGATGTATTTCAGGAGTTTCGGCGAGTGGCATTAGAAGAAGATAAATTAGATCCTATCCACTTTGTCAGTCTTCCAGCCATGTCATTCCAGTCTGCTTTTAAAATTACTGGAGAGACCATCCATCTTTTGCAAGATCCAGAGATGTATAATTTATTTGAGCAAGGAATTCGCGGTGGTCTCACATTTGTAAATAGGCATCAAATAAAATCAAAAAAAGTAGATGATGATCAGATTCATCTAAAGTACTATGACCAAAATAATTTATGTGGTAGTTCACTATCCAAATCTCTACCTCACTCTGAGTTTAGCTGACTAGGTGATAGCGAAATTCAACATTTCTCCAACCCTTCAAGCATACTAGCTATTCCAGATGATGGTGATTGGGGATATTATTTTGAGGTAGATCTTATCTATCCAAATAGTATTAAAAATAAAACTATGGATTTTCTACTTGCACCCGAATCAGGTGAAGTGACTGAAGATATGTTTTCTGACTTCATGAAACAATTTCATAAAGATTTAGAAGGGAGTGGACAGTCCAAGTATAAGCCTTGTCGTAAACTTGTACTTACCCAATTTGATAAAGAATATTATCTAGTCCACTTCTCTATCTTAAAATTTTATTTAGAAATGGGGATGATTTTAAAAACAGTTCACCGCATTATCAAATTTAGAAAGAAAGCCTTTCTGAAACCCTATATTGATAGTAACAGCCAGAAACGTGCACTAGCCCAAAATAATTTTGACAAGGATTTTTATAAATATAAGAATAATAGTCTTTTTGGTAAGACGATGGAGGATATTAGAAAACGTATAAACCATTAACTTGCAAATCATAATGATAAATTTCAAAAGTTAGCGGCATCACCTCTCTTTATTGATAGAGATATTATAGATGATGAGTTGGTTGGTGTTAAAATGATAAAGTCAGAAGTAGAGTTGTGCAAGCCCATCTACATTGGACAAGCTGCATTAGATTATTCCAAGCTTGAAATTTATCAACTCTTCTATAGAATATTAGAACCATGTCCTCTAATTAAAGATGTGCATTTGCTGGGTGGTGATACTGACAGTTTCGTTTTAAGTATCGCTGCTCAGAAAGAGTTAGACTTCAATGAAATAGGAAAATCTTTAGAAAATTATTTTGATACGTCAAATTATCCTACAGATCACCCACTATACTCTACTAAAAATAAAGCAAAATTAGGATGCTTTAAAGATGAAATGGCAGGAAAAGAAATTAAGAAAATGATTCTTCTTTGTCCTAAAAGTATTCTATGAAACCAAATGACTCCAGTGGCAGAATTAAGCGCGCAAAAGGCATATGTAAGTCGATTGTTGTAAATATGAAACATAGGGCCTATAAGAAGGCCTATGAAAATAAGTGTGTAACATTTGTCAACATGACCATCTTAAAATCAAAGACACATGAGGAAAAAACTCATGCATTTAGAAAGCGAGCACTTTCAGCGTGGGAGGATAAGAGGTGTTGGATAGGACATAACATATCTCTTCCACATGGACATCCTGACACAAACATATCACCACCCAAAAGAATTAAACTCACACTACCACATTCAGGAAATGTGTAAATAGATTCATTCTTAAATCAGTATTTTGATGATGTTTTTTGTTGATATTCATTGTTGCTTTATGTATCGCTTTAGATTGCACTTTCTTGTGAATATATGCCTACAGTCAGTTCATTCCAACTATATCTGTGAAAAGACTTTCCCACTTTGTCAACACTTCTTGAAAACACTTTTTCATACATTTTTTTATATTTCAATCAATAAAATTTTACAATGACTTTACTTTATTTTCCGAAACACTAAAGTTATGAGGGATTTAGTATCTTTCTTATGGATGCACTCATATAAACCATTTGTAATTTTGAGAGAAATAGACAGGATAGTTTGTTTGATAACAGGATGGTAGAAAATAGGTTTAAACATCTTTTCAACGATTCCATAGGAAGCGTCTTTATCATGAATAAAATTACGTAAAATGTATTCTTTTTTTTCACCAACAGAAATAGGTGAAATCAGATCACTTTGAATGTAGAGATGTTGTTCATGTTTATCAAGTGTCATTGGTATTCCTACACCAATCGTGTATGAAGTAGCAAACTTATCTTGTAGCAATGAAAAGCCAGAGTTTTTTTCAAATTGTTACTCAATTGACATTGAATGTGATCACCCTGCTTCAGAACAGCACTTTGATTTTTAATTGAAAACGAAATGTGATGTGCCTTTGCATCATATCTACTTTTCAACGCTTGCTTCAACTTACAGTGTATGTTGTATATATGGATTTATGACACGAATAAAGTTTTCAACTGTATTGTATAGACGCGGTATTGTATTGATACTAACTTTAGTTTCTTGATAAGATTGGTAAATTTTCTTGGTGCGATCACCATAGATGTCCACCCACCATTCATCATTAACTGAATCAGCTTTAGTGTGATATTCATGAGGAGCATAAACCAAACTGCTTCCAATAATAGGCGATACATGTCTTACAAAATGACGCAAGGCTGGAGAGAAATTAACTGTAAGTTTGTCATTATATTTCTGAATAACCAACTTATCCTTCTCAGCTATGACTTTCTCTCAATACTTCTTACCCACAGTCTCATTCCATCGTTTTACTAACTCAATAAGTGTCAAAGGCTTGACACCACGCTTTTTCAAAATGATGCGTTCTTCACATTCTACAACATCTTCATCAAATATTTTAAATTTATAATGAAATTTGTTTATTCGGTTTGAATAGATTTTTGTAACATTTGCAATAGCCATTGATGTCAGATGCAGACTGTGTCCAAAACCGAGATGTGGATAGAATTCATTATCCAACCTCAATGTAGGACCCTTAGTAAAAGAGTGAAAGCGATAGAAGTGTCTCCCGCGCCATTCATAGATAGTAAACTCATAAACTTTCTGACCCTTATTTTTCATAATAGAAGCATTGCCACCATTGAATGCCTTAATGATTTTATCTTCATCTGATGATCCATAATCATCTGATTCTAACTGATTCTATTCATAATTCCACTTTCCAGTTGATGTTAAATTGTATGGAAACTTGAATGTATTATTCATCGTTATTCCATCATGGGTGCGAGGAGTCAATACCATTTCTTCCAATTCATTCACATTCTGAATATTACTATCATAACAAATGCTGGAAACACCTACTTCCCATTCACCTTCTAGAAGTAATGGACGATTAAATTCTACTCGATAGTCTGATGGTTTATTATTGGGAAATTTATTTATTGAAGCATTACTGGGTAAGTAAATTAGAAACGAATCCTTTTTTCACTTTCCATATCATTCACCTTGGAAACATATATTTCCATACTTTTGCATTAATTCTTCATTAAAAAATGGAGTGTGATACTTGTCACAGCATCTTTATGAAAAGGAATCAACTCACCGGCATCGTCATAAATTGCAATATCAATTTGTGGTATATATTTCAAGTTTGTATAATGCACCTTCTGAAAAGTATGCTCAGATAGAGTACTATTGCTTTTTGGTTGGTAGGGTATCATTGCTAGAAGTGGAGCTTCAACATCTCCCACACGTACATCTTCACCAATATTGGAATATATCTGAAAATAGTTAATACAACGCGATAACGATATGCTCGCGCTAGCTTTTGTTACAGTACCACTTTTAAAAGTATTTTGATCAAATCCCAAAATGTCCATTAGGGTATTGTCCATAATCAGTTCAATATTTTCCCCCTTACACTAAGAGACAGAACACCTTCTTTTTGAGAAAAAGAAATATGCTGTTCATTAATCGCTTCATTCAAATAATTTATAGCCAATTTCACTGAAGTGATAATGCGAGGTGTCAACACTCTTGTTTTATGTAAGATACCACCTAAAGGATCTATACACTTTCTGTATAAAGATACGGACCATTCTGTATCAAATTGATTTGAACTATTATGTCCCAGATAGCGCATATTAAATTATCCATGAAGAGCTGCACAACGATGTCACAAGAACTGATGAAAATCTTCTGAACAAACCAATACTAGATCATCATCCTTTAGTTTTTTGATTGCGATATTATTAGACCCTTTGTTGTAAGTTAATGTTGCCACTTGTTTACCATCTACTCGAAGGAGATAATTAAATTTCTTCAATAATGCTTCAGGAGTCATGTTCGTCTTTCTTGCCTTGATCACAATCTTCTTCACCAACGTCTTCTCATTTTTCGGAGTAAGATCCACATAATAGGCTTTCTCTTTATAGATTAAATTTTTGCAACCTCTTGGATGGTAATTAGCTTTATAATTATCATAGCTTGTCAAGGCGCTAGCAAAGCAACCTAAATCATTTCTTAAACTCGGACTCAAAGCAACAATCCAATCTTTATCAACTGTATGATACATATGATCATATTCACCATTGTGGGGAGTAAACTCGACAATGTGTCTACATGCTTTATTCAGGAAATCAAATACGAATTTTTTACATGTTGAGAAATCTTTCTTCGGCCATTTCGGAATGTAAACTCGACATCCCCCTTCACACTGATAGGCATCTGTACGTCTCATATTAATAGTCATCACTTCATGATCAAAAGTATAGACATGGTTATTGTGAACAACTTGGGTGACGCCTACTTCCCACTTCCCATTCAGCTGTTGTGTATTATCAATGGGGGTAGAAAAGATAGCAGCTCGATTGCCAACAAATCTATTTGTTGCCACATTGCTAAGCAAAACATGATAGCATGACATTTTCATTTCGGTAATCTATACATTACCAATTTGCATAACATCATGAAGACTTGGATTTTGGACTCTCTACAATATATTAAAGTTGATCGCGATGAAAACGTTCATTTCAAGAATTCTTATGGAAATACATCGAAAGGAATTACATTAACATGGCGACAATTTTTCAATCTAAATGATATCATGAGGGATTTGGAATATTTCAAAACGTTGAAATTCATCTCCTTGGGTAATCAAGTTTGGCTTCAACATCACAGAAATTAAATTCAAATCCATCATTCTCATCTCTCCATCTATATCTCATTTCGCAAATGTAATTGGGAAAAATGTAAAAGATGTGTACATCGCTCCATTATGTCATCCATTCGACGCGAGTTCATCGCATTGCTACGCAAATCTTAATCAGACACCATCTTCAATACAATGTCACACTCCATCATGAAGACTTGGAAATTGGATTTCCTACAATATGTTGAGATTGATCATGAACGAAACTTGTGTTTCAAAGATTATACTGGAAATGTAAGAAGAGTATTTGCTTTATCATATCGACATTTTCAGTCTCTAAATCATATTATGAAGGACTTAAAATACTTCTATATGAAAAAACACTCACGCATAGGAAATGGTTGCGACTCAACAAACAGCGAATTCAAATCTATCATTCACAACTTTCTACCTACTTCACATTTCATCAAGGCAGTTGGGAAAAGTATAAAAGGAAGATACATCACTCTATTTACTCATTTCTTCACCATGAAACGTCATCGCTACACCATCGTTTACATTCTCCGACGCATCAGACTCTACACGAAAATCGATCTCGCAACATTGCATCAACAAATTCCAAACAGCAAGTATTATCCGGGTCGACCGCAAATGTTAGTAGTGAAGATGAGCAATTTACGGAATCTTCAACTCTTCCCAAATGGAACTGTTCAGATTTTCGGCGCCCTTTCTCATTCATCAGCACGGTAAATGCGCTCAATTTGTGTTATGAGCCAGAACTTTTTCCCGCGGCTCTCATTAGTTGCTGGTTACCTGTACATGTTGCAATCTTTCATAATAGTAAAGTTATCATTACTGGACTGAAATCTGAAATGCAAGCAGATACGATCCTAGACTATCTAATCGAGTATGTACATAACCAACGGATTGTAAAATAAAAACAATTTAATTTCAAATCATTATAGAACATACAAATTATCTTTTCATTAGAAGTTGGATTACATGAAAACTTTTGACCAATTAACAGATTTAAATTGGTGTACATGTAAACGTTTTAAAATGAAGTACAATACGAAAGCACCACAAGTTGATGAAAGTGGATGTTGCAGTATGCGCTCATTTCGTTGATATTGACGAGTATGCTTTCTCAACCACTGCTGTGTTGGTATATTCGGAGGTTGAGCAATAGAGTCAAATAGTTCACCACGTCTGTCTTTTCCAATAAAGATAGCTTTCCAATGCTCACCTTCTAAATTCTGTGAATGAGTGTTCAATACGATAAAGATGGGATACTGTTTTACAATAGTCGGTAAGGTATCTAGCGAATAGATATTATCAAAAGCTTTCAACGTAGCTTCATCTGCATTACGATGCACTTTAGTCTTTATATCGTCAGCATTCAACCAACTCATTAGCGATTATAGTGAAGAATCACGTCACGATACTTAGTTATTTCAATACTTGAATCAAAGACTGCATAAATTAATACATTGATCGTCTCCGAGCGTTGTCTTAAACTCCAGATCCAAGCGAATATTATGACGACCGTTAGCTTGACGATAAGGTGCACTAATATCGCTGTCGGCAATCAAATCAAATGCATTAATAGTATATCCATTTTTAGACTCTTTCATTGTGAGTCCGTTGGTATCGTCTGTGTTGTAAAAGCCAAGGACATTCATGTAATCAACATAACTTCGCAGAAATTGATAAGAAGTAAAATCTGGTTTATAGGGTGGACCAAGATGTCTAACAACATTTACACGCAAAGCTATTTCACTTAAATTGTTGTGTTTGAAGCTGAAAGGATTCTTCCTGACATTACCATTGAATGCATCATTTTCAACCATTGCTACCATGAGGAGCTTTGGCGCTTCCGATGGAAAAGGACCATCTTTCATAAAACTCTTTTGATCTTTAGGAATAGTAAATGTGAGAAGCTTTGTATGTTGAATGGGATAAATGGCATTGTTGCGGTTAAGACCCTCAGCATGTCCTCTAATTACACTTGGATTAGCCACCATTCGACGAATGTATACTGTAATATCTTCCACATGAATTTTAAATTTCACAACTGAAGCAAATGCATTCAACAAAAATTCAGGCTTATTCAATAAAAGTTTGAGTCGCATAATGGTATTACAGAATAAAAAATTCGATTGTCTGAAGAAGTCTAAATTAAGTGGACCATATAGCTGACATACTTTACTATCTTTAATCAAAGCAGATCGCTTTGCAAAGCCAGTGTTTGTCTCACTATCAAATAGTGATAGTTGCTTGATCTCTATACCATCCCATTGTTTCCATATGACTGTTTTGAGCTGCTGGATGAAACTGTGATAGAGCATTCAAATATGCTTTATAGAGATAATCGCTTTGACCACCGGCCACCTGTTGCTCTCCAATAGTTAGAGAAACATCGCGAAATAATGTAGCCAGCGGTAAATTGTTCAGACCAACTTTATGTGTGTTGGGTTTTTCATTATGGCAAAACAACCGTCTTATTCCATCATGGCGCGTGGTGTGTTGTATTTTTAAAATTCCCGCACAAGCTCATACAATATAACAAGAACACTTTCTGTTCTTAATCTTTACAATACAAAATAGAAGCAACTACTTACAATTTGCAAGTAGTAAGCAATGAATTAATAACAGCCATTCATCATGAATTATTAATGACAAGACATGAACATAAAACTCAACATTTTCCTTTCTTAACGGAAAATAATTCATACAGGCATAGAAAAAGATCAAACACTTCGCACAGTAAAATGTAAATTCATAAAACACAAACTTTTACAAGTTCTGCATCAATCTAATAATTGAATAGGACAGAAGAGCGTAATCAATGTACAGTACTTGTAGAGCATTTGATTAGAGAAGACATGCATCATATATAAATTCATCAATAAGGAAATAACTACAGAAGCACTGTGAGAGCACTCGATAGAAGCACTTCATGGATAATCACGATAGAAGCACTCGACGAATAATCACTATAGAACCACTCGATGAATAATCACGATAGAAGCACTCAATGAATTTAAAGAAGTTGTTAGCAAGTAATTCGCAAAATTCATGGACTAAATATACACAAATTTATTATAAACGGTAAGACGATGGATCAACTCGGGTTGGTCCTAAAGTGCATCTCGAGGTTCGTTGTCCTTGCTCTTGAGTTGAGTCGTTGGAGTAACTTTGATCGAAGAAAATATCACTTGCTTCATCATTATGATAAGTAGTGTCAGACTGCACTTTCTTCAAATGTCTTTGATTGTACACTCTCACTCCATCGCTAGCCGTTCGCACTAAATAAGAACCAGAGGTGACCTGCTCCACTATTGTTCCATCATGAGTAAAGTACTTTTCCGTGTTGCCTTTCTTGTACTTGACTTTGTCATCGGGATAGTACGTACTTCACAATCCTGGATTGTTTGTCCTCAATTTCTTGTGAACTATGTCGCTGGTTTGTCGTCGGACTTAACTTCAAATTGAACAAGTTATGGATTTTCGCACGCATCGGACGACCAAACATCAAAAAGTACGGTGTCTTTCCAGTCATGTCATGAGGTGTAGATCTGCAGTCGTAAAGGATTCTGTCAAGAGCAATCTCAAATGGAATCCCATCACCAAGCAACTTTTCCAATCGGCATTTGAGAGTTCGATGAAGTCGTTCGATAACTCCATTGCTCTGAGGGTAGTAGTTCGAACTTTTACAGTGTTGTATTCCACTCGACGAAAGGAACGTTTCAAATTGATTAGAAGTAAAACATTGACCATTATCGCTCACCAATGAATGTGGTAGTCCATTACGAGCAAAAATAGAACGTAATGCTGAAATAACTTGAGAGCTGGATCCATATCGCAAAATAACCACCTCCGGAAACCGTGAGTGATAGTCAATAACTGTCAGTAATGTATGACCTTTCAACAGAGCTGATGGACCTGTTAAATCCACTGCAACTTTGTACCTAGGAATATCGCTTGTATTCTCCACCACATGTGTGAGAGGCATCTTATCAGTGGTGTTTTGAAAAGTTGTACACATCAAACATTTCTTGGAGTGAGTTTCTAGTTGTATGTCAGAAGACATACCTGGCCAATAAAAACTACTCCTTGCCAAATCGCGCATTTTCCTGATTCCTATATGTCCTTCATAATTTCTGTAGGTATAACTATTCTTGAACCGCGCAGTAAAACAAAATTGTCAGTAATCGCTGAGTATGAAACGGATAATTCATCTTGTAAAGAAAAGTAAGGGTTCAAATTGCGGTATTCTGCTGACTTCCAATCATCTCAAATAGCTTTCTCAACTTTTTGTAATGTATGATCGGTAGCAGTCACTTCACTGACACGACGAAAGTTGACAGGTGTCGATGACATTACAAGGCAAACAGTAAGATGAGCATCATCAGCTTCCTCACGATTGTCACAGGGAATTGAGTTTCGACTCAAAGCGTCAGCGAGAACATTATCAGTTCCTGCAATATGTCAGTATTCGACGTCGTAGGGTAAAGTAAATATTATCCATCTTTGTGATCTCAATGGAAGCGAATCAATATGTTTCTTCAGTAAGGCAATGATTGGTTTGTGGTCAGTCATAACAATGCATTTTTGTCCAAGAATCATTCTGTGAAATCGTCGCAAGGCAAATACAATGCTGAGGAATTCTCTCTCCAGTTGTGAATATCTTCTTTCGGTATCAGTTAGTTGGCGAGATGCGTAAGCAATCGGTCTGTCATTTTGTAACATTACAGCACCAATTCCAGTTCCTGATGCATCAACTTGTACTGTGATTTCGTCATCCAATCTGAACCACGAAAGAGTCGATATGCGAAGAATTTCTTCCTTCAAGTTCTTGAAAGCATTTATTTCATCTATTTTCCAAATCAGTTTATCTGATGAACTGTTATAAAAGTTCCAAAGAGGCTTTGCCATAGTGGCAAAGTGAGGTATAAATCGGTGCCCCAAATAAGTTGCCAGTCCCAGAAAGGAGCGTAGTGCATCCTTAGATTCAGGGGTATTCATCTTTTGTACGGCTTCCAGTTTGGCTTTACTTGGACGAAGACCGTTTTCGGACAATTCGTGTCCTAGAAATTCTACAACAGGCGACGCGAATGTACATTTTCTTTCATTTAGTCGCAGTCCATGAGAATAAAGTCTGTCGAAAACAGCCTTTAGTCTTTCATTATGAGATCGCTCATCGCCGTGAACAAGTATGTCGTCTGCATAGCACAAAATTCCTGGCAGAGCAGCCAAAATTGAGGAAATGACCTGCTGAAATATTTCAGGAGCAGATTTGAGTCCCATAGGTAGTCGCTTGTATGTGTATCTACCAAAAGGCGTAGAAAAAGTAAGCAAGTCCTGCGATTCTGCGGAGACCTTCAATTGCCAGAAACCAGAAGTACAGTCAAGTAAGGAAAATACTTTCGCATTGTGAATAGAAGCAGCTAAGTCCTCGAAAGTCGGTATAGAAAATGAAGCTTTTTCGACAGCAAGATTCAAAGACCTGAAATCAGCGCAGATTCGAATTCGACCATCCGGCTTTTTCACAATAACCACCGGGGAGCTCCATGGAGTAGGTTTCGTTACCAGCTCAATAACCCCATCTTCCTCCATTCTTCGTAATTCCTGTTTTACGGGTTCATGTAGTGCAAGCGGAATTCTTCTCACTGCCGCAGATACAGGTTCAATCGCATCAGACACCTGTATTGTGTGTTCGTAATTAGACAAGCAGCCTAGCCCATTGAATAGTCCTTTTTCTCGAAATTGGTCCACAGTATCTTGATCTTGACCTGACTCAGTTGAAGCTTGGCAACAAGTATTGGCAGCTGAAGATATGGCCAATTCATCATCAATCAGTTCGTGAAGCATGCCCAAAGTTTTACACACGGGCCTAGACAGCAAGACAAGATTCTCCTTGGAATCATCAACGTCTGTCAATACAAATTCAGCGTTAAGTTCTTTACCGTTGTAAGTAACTGTACATGTAACCAAACCAATAACCTTGAGTGGGAAGGAACCCCATGAGGCTACCTTAGTAGTAGTAGGAAGAATGTCGCACTCTGCAAAAGGAATTGTTCCTGCAGGAAGCATATTGCAGCAAGCACCCGTGTCGATGAGTGCAGCTGTTGGAACACCATTCAAATGAATGTCAGAAAGTGAACATGTAGTTGCATAAATGGAATAAGTAACATCTTCAGTAGCCATCGCGCTTGAATCACGAACATTACTTGTCCTCAGATTACTTTTACTGGGAATTGCAGCCTGAATTTTCCCACTGGATCGACACATAACGGCAAAATGACCAATTTTGGAGCATTTGCGACATTAAACCTTTAGCGCCTTACAAGTAGGTGAAGAGTCCAAATGGTTGTCGGAACCACAACGATAGCACTTTTTGTTCTCAGTCTGTGGAAAGTTCGATGTATTGCGTCGATTCACAGAATAGCCTTTGTCCTTATGATGTGAATTAGAATTGATCAGTGTAGTGTTGCTGACATTTGGCTGTCGTTCACAACTTTTTCTGTCAGAACATGCTCTTTCCCATGATTCGGCTTTTTGGATTGCTAATTCAAATGTCAATTTAGATGCGTCTTCGGCCAATAATTGTTCATCGAGACGAGGATTGTAGATTCCCATTACAAAAATATCACGGAGCATGGAGGACAAAGAGCTTCCAAAATCGCATTCATTGGAGAGTCTACGCAGTCTACATGAATATTGAGTCACAGATTCCGAAGCATACTGGCGGCACTCGAAGAATTCTTTTCTTCTAAGCAAAATGCTGCGTTTACCGCTGAAATATTCATTGAATCGTTTTATAACGTCCGTATATTTTACTTTTGGAGCAGGCAAACCGTCAAAATCTGGATGCCGTCATGTCCTAACGAATTTTGCAGTACCGGACTTTTGATTGCGTCATCTGCCTTGATAATGAGTAGATAATTGTCAAATTGTCTCTTAAAATAGCGCCAATCACTCACATTGAGGTTGTTCGGCAACATAGGAACAACAATTGCAGACTTTGATGCCATAACGAGGTCGATGTAAAGTAATTCACGTTGAAACAGTAGAGAAGAAGAAAATCACGAAATAGGGACAATCTGATGTCCGAAATATTGTATGGTAGCTCAAAATGCAAATGCACGTGATCCGGAGTCACTGTAAACGGACTCTAGTATAAAGCAGGGCGCAGTAAGCACGTAAGTTCCGTAGCTGCCACCATTTATGTTGGGTTTTTCATTATGGCAAAACAACCGTCATATTCCATCATGGCGCGTGGTGTGTTGTATTTTTAAAATTCCCGCACAAGCTCACACAATATAACAAGAACACTTTCTGTTCTTAATCTTTACAATACAAAATAGAAGCAACTACTTACAATTTGCAAGTAGTAAGCAATGAATTAATAACAGCCTTTCATCATGAATTATTAATGACAAGACATGAACATAAAACTCAACAATGTGCTTCTTCAATTTTAGTTCCATCTTCTTGTTGAATTCTAAACCTCACATCAACCATCGCATAACTCAAATCAATGTCATCATCGCTAGCGCCAGGAATAACAAATTCAATAGGACCAGTATTCTCAGCTGTACGAGGATGATAATCTACAATACTTGAACTAAGAATATCTGTCTGTATTGCTTGTTGATCAAACAAACAAAAGCCTGAAGTTTTGCACTCCATGATTAGAAGTTATGACAGCGTCGTCGTTTAGCACTTGATGAAAGATTACTGCGCACGCGACATTTGCGTGAATGCCTTTTCTTGGCTTTGCTTGAAGCTCGCTTCTTACCACCTCCGCCCTGTTTTCTTTTTCTTCTAACATTCATTCGTTTAGGTGCCTTCTTTTGTTGAGTAGCATTAAAAGTTTGTTGTAATGTTCTTAAACCGCGTTCCTTCCCACGATTTAGTAAAGTACTCTTTACATTTTTACCACTGGTAATATCATTAACAACATCACCAGCAAAGCCAACAGCATTATTGAAAAAAGTTCGTTTTAAAGATCTTCCGACAGTAGATAAGAGAGGTGCTACAACAGATTTCAGCTCACCAAATATGCTACCTCCACGTTGACGGCGGGTGCCGCTGTAAATTGCACCCACGCCACTTAGATAGGAGGGGCGTGAATAAAGCGATGCTGTCGGATTCATAACTTAGACCTTGACATTACAAGTTAATCTTTGCATAAATCACTGACGATCGCGTAGATGAAAGATGTCTGCACGACGCATCCAAGAGTTCATACTTGAAGGATAACCGACCCATTTAACAAGACACCATTCTTCACCTTGTCGTTTCTTACTTCGAATGATTTTCTCTACTAAATATGTTTTACTTTCAGTGACCAACTCAATCTCATCACGATAAAAGCTACCATCAATTTCTTCATTATCGTAATCTTTCAACTTGTAAGTTGTTGGGGAGTCTTTTTTATTGATACTTGAAACTGTGAAAATTTCTTCTGTCCAATTCGTAAGATAACCTTTGGCAAAAACACTCTTAACTTTTGATATGCGAACTTTATCACCTATTTTCACATCACTTTTTGCATTATTACGCTTGCGTTGGAATGTTTCACGCACTCTATCTACATAGAGTGATTGTGGGCATAAAGCGTATCTTGTAGAACCTTTGTCCAAATTTGTGTTAAGTTGGCAGTGAAATGTCGTCACAAGCGATTTTTTAATGTGCGATTAAAATGTTCAACTAGTGCAGCCTTATAAGCACTCTTTACACTAAACAGCTCAATATCATATCTCTCAAATAATCTTCCCACATGCTGATTTTCGAACTCGTTTCCTTGATCACTCTGAATTCTCTTTGGAATACGACCCTCTCGAAAAATTGACTGGAATGCCTTTGCTACTCGTTTACCTTCTTTAGTTTTTAAAGGTTGAGCCCACGCATAGCGCGAGAAAATATCAATTACGGTTAAGATAAAATTGTGTCCCGAGTTATGTTTTGAAATAGCGGCAACACCACACAAATCTGCTTGCCACTGTTCATCAGTGTCATGAGCAATATAATGGCGGGTCCGGTACTTTTTTTCACTTGTTTGTGGAGTGTATATGTAGCTTGACCCTTTAACCATTGTTAAACTTGTGAGTGTGGAAGACTGCTCGCTTTTGACAATTTCTTTATAGAAAATTCTGCAGGATGTTTTACATCATAATATATTGACTTTAAAAGTTCATCCGATGACGACTGACTCTTCCTCCTTCTTCTCATGTTTTTGCTTTCTTACCTTTTTGCATTTACAGCAACCACAGGATTTATGGGATTTACGTTTACATTGCTTAGGAGTCTCATTGTGAGAGCTGGCGCAGCAAGTACAAGTTACAGTTACATTTACTTCCGGCGGCTGATTACATGGTAAGCAACACATCTGCTTCGTATTAATAGTCTGAGAACATGTATTTCTTTGGAGGAGCTCTTCTACGTCGTTCTCTTCCCCTTGTTTGCTTGATGGGTGTGGGAGGGGATTTAGAAGGTGATCTCTTAAACCAATTCCTTGGCATTTTCATTTTACTTTTAACCGGTGAAGTAGATGAAGTAGCATCAACTGCTGAAAAAGAATCAAGTTCTTTCAATGTTTCATTATTCAAAGCAAATTTTGGAACATTGTGCTTTTTCAATAGTTTAAGAAAGTAAGACGGCGCTTTCTGTGTGTTGCATACTGAATCAAGTCTTCATAACGTGAAGCGTTAATAATTTCATTATCATCTGAAATGACTTCACCTCTATCATTCACAGTGAGATATGGTTCAATGCTGTTGAAAAGGGACATTGCATGTGCGCGAGATGCTAAAGGTGTAGCAGTCGAAACATAGTCACGCATCTTCTTCTTCAAACTTTTTAATTCTTCGACAGTTTCCGATTGTAATAATATAGCACGATGTGGATCTTTGATATGGGCATTTTGCTGATAATTTAATTCATTCTTATAAATTTGATTTGCGAGAGGTTGTCTTACTTGTTGCATGGCAGTCAATTGCACATATTTATCCTGAGGAATAACAACTATGCGAGAATAAGAACTCATAGTTTGTAGATAATCGTAGGCTCTTTCAAAATATCACTTTGAAATCTAAATTCTTCCGGACACTCCTGTGTAAAATCAATAAATAAGTAACCGTGTGGTTTTTCAATTGCTGCTTGAAAAATCTCAATTAAGGCTTTTGAACCTCTTGGCGCAACTTGTCGCGCTAAAATTTCAAATTGACTTCTATCTCGTAGATTCTTAAAAATAGCGTAATAGTATGTATTCAGGTTTCGTGTGCGGACTTCTTTTCCACCAAAAAACAAATTTTGCGTGATATAGATTATAAAGCATCTTTTGTGATGTGCTGCCAGAGTGAACATATCTGTAACATCTTTAGAATTCTTGCTTTCTTTTAATAGATCATCCAATACAACGACATCATTGGACTGAATCTTATCCACTGGAATAATTCCTTCATTTCGAATAAAGTTACGACGTTGCAATTCCTGAAAGAGTGACGGTTGATAAATACCATAACATCAAATCACTCGATTGATAGGTTCCCTAAACAACTCTTTTCTTTTATCTAGCAAATTGAGAGTGAAAACAGTTTTACCTGCATGGGATGGACCTGATACAATCAGAACTTTATCACATTGAAGTCTGAAATCTATTTTAATACTTTGGGATTCAATATTTGCATAATAAACGCTTAGGATTAAAGATCCCACCCAATAGGTCACCTACTACAGGAGCTAACAGCGGAAGTAACACTGAAAGGAAACCGCCCTTTTGTGTTAGAGTTTTCCTCTTTCTTTGAAGGGTAACTTTAGGATTGGAGATGAATCGCAATTTCGTAGAATGTCGCTTAAGTAACTTTCGTTGTTGTGGTGATAATTTCTTTGTCCTCAAACTTCTCACATAAGAAACAATTTCTCGAATAAATTTATCATTAGCATGTCGTATAGCATTATATCGCTGATTTCCTTTCATTCGTTGAAGAGCTCGAATGGCCTCAAAATTTTGAAGACTTTCGACTTTTGCGTTTCGCAATTTTTCTCTTAACCATTGTTACAACTTGATTTTTCCACATTTGCATGGGTGCTAACTTTAATGACAGAAGTGAAACTCAAAATGAGCTATATCACAGTGACTGCATTGACAAAGTTGAATACAGTATCGTATGAAACAGCGTTGTCAGAAAGTATGCTTAAATCTCTTAAAGATGCGTTTTTCACTTCCATCCTTTCGCTTACATACATCGCACATATTTTCACTCTTGCTAACAACTTCTAAAGCAAGTCTTTTTGAAGACATGAACTTGCTAGCCTTTTCTAAATAATAGACACATGTGCAGAAGGAATATACTTCGAGAGTAAGCAGACACAACTCGAAAACCAATTGTACTACGATCAAGTACCATTGCATCTTTAAGTTTCTTTTACACAAAGTTGAATGTGAATATGTGAAATCGCTTCAATCACTAGACTGCTACCATGATGGTTAAATGCATCAAGACGTTGAGCAATTTTTCCCATATGTCTTTCAAAAAATTCTTCAGGATTATCTACAACTTCCATTTAATAGGAAGCAAAGTGGAAGAAACGATCTTCTACCTCTTCTTTCCCAAAATGACTGAAATGAATTTTCGCAACTAATCGCGCCATTATTATTCTATCAGAAAACGTATCCATTAACTTCAAAAATAGTGTGCTAGTATCACCAATAACTGATTTGATGTTAATCTCATCTTTATGAAATGTTATCACATAATCTTGAATAGTCCCTTTTAAACTTTGCCTATGAAAACGCAATGTTCCACAATCATTTGAGAAAGACATTGTCATCCTGCATCTATCCCTCCAATTGCATGAAAAATAGCAAGTCTTTACATATAGCTTTAATTGAATGACTTCTTCAAGCATGCATTACAAATTTTGGGTTTGAAACAAATAAAATAGATACAGTTGGTAACTATCATACAGAGAGCAATGAAAACCAAACCTTACTTTGGCAGTATTGAGGTAAGGAGGAAGAGAACATTGATTATGAATGTAACTACTACAACGAACATTTGAAATGGGAACACTCAGTTCATTGAAACGTTTCGTAACTTCATGATAGTGTTGATTAACTCTACTATCCCAAGGTGGAAGTAGAATATCATTAATGACTAGATTAGGAAAAAGCTTTTTCTCCTTGGAGGGATCATTACAAAAGATACGTACAACATTGAAGGCTGCTAGCCATCTTTTAAAGTCAATAAGAAGAGCACTTTCACTAGGAAGACCAAAGTCTTGTAAATATTGTTGATTAAGTCCATGAATATGTTTTCTCGCCCATCCATCAGCTTTGGGATCACACTTGGCATGATGATGATAAACACTAACAATCTGATATGAGCAATTGTCCATGGCAATAGCACTGAGCTCCTGTACAGGTTCACCCTCACAATCCATAAAAATGATGGTGGATGACTAAAAAGAAAATTACATAGTTTTACTCATCGGATGAAAAATCCTATAACATATTACAATATGAAGAAGTGCAACGATGCTGTTCACGACAAAATACACGAATAACATGATGACAGGGAAGAAGTAAAATGTATCTGATAAGACCACGTCTACGACACTCAAAGCACATAAGCGAATTGTCATAAGGTAGAGATAGGAAAGGATTAGCGATTCTCCTTCTTTGATTTGCGTTTTCCGGTAACATTCTTCTCTGACTTGTGCTTCCCACTGCTCTCGTTGAGGATTTGATCAATAATGTTATTAACATCTGGCTGCTTTGGTATATATAGGATTGATTGAGTATGCATCGCTATAGAGGCCAATTTATTATCCTTATGATAACCATAATATAGTCCGCTTATTGTGAAACGAATATTCCAAGTGCCTTCTGCGAGCTCTTCACACCTGATGGGTGTTATTTGTTCTCCATCCTTTCGATGGTAAGAACACCAATGCGATAGTGGTAGAGAAAGTCGTTTAACTTCCCATATCTTTTTATATGGTGTATCCTTGTCATCTCTCGCTCTCCTCACTTCGTCAAGGGGAGTAGGGATATCCATATTTAGTGTCACAAATTCTTCAATAATGTCAAGCTGGCGACGTATGTATGGAGCTACAGGAATAATGACATAGTCTCCATACTGATTCCTCTTCACACTCACGTCTGTGGAAGGGATCATTCCCGTTTCCAGTGCTATAGCATGATCGTAATAGCGTATGCCTTGTCTAAATTTACGCTGTAGCGGTGTAGGATTATGTACCTGTGTTGTTTCCTCCATCGGTCTCAACAGTAGATGGCTTGATTGCAGCGAACCTTGCACCGTCTGGTCATCAGCATCTGGTCTGGTAAGTGATATAGAAGCCTGAAAGCGGAAAGATGTGATTAGGTTAACACTCAAGAAAGGAGGTGGAGGGAAGTTTTCCGACTTACCATTCTCGTTGAAAGTTGGCTAGATGAGCTGAGAGAACGTGCGTCCGTCACTTATACGATTCAAAGATAGAATGATTGTCATTCTTAAGTCTCATTATTTATAGAGAAATGCATGATTCTCATTGGATGATGATCCTCATTGGACAATAACATCAAGCTGATTCCAAATCTGGTCTACGTTTACCCATCCGAGCCTTCGATCGCCCGCTGGAGCTGTTTTTGGAAAATTCTAACTCTGTCGTTTTTCGCCAATTTCTCAAATTTTAAATTGCGTCTCACATCTAAACGAAGACAGATATGAACAAGCCGTTTCTTTCACTGAAATTGTTTTACTCTTAGCTTTTAAAAGAGATATTGCACGACTTTCTACGATCTCTAGAACCAAAGTTGGAAGCAACGCTGCCGAGGGGGGGACGTCCCAAAATTTTTTCTCTCCAATTGAGCTGGAAATCACCCTACCGATGCAGAATTTGACGCTGAATCCGAATCTGCCCTCCGTTTTCCCATCCGATGCTTCGTTTTGGCTCTACAGCCCAAAAACATCCCAAATTCGCCGTTAACTCAGTCGTTTTTCGGAAATATTTTGGAATTTTTTCTCTCCGATTGAGCTGGAATTCATCTTACCGATGCAAAATTTGACGCTGATTCCAAATCTGGTCTCAGATCTGCCATTGGAGCTGCCGTTTAGACGCTAGAGCCAGAAACATCCCAAATTCATCGTTAACTCTGTCGTTTTTCATCCAAATCTGGCAACCTGGTCGGCCGCCCAAGTCAACCTGGACGGTCGATCAAGACTCTCTCGAGGGGGGGGGCGCTGTGTTTATTGTGGAGGTTTGCTTACTACTGTCGTATGATTATTTTTCTTACATTAACGATTATCTCGTCATACGTGTAATCATGTAATTGCATATCATGAATATGCTCTCTTTAGCCCTTTGAATGGGATTTTGTATTTGTGATTTCAAATAGAGATATTATTATTATTATAAATGGAAACTATACTCACAAAGAAAAGAAAAAGGAGTAAGTACAGAATGCATTTTACATCATCTCTAAATAAGAAACATGTGAGAGATTAACTGGGGTAATAAGCGCAACAAATTGTGATATCTCCGAGTGAGATGCTCAGCTCATTGACTAAGACAAAATTGAGCGTCATGAGTAAGCAATAAATATCGCAATTTCGTAGTCATTTGACGTTTAAAATGTTTGGAAAACAGGGCCTAATTGACAAATAATTAGCTTGGGATCGCAAGCTCACAATGAGACTGTTGAGAGAAAAGTCTCACATTCGGAAGAAATTTAAGAGGAATGCATGCACATGTAATTGCGGTATTATAGGTCAATACGCATAAGGTCTGAACTTCAATGCATTTTCATTTAGAAATCTTAGCTTTCACTTATCACATGTACTTTGATTTCATCAAGGAGTTGTACATGCCACATCGAATATGTAAGTCGAATATGCATCGAATATGTAAGCTTAAAAATTCGTTGAAATTAAGATCAGCGTCTAATTAGTAACTAGAATGATGGTGTATAGATAGGAATCCATTGTGTAGCGAAGGCCTACGGTTTGGAAGCACGCGACCACTGATTAGCAAGCTATACTTCGGCTACAAGGACATCGCTCAAACAAAAGCATCGATTATCAGATATACCAGTGGTCAAGAATTCTGACAAACCTCCATTACAGTTGAATGCAGACTTTGGTACTTCTATTCTCCCCCCCCCCCACATTTTCCAATGTTTCCAAATTCATCGGATTTCGTCCAACTTAGTCATACGCGTATCTAGGGGGGCCTAGGTGGCCTAGGCCCTCTAAACTATTTTGCCAGTAGTAAGGGAGTTGCCACAAAAAGTGCATATTCTCTCACAGACACATGTAAATGTGGAGGGTGAAAGTGTAGAAACACATGTACAGCATGTATGCATGCCTTCCTTGTACATGTCATTCATGTTTTTCGCTCACTATTGTCATTGGCGGAACTCTGACTGCAGTTATGAATTCTGTAACTCAAATATTTATGAGAAAGCATACTTCACATGTTATGGGTTACTTTGAATACGGTACCTTGTAGGCCTATATGCCTGTGTAACATGAGCATGTACATGTAGGTCTACTTAAGGCCTGCTAACAATTAACTTATGATAGTTATAAAAATGACCTCATTGCGAATTATATTGACCGTATAGGCCTACGGGTCAATATTGATCAGAAAGCATGTTGTGTATGGCCTATCACACGAGGTCATGGCCATTCAGTCATTCAGTGGCGCCAATGCCTGTCAGAAAAATGGATTTTGTTCGGATACATTAAGCAATTTTGATGTAAGTTTACTCGTAAAAGTATGTACGGCCTAGCCCAGTCTACCTCAAATCTCATAGGTAGGCCATGACAGCCTAAAGGTCAGTGGTTCGAATCCAACGATCGCCAGCACTTAAAACTTAACAAATACCGTACTGAGTTTAGTAGAAATGGATCCTACGCAGGCCGGACTATCTGCTCCGCTACGCTAACCGCGCACATTTTAGCGATCGATCATGACCGTCATGCATCTATTCCCCGTAGAAGTATGATAGGGAAAGCAATGTTTCACTTTTCGCTGACGATATTAGAGATTCGATAAAGACTTCCCCAGTAGGCAGCTAGGCACTCTCACTGAAAGCTCTACATGTACGTACATGTAGTTTACCCTTGCTTTATTTTTTTTAGAATCGCCTTCCTTGAAATCAGTTTCGATTTTCACATATGGAGTCGAATTAACTTCTCAGCTGCCCACATGTCATCGATGAAGTCTATTGGATAAATATGCAAGTAAGTCACGTGCACATACCTTCCGTAGAGGTACATGTAGCTCATTTCATTAACCTACGATATTCATAAGCAATACACAGGGAAAGAGTAAGTGGAAATTGAGCTATAGACTACTACTTTGAGTTTAAATGTAAGCTTACGTATGCATTTTAAATTTATAAAATAATTGTAGTTAAGGAAATAGATACCAGCTTGCGCTATGACTAGGCTGAATCAAATAATTTCCATCGTTTTAAACCAAATCAACAGCTAAGTATTTTGACATGTTGGATCTTAAGACAGAATACGAATAATTTTACGTTAAAAGGAAAAACTATAAAGCCGTGGATTTGAACCGACGAAATCAGCGCATGAGGCAGACGCTGTAGCCCTTGGGCCATTATTTCTTTTAATGATTGGATGTCAGATCTAACTTATATGCTATTTCCTTTTTCATTACTGCAGAAAATAATCGTGCAGTATCGTTGTACTAGTATCAATATTTATCAGTACTGATAAACTGTGCCTTTTTAATCACAACATAAACAAATTTTGTTTTCGAAAAAGAAATGATACCTACTTTTCTAATTTCAGGATGTCTGAAGAACCGCCAGCAAAGAAGCAGCGAACGATTGCGGAGTATTTTGTTCGCAAGAATTTGCCTGCAGCATCCCAAGACGAAACACCTGAAGACTCACGAAGACCACCCGTGAAGGATAGGCCTACAGCTTCCCCCGACATTGAAATCCCATCACAATCCAACCCTTGTCCAAAATCAGAATCCAATTTTGCACCGAATGACATAGGGCTTGCGGTTCAGGATTATGCTACATTGACTGCCGAAGATAGACATAAGTTCATGTCTCCCTGGAAACCATCATCAAGACAGGACTATCCCTTCTCCGAAAGAGGTGGTAAGACTCCGCTCAACAAAGGAGGAGTTCAACGTATTAGGCGGTTGCTTCCTAGCCACCTGGAAAGTTTTCCATGGTTAGCAGTCAGCAAAGTTGCTGGTGTTGAAGGTGCATTTTGCGTGCCATGTGTCCTATTTAAGTCTTCGTATCCTGAGGTTGGTGGCAGATCTGGGCATTGTCAATCGGCCGGTAGACTTGTACGGGTTCCTCTTACGGACTTCCACCAGCTAACCGGCAAAGATGGTGATCTTACAAAACATCAAAGAACAAATTATTATCAAAATTGTTTGGATGCAATGACTCAATTTCAAGCCACACTCAGTCGAAGGAAGGATGACATACAAATGTCATTAAGCAATGCCCATCGAAAGCAAGTGGAAAAGAATCGTGCTATACTTGCTCCCATCATTGATACCATCATAACATCAGTAATGGGCAAAAGACCGTTCCAGGACACCATAAAATTCAAAAAATAGAATCTTTAAAAACGACATAAATTCATGATTTTGAACCCTTTTTCAGGTTTTTAAGACCTAAATTCATGAATTTAGTCCATTCAAAAAGTACCATTTTTTCAAAAAATGACATAAATTCATGAATTTGAACCCTTTTTCAGGTTATGATGACCTAAATTCATAAATTTGGGCGTTTTAAAAAATACCCAATTTTTCAAATTTTTCAAAATCTCAAAATTTGAGAATTACAATTTTACACCCGCCCTTAAAATCATGACCGTTCCAGGACACCGAAAAAATCAGAAAAGTTAAGAATCTCAAATTTGTAATTGTGACATTTTTTTACTTTGAAAATCATGACCGTTCAAGGACACCGAAAAAATCATAAAAGTTAAGAATCTCAAAATTTGAGAATTACAATTTTCATTGCTTAAATCATGACCGTTCAAGGACACCAAAAATCATAAAAGTTAAGAATTTCAAATTCATGAATTTTATCCATCTTTCAGGTTTTTAAAATATATCATGTGTCTGATAATATTTCTTTAAAAGTGGAAGAAACAAAAGTGGAAGAAGCCGCAAGAATATATCCTTCAATATCATATGAACGTAGTTCTACTACCCCCTCCCTTCTAACTTCTAGGGGTCCCTTCTGACTTCTAGGGGTCCCTTAAGAAATTTTTTTATTATAAAATGAACAACATAAATGAGTTTTTAAAATTATATGGAACGCAAACTACGACAAATGTCGACCTAAAGAAAATCGCAAATGAATTAGGAATAAAGAATTTTCATGTTCTAATGAGAGACGAATTACAATTCCTAAAAAATAAGCCAACAGGAACCTTCAGTTCCCGGAACAAAGTTCCATCAATAACTGTAAATTTCGTAACCAATCTTCACACTTCAGACCAAAAAGGTGTACATTGGTCAGCAGGCGTTAAAAATCATCAGCAGAACTATTATTTTGATTCATACGGTTTGCCTCCTACAAATGAAGTAACAGAATTACTTGGAACGGGAACATACAATACGTTTCAAATTCAAAGACCGAGAACTACTTATTGTGGTCAATTATGTCTTTATGTTTTATTTAAATTGCAAGAAGGAGTGCCATTTCTTGATATTATGTTAGAATTGAACGAACCGTAGGTTCTATGGCTACGCCTAATAAGGGAATTTCATTCCCGAAACGTTAGTTCCAATAATAATGATAATTAAAAATCAGTTCGTTGTAATTCATTTTGATAAAAACGGCCTCTGATATCCTCATTATCTAAATCTTTAATTTCATAAGTAATCGGATAACTTTGATTTATTTTAGAAACTTCAAATATTTCTTTAGTCCAATAGCCAACAAAGCCTTTTTCAAATTTATTCTTATATTTAAATATTCTAACTCTATCTCCAATTTTAAATTTCGGCTTAAGTTTCTGCAAATTCGGATTACTCTCATTCAAATTATTATTCTCGAATATTTTTTTTCTTATCAAATCAGGGTCGACAGAAGCATTCTTTGGAGTTTCTTCAATACTAGAATGAACTTTATTATTGTACTCTTCTACAATTCCTGGTAATATCTTCAACCATTTCTGATTTCTTTGCTCAGTAAATTTCTTGAATAATTTATTTTTTAACGTCCGATTGAATCTTTCTATCACTACGGCCTTCCCTGCATTTTCAGTTGAATAAACTGAGCCTTGGCGATGACTTTCGTCTGTTTCAAATAGTGGCTGAACGTTTCGGTTATAAAATTCCGACCCTTTATCAACAAACAATTTTTTTGGCTTTCTTTTACTTTCTTTAAAGATTTCTTCAAACGCATATTTAACTGATAGACCACTTTTATTT
This sequence comes from Prostheceraeus crozeri, assembly GCA_907163375.1. Classification (NCBI taxonomy): domain Eukaryota; kingdom Metazoa; phylum Platyhelminthes; order Polycladida; family Euryleptidae; genus Prostheceraeus; species Prostheceraeus crozeri. Next base: position 161,501 of record CAJQUW010001553.1, read on the forward strand.
TTTAAAGGCTTTACCCAAGCGTATCGTGTATATAAATCTATAACGGTCAATGCGTATTTATAATCTTTTTCATTCGGCACATGAATAAGATCAGCACTCCACATATAATCTTTATTAAATACTTTTACTTTCAATAGATATTTCGGCTTTCTGTATTCTTTATGAATTTCGGAGGCATAGCGTCCTAGGTCATTCGACATTTCAGACGCATAGGTTCGAGCGTTGCTCTCAGACAGCTTAGCTGTCGTTTCATTTAAACCCTGACCGAATAATATTTTAGCTTGTAAAGCTTTCTTAACAAACATTCTTTCAATTTTTTCTCTAAATGTAGGATTTTGAATACTATCTAATTCTTGAATCATCTTCTTATCAGCTGCATGTCGAGAACTTAGATCATGATTTCGATAAGCTAAATCATGCCTATAAGCGGCGGCATCTACTCTATTTATTGGTTCTTCACCTGGTTTCGGATTATTATTTTCATCTAGTCTTATATCTAATCGAGTTCCTGGACCGGTATATGAATGACCAGGAAGATGTTTTTCTTTCGAATATTTACTCCAAATAAATCCAGGAAAGTTTTCTAATGTTTTTTGTATATCACCACCGAAGTGGTATGGAACTTTGTTCTTGTCACCTCCAATATGCTGACAATTTGAGTTTTTATTTTTGTTTAATAGATAATTCAATAAATCTAAATTAGCAATTTTTAATTTAATTAAATTTTCGGAATTTGTAGAATTCATTTTAAAAGATAAAATAAATGTTTTACCTTATCATACTAGGACTTAGATATATTCCAGAACCATCTTTTGTTTCTTTAATTTCAATCAAATCATCAACATTGTGGAGAATATTTTTAAGAACTCGTTTTCCTTCATCAACTAATTTTAATTTACTAATAAAATTATCTACTATTCCGTCACCCCTAGCAACTTTCTCTAACTCTCTATTATGTCGTTTTTGTTCTTCTAATGCTGCCTTCTCTGATTTATTTTTATTTACTGCTTGGACAATACCAGCTGTCCCACCTGCAACACTTCCTGCTGCAGCTATGCCACCTATTATTAGTGGAATTAATGGGAGAATTCCACCATTCTTTTCTTCTTGTAATTGAATATTCTCTATCATTGGTTTACTTATGTAATACTTTTTTTTGTTAATCGTAATAGTTTTAGGGGTATTTTTGTCAACAATATTGCGTAATTTTAATTCAACAGTTTTGTTATTATTACTTTTCGCTTGCCACATTTTTAATAAAAAAATTTTAAGTTACGAAAATTTTTAATCTATTCTAGTTATGAAAAATTTTTAGTTAAGAATTTTTTAATCTATTCTAGTTATGAAAAAAAATCAAATTAATTTATCGGAGCGAAGCTCCTCTGGCTTTAGCCTATCCTAGCCATCTTCCCATTAAGAACTTCAATAGAATATTTTACATCTTCTAGCAATAAACCATAAGCCATCAATGAAGTTGTGGAATCTTTCTTTTCAATATTAATTGTTACATCACAACCAGTCTTGATAATATCTTCAGATTGTGCACTTAAATCGAAACAGAAAACAGGATATAAATGTCTCCAATCTCCAGGAGTTAATTGTGTTTCAACTCCAAATTCTATACAAAGATTTCGATAAGAATCATATCCTTCCATAAATTGATTATTGGTATCATCGAATCTTAATGGATCAATTGGATATCGGGTTTGATTTAATGAAACTTGTAAACTTCGAATTGTATTAATATGAAAAAGATTATTGTTCTTATCAAAACTTGGAGAATTATTTCTTTGAAAAGTTAGCAATAAATATCTTGGAGTATTCGCAGTTCTAGTAAAATGCCAGTTAAATCTTTGTTCGGAAAAAGTTACTGAACTAGCAGTTCTCTTTAGAAAAATTACTGGAATTGGTTTGTTAGTATTTAATCTTTTTGCAATAGCTGTTTCAATCTCTAAACTAGGAGTAATATGCTTAATCCACCATTCAAGTCTATCAATTTTTAAATATGCTTTTTTTCCAGTCTTACCAAAAAAGAGTAATTCATTATTTGCTGTGCGATGAATTATTAATTTAAATTTTAATTGATATGATATTTTATCATAATCTAAATATCCGAATAATGGAGACAATGACCAATTTACTGTCTGTTTACTTTTCTTGTTAAATTCACGTCTTTCTTTATATGCATCATTATTTGTTTTATTTAAATGATTTGCAATATTTTCTACATCTTTCGCAATTCCTGCTGCATCTGTTCCAGCGTGAGTTAAATCATCTATAATTATACCATCATTAGTATCAGGAAACCAACCTTCGATTTCATACTTTTTATTATTTTCACCAATTGTTACAAATCTAAGCATTGTATCAATTACACCTGGAGAATCACTTATTACTTCTATATTTTGAGTTGCAACATCTAAACGCATTTGTGTAAATAATCTTGGAAAGAAATTATTCTCTAGTGCAATATTATCGGTATCTGGTAATGGTGTTGTAAAATTGGCATCACTACATGTATATAAAGAATATTCACAGTGTAAAAATGAATCAGGTAAATATATATAACTCTGCTGATTATCAACTTCAAAAATTAAATCACCTCCAGTATTTACTCTACTGGAAGATCCGGGATTCATAGCAATTCTTATATAGTCATTCTTTTTTTGATTGCAACTGACGAACGGAGGATCGTCTAATCTAAATTTATTTTCGATAAGCGAAACCATTTTTATAAAAAATAATTTGACTTTTTGTTTTTCTCACACACAGAAAAATTTTTACTGAAATATAATTTTAGCATTTTGCTAAAATAATTTTACTAAAATAATTTTACTAAAATAATTTTACTAAAAAATATATTTTAGAATTTTGCTAGACCAGCTCCGCTACAGCTTTGCTGGTTAAACTGAAGGTTGCTGCTCACGCCATTACCTCTTATTTCTTCAATTGGTTTTTTCATTATGTTTACTATCAGAATCCACAGCTATGTTAGCAATTTTATTTTTTGTTTCATCTGAAAGTTTTTTTAATTTTTTTAGTTCTTCAGAATCATTCCTAAGTTTACGAATAGCTTCTATTTGTTTTAATTCGTTTTGAGACTTGACAGCATTTGATATTGCACTAGCTGTACTACCTATAGCAGCTGCTCCTTTTGCAGCAGATGTAATCAAATCTTTATTATTTTTAATTAAGTTAACGATACTTCCAATACCAGAGAAGATCCCAGCTCCTTCCGTGTGAACGGCACCTGCGGTGCCTAGGAACTTTTCTGTTCCGACTGTTTCTCTATTATCATAATGATAAACAGGATTCATACGTGGTTCATGAGCAATTTTTTGATTTGAAGCAAAATGTTTAAGATTGTGTATATAAATTATAGGCATTTTTTAGGATTAAATTTGACTTTTGAGAAAAATATTTACGATCGGCTAAAGCCTCGAGGAGCTGCGCTCCGATTGGTTAGTAACCAGAGGACCTTTGGTCCGTTTAATATTTACGCTAAGATTTACGTTTGTGAATGGACAACAACTTCGAGATAACTTTATTAATTGATTGTTGCACTTTATCTATTGCGTCAAGTAGCGTGTGATGTACTTTAATTTCTTTTCTATTAACTTGCATTTTCTCCTGATGCCGTCTTCAATGCCGTTTTAAGTGCATTTAACTTAATTTTAAGAACATCTAATTGTCTTTTAACAGAATCTAACTGTTCTTTATTTTCTTTAGAGTTTTCTTGTAAATTTTTCTTTAATTCATTTTCTAAATTGATTTTAAGAGTTTTCATTTTATCAACTCTTTGATTAAGTGAGTTTACTTCATTTATTATTCTATTCATCTTTTTCATTTGTTGAGTAATTTTAGAACTCAATTCATCAACACTTTTTTGGAATGTAGTTTGTAACTGCTTTAAATTTTTTTTAATTCTTTCAGGTAGATTTTCTATTTCATCTTCCAATTGTTCTTTTAACATTTTTATCTGATGTTTATTTTTAATGACTGCAGATTTTAAATTTATAGAAAGTAATATTAAAATTTTTGATTGTTCAGAAATCTTTTTAAAAAGTTTTGCTATATCTGCTTCTAGCTCTCTATCCTTTTTATCAAGTTTTAATAATTTTTCGTTTAATGATTTGTCATTAAGTTTAAGCAACTTCAATTCATTCATCAGTGGAACCAAAACATCGTTTATATATTTTTCTTTTAAATCATTGATTTGTGTATCAACATATTGTTTATTTGTTAACTCTGTATTTTGTTGCGGAAGAATAGAAAGATGCAATGGACCAGATAAAACGTCTCCAGTTTTCATGATATAATTTTCTATCTCTATTTCTAATTCACGATTATTCGGGATATATGCACCTCCACCAACATTTGGTAACATCATTTTTAAAACAATAAAAAAGTAAAATTTTTTCTAATAAAAATAAAAAAAATGGAAAAACCAAATTTAAAAAAATTATATTCGTCCGCATCATCCTGTTCTTATTATTCGACGAGATCAACGGGATTTGAAAATAAATGTTTTGATAATAATAATAATAATAATCCATGTATAGATGTTAATCTTTTGTTTGAATTACAAGCCGAAATATTTAGAGAACAGACTAAAGGTTTACCTTCTATAGAAACTAATTATTGTTTATTTCCAGGTGATCCATTTATTAAATTTATGGAGATTGTAAGTAAATATAATGATGTAGCTTATGTTGAATTAAATAAAGAAAATATGGTTATTATTGGTCATAATAATGTTTATGGATTCATTAGAGCAGTGTTACCAATTAGTAATACTGATTGGATAGAAACTAAAATTATCAATTATATCAATATTAAAGAATTAGTTAAAAAATTAAAATCTTTTTCCAAAGAAAAAATAAGATTATTTGTTGACGATCAAAACCAATATAACATTCATATAGAGAGTAAAAAACATAATGAAGAATTATTATGTCAGGTATATTATAGAGACACAATTTATAAACAAGAAACATTAGAAATGCCGCAAAGATATGATGATGATACTTATATAGGATTATATTCAAACTTAAATATTAATTTGTTAAAATCTTATATAAATGGTTTAGCTCAACAAGAGAAAATTTATATGTGGACTACACCTTATACTATTAACAATGACCATAATCATAATCATAATAAACGAACTGAAGGTTCTAGGGCTTTGCCCGATCTTAAAGAATCTTATGATAATAATGATGATTCTGTAACATCTGAAAAAGGTGTAAATGGTAAGAAAGATTATAAAAATATTAGTAATTATAAAAATTTATCTAAATTTCATTTTCTTACAATTGAAAATAATAATGATGGAATAGTTGAAGATACTGTTAGACAACTATGTGTCGGGTCTACAAAATTTAAATTAGGATTTACATCTAATCAATTTAAAATTTTATCATCTTTAATAAAAACTAAAAGTGATTCAGATTATGGTGGTGTTATTAAATTTTCCAAAAGAGATCAAAGACCAATATTTTTCTCTATTATATTATTATCAGATAAAAGATGTAATTTAGAATTAGATATTCCAATAAGAGAATGGTATCCTATCATGGAAGGGCATCCTATACCAAAAAGTGTAATTTATGATGATGAAGAAACAATTTATGATGATGATGAAGAATCAATTTATGATGATGATGAAGAGTCAATAGTTAGTGAAAAAAAATTTAAATTATCTTTTGATAAAACATTATATGATGAAACTTAATATGATAAAACTTAATATGATAAAACTTAATGTGATAAAGAAAAAAAATAACTAAAGAACGTGAAATATATAATAATATAAAATAACACTCAAGTCCTTGATATTCGAATGTTTATATCTAAAATTAAAACACAAATTTTTTCTTAAATTTTCTCTAAAAAAATAAAAAAAATGGAAAATACCAAGTTTTATTGTGTCTTATGTAAAAAAAAGTTGCAAACAAAAAGAAGTTATCAATCTCATTTAAATAGTAAATTGCATTTACAAAATGTAGATCGAGTTGATGAAGGAAATATATTAAAATTAAATAGTTATAAAAACTATCTAGAAACATTGCCTACTAATATAAAAGTTAAAAAAATGTTTGATGATTATTCACATTCGGAATATAAAAAAGTTTTTAATAGTGAAGATGAGACCCTACAAACCGAAGGTTCTAGGGCTTGGCCCGTACCAGATGGAAGATATTTATTTAGCGATACTGATGAATTTAACGAAATAGATGAATTTGATGAAGCCGTAACAGATATAAAATATTTATTTAATCAGTCTGTACACGGGACATCAAAGATGTCTTTCAGGGTTTCGCCCGTTGAACATAATGAAACCGATGAAACTTTTTATAATGTATTAAAAAACTTTTTCAAAATATTTAAGAAATCTTTCAAATGTTATATGAATGTAGAAGTACTTTATACAAAAAATGGACCTGATGGAATTCCTGAAGAAATAATACAAGGACATTTTACAAATTCACAAGAAATTCATAATGTAAATGATATACAACCCATATTTGAATCGATGATACTTAAATTAGAAAATTGTATAATTGAAGCCCAGTTACGTGAATCTGGTTGGAGATTTGTTAAAATACTATCTAAGAAAATAGTAATTGATAAATATAAAAATGATACTGGTGGTAGTTATGTTCCTTTACCTTTCAGTTCACCACAAATAATCAACATAAAAAATGAAGATGATTATTGTTTTCTGTGGAGTATTATAGCACATTTACATCCTGCAGAATATCATAAAGAAAGACTAAGTCATTATAATAAAGAAGAATACATAAATGAATTTGATCTTTCTGCTGGCTTAGATGAATTTCCATATGATTATAATAGGTTAAAAAAGTTTCATAAAAAGAATAAAAATTTAATAGAAGTAAATGTTTTTGAATTAAATGTGAATTATGTTTCTATTGGTAAAATTACTCCACTTTACTCAGATTCAAAAAAATTTTATTTGAATAATAAAAATTTATGTCAATCAGAAATAGTATATAATGATAGGGGAAATTACATGCATCATAATATTTTTTACCAAGGAAATATAATATGTACTGAAAAATTTGAAATTATAAATACACTATCACCAATAATGATTAGTCATAATAATTATAAAGGACGTAATTATAATTATGAATATGATACCGATTATTTATCTTTATTTTTAGAATATCAACAAAAATTACAAAATTTAAATGAAAGTTTACAAAAATGTAAAACAGATTATCAACAACAAACAAAAATATTAGTACAAGAATATGGCCATAAATATCAAAATAAGATAGAAACGATTCAAAAATTAAATGAAGACAATAAAGAATTAAATAATGAAGAAAATGAAACCAATCAAAAAATGAATGAATCTTTAAAAAAATGTCTACAACAATATAAAGAACAATATGATAAAGAATATAGTTATCAGTGACAAATATTAAATCAAAATTTTCATCGAAATACATTTAATCTTACAAAAGAAATTGATGAAACACATGAAATATATCAAGATAAATTTGAAAAACTAGAACAGACAAAACAGCCAGCACAAGCGAATATATTATATTATCAGGGTCATTTTATATTGTGTAAAGATGTTTCTATATTCACAAAAACTTCAGATAATGCCAATTTTCCTTGTCTCCAATGTATGACAAGTTTTAGAACTAAAGAAGAAATGAATAGACATTTGGAGAATTGCCAACAAAATGAAGCAGTCAGAAACACATTTCCTAAAGATGATTATTTAGAATACAATAAATGGTATTTTAAAAATAAAGTACCCTTTACTATTTATTGTGATTTTGAAGCATATAATGTTAATATGACACAAAATCGAACGGAAAGTTCCAGGGCTTCGCCCGATTCTGAAAATTATAATTCTGATAATGGTACGGGCCAAGCCCTAGAACCTTCGGTTTGTAATTATGAAAAAAGTGCATCTGAACAAATTAAAGAAAAATATTTATTTGAACAAAAACCATTATGTTGGGGAATGTACATTCATTCAAATTATCCTGAATTATTTAAATCAGAATATTTTCAATACTATGGTGAAGATAGTTCAGAAATGTTTACAAAGAAAGTAGAAGAATTACAAAATTATTTTTCACAATTGCTTGAAACAAATATACCGATGATGCCATTAACAGAAAAAGAAAAATTAAATTTTATTAATGAAACAAAATGTTATTACTGTGGAAAAGAATTTACAAAAAATTATAAAAATGGCAGAGGTAGATATCTTGACAAGCGAAGCGACGGCTCTGCCGTCAAGGTAAAAGATCATGATCATCTAAATGGATTATATAGAGGTGCAGAACATAATTCTTGTAATCTTAATGCTAATAAATTTAAATACAGGGTGAGTCATAATGTGCGCAAAACTTCAAGGACTTGTAGCTCTGACCAAAATAATTATTCGACTTGAGTTTCTCTTCCATATTGTTTAGCATGTCATGGGGTTTTGCTGTGTGCAATATTATTTTTCTCTTTCAATTATTTGACAGTATTCTAGCTAATTTTGAATTCACTAGAATTTACCTAAATTTCACAATTTAAATCGTTCAAAATTCAAATTAAAAACAAATTTTCCAAAGGACTTCTTATAATTAAGCTTATTACTGATGATAGAAATTTACAGCAAGTGTTCAAACAATCCTCCATCAGCCTCGACAACACATTGTGCTCTGACGAGCAAATGGTTAATGGCCCGTTGGAGCTCATCTGTTTCAAGATTTTGAACCTCTTCAAAGATTTTCTCCTTTAACTCATTAATGTTTCTCGGAACAAATTGGTGATACACGCGAGCCTTCAAAGTTCCCCACAAATAGTAGTCTAATGGGGACAAATCGGGAGACCGCGGTGGCCAAGGATGACCGTAACCACGACCAATCACTCGGTTTTCGGGGAATTTCGTTGATAGAAAGTCTCGTGCCTTCTTCGAGAAATGAGGAGGAGCTCCATCATGTTGGAATACGACAGACTTCATCTTCCGCCTCTTTTGCAGTTCAGGTATGAGGTGATCACGGAGCATGCTAGTGTAGTTTTCTTGATCCACAGTCGATTCGAAGAAGTGGGGCTGCAATTTGAAGTTTGAAGAAATTGCCATCCAAACGCAAAGCTTTGGTGAGTGGAGATTCTTCGGCAAATTGCATCTTGGATTTTCGTATGCCCATATCACACAGTTGTGTCGGTTTACGAGCCCATCTAAACTAAAGTAAGCTTCATCAGACCAAAGAATGTTTGGCAGGATTTCCTCATTCTCCAATATCCACTTCGCGAAGTCAAGACGCTTCAGCTTGTCTTCTTCACTTATCGCCTGTGTTCGGGATATTCGGAATGGATGCATCCCGATTTGATGTAGGACTCGAACGACACTGCGTTGAGGGATAGCGGTTTCACGCGCGACTTGTCGAGAGCTAGTATGACCAAGTGGATTTGCAGCTTTAAGATTGGTGATCGACTTCTCGATAGCAGAGGAACGTTCATTGACAATGGACGGTCTACCAGGAGACTGGATGTCATGGAGAGTCTTTGTTGCCTCAAACTTCTGCATCAGTCGACTGATAGTTGAAGGTAGAAATGGATCATTGTGCAAGGACATCATTCTCTTATATGCACGTAGAGTAGCAGTTGGAGATTCGTTATTAGAATAGAACAATTTCACAAGAGTCAATCTTGTTTCTAAGTCCATCGTTAACGAAAAAAAGACAATTTAGCTTTTGGCGCTGAAATTTCGCATATCTTAGTTAAATCAAACATTTCCTAATTGTAGGACAAATTCAAAATCTTCAAAAAACATAGATTGCTTGTTTGTGTCCAGATTGTTGGTTGAACGAAATAAAATGGATTGTGGAATCATTTTGATGTCATTGCGAATCACTAAACAGATGCAGAATCATGCCCAAAACTATGGTAAGATTTCACCAACTGAGAAAATATGACATGATTCAATTTTCAAATTTTTATACTTAAAATTCATAGAAGTCTGTAGGATGTGACATCATACAAAACCCCAAGTCTTAACGAACAAAATGGCATTAAAATTAATGTCGAGTACCCCGTTCAGTAATCACAGGACATCACCAAAGTTTTGCGCACATTATGACTCACCCTGTATAACTTTGTTCCTCTATATTTCTATAATGGTTCTAAATATGATTTCCATCTAGAAATGAAAGATTTATTTTCATCTGAAAAATTACAACAACAACAAATAAATGTACTATGTAAAACAGAAGAAGAATATTTTCAATGCAATTAGGTTGTATTAGAATTTTAGATGCATTTAGATTTTTTACTCCTTATTCATTAGATGTTATGGGAAAAACTTTGAAATCTCAACAATGTAAAATATTAAATAAATATAATTTAAAACCTTTAAAAGGAATATTTCCGTATGAGTATATAACTGGAGATTTTAATTCTACGAATAAAATTATGGAAGAAGAACAACTTCCTCCAATAAATAAATTTAAATCAACATTAAAACAATCACAATTATCTGACGAAGACTATGCAGAAGCTGAAAAGAATTGGAGAGAGTTAAATTGTAAAACAATGTATGATTATACAATGAAATATCTTCAGATAGATGTATTAATACTAGCTGATCTTTTCGAAAACTTTCGTGACATGTGTTTAGAATATTACGGAATAGATCCATGTTATTGTTATTCTACACCAGGTTTAACATGGCTAGCAGGATTAAAACATACTGGTGTTAAACTTAAACATTATAAAGAAAATACATATGATAAATTATTATTTTTTGAATCTGGAATTAGAGGTGGAGTTCCATCAGTTTTAGGTAATCGTTATGTACAGTGTTACAATAAAAAAGTAAATCCTGATGATTATGGAATAATGAAACCTTTATCTCCAGAAGAAAGTGATCAGTTTATAAAATTGTTTAATCAAAATATAGAAGGACTTATATCAAATGAAGATAGTCAAGCAGCAGTTGATGAAATCATGAGAGAAAACTATTTGTTATATTATGATTTTAATAGCTTATATTCTTCTTGCATGATACAAGAATTACCAACAGGTGAAATGTCATGGTGTAATATTCTTGATTATCAAAAAACATATGATGGAAATTATAATCATGGTTATATATATGAAGTTGATTTAGTATACCCTGATGAAATAAAAGATAAAACAAAATATTTTCCTTTCTGTCCCGAAAACAAAATTCCTAATATAGAAGATTTTTCAGATTATCAAAAATCTTTAATTCCTAAGAAATACAGACCAACAAAAAAACTTATGTTAACACAAAGCAATAAAGGAAAGTATGTTGTTGAAGGAAGAATGCTAGATTGGTATTTAGATCATGGAATGATTCTCACCAAAATACATCGAAAACTATTTTATCAAAAATCTAGGTGGTTAAAAAATTATATAGAGTTCAATATTGAAAAACGTAAAATAGCTAAAAGAAATAAAGATGATTTTGGAAACGTGTTCTTCAAATTAATGAATAATGCATTTTATGGTAAGACTTTAGAAAATGTGCGTAATAGACAAAATATTGAAATAGTTTATGATAAAGATAGGTTTCAAAATTTAACAAGGAAACCTACATATAAAAGAACTACTAGATTTAGTGATGAACTATGTGCTGTACATTTACGTCGAATTAGCGTAAAACATGATAAGTTTAATTTTATTGGTTTCACTATATTAGAATTAGCTAAACTATTTATGTATAGATTTATATATGATTATTTAGCACCTGCTTATGGCAAAAACTATAAATTACACTTTACAGATACGGATTCTGTTTACTTAGAATTAACAATACCGTATAATTCTACACTTGATGAAGAAATAGATAAAATAAAAGATATCATTCATCCTTCTGATTTATGTAAAGTAAAAGATGAATTAGAAGGAAATGAAGATTTCATAACAGAAGCTATATTTTTAAAATCTAAATGTTACTGTTATGATACAACTAATAATATTAAAACACATAAAACATTAAAAGGAATTTCAAAGGCATCAGTGGCTAATCAAATAACATTTCAAGATTATAAAAATGTATTATTTAATAATGAAATAAAAACAGCATGTAATTATAGACTTAATTCAAAAAAACATAACATGTATTTAAAAGAAGAACATAAATTAGCATTAGATCCATTTGATGATAAAAGAAAAATTTTACCTGATGGAATAACTACTGAACCTTTTTAATTTTCTAATTTCTAAGATAGACAAATTTGATATATACATAAAATAAAAAAATATTATAACACTATATTTGTATATTTTTATCACTCCGCGAAAATATTTTCTATAACTCTATCATGAATTTTTTTATCAATATTAATTGTAATGAAGCCATAATCTTTTGACCAAGCATTGTTACACGATTGTTTAAATTCATCTTTATTTCTTACACATAAATCTCTTAACAAATCACTTAAGTTTCTTGCATTTATTTCAAATAGTATAAATATATTTGCATTCTTTCTAATAACACTTCCGTCTAATGAATACATACTTTGTGTTAAATAAAAACACTACAGTTATTATGTCTACCTCTTGTAAAATAATTTCTCTGAACTGACTGATTTCTATCATTAACACAATCATCAAAAATTACACAATGTTTCATTGTTTTATCTAGTTTACTAGGATCTTGCATATTACCACTATCATCTATTAATTGTATTTTTATATGCTTATTTTTATTAGATTCTACTAACTGATTATTTTTTGTTGCTTCTTCACACCACGAACTTATTTCTTCTGCATCTTCAGATTTTTCATATTCTTTGAATAATGAAGCAATTGCTGTTTTTTTAAGATTATTTTCAAATCCATATTTTAAAAATTGATAGACGGGTTGTTCTGCCGTTGTTTTATAAATTATAAGATTGTTATAATCCAAAAAATTTGGAGTCGTTAAAATTTTAAATAATAGATACGTTTTACCACATCCTGATCTTCCACAAATAACTGACAAAACTTTATTAGATAAATTTGGATGATGATTAAATTTGAGTTTTTTTTTGTTTAATGGGGGTACTTCACTCATTTTTTAATAAAAAAATTTATTTTTATTTTATTTTTATTTTTAAAGAAGAAGAAGAAAATTAAACTTCTCTAGCTTCGCGTGGGAGTTTATACCTCTCGAACGGGAGTTTATACCTCCCGAACCAAAAGATCTATCATAATCTCTTCACCTCCAAAATTTATTTCTTGTCCTTTCTCATCAGTGATTCTAATGTTAATGTTGTTAATAGTTTTTCTTGTAATAGGGAAATATATTAATGTTTGGGGAAATACATTTAATCTATAACCAATGGGTACAGTAAAAGCTGGAAAACTGAATATTAAATTTGATAATTTACCATTTATATATCCTCCTTCAATAATGTCACAATGTACAACAATTGAATTTATTTCAGTTATTTTTGGAATCTTCTCACCTAAATGATAACCTTGACTATAGGTTTGTTTATTAAATCCTAATAGCTTTGTCAATGATCTATCATGATTAAAATCAACTTGATGATTTTCGTCTAAAGTAAGAGAAAATTTATTAACTGCCGGTTCAACTGCAAAATGTAATTGTTTCTTATCTTTAAATGGTATACCTAAATGTCTCTTAATTTCATTTGATATTGATTCAACTTCGTAAGAACCAGGAAGAAAAGTTAGTATTTTCCATGTTTTGCCTTTATCAGTAGAATATCTAAATTGATCATTCACATCTTTGATAACGTTTTGAATAGTGTTAAATGTAGAGAAAAAAGTCAATGCAATTTGATAATTTTTATTTTGTTCCAAATGTAGAATGGGTTCTAAATTACAAGTGTGTGATGAAGTAGTTGTTATAATTTTTAACGTCGTACTAAATTTTGATGAACCCAAAATCTCTGTTAGATTTTCTAAATGATTATTAATTTTGTCTAAATCTGCTGAACACATTTTTTAGTTAAAATTTTGAATAAATATTTTTTTATGAAATATTTTTTTTATAAAAAATTAAAAACAACAACATATTTCAGCTACGGGCGAAGCCCTAGAACATTCGGTTCGTTATACTTTTATAATCCTCTTCATTTAGAATCTTCTTTTCTAACAGTCTTTTCAATATAGCATGAATTTCATTGAAACTAGAATTATGTCCTTCTTTTATTGCAGATATTAAAATATTTAATCTATTTAGTAATTCTTGTGGATCATCTGGTAAAAATATGGTTGTTTCTGTTTTCTGTTTTTCAGATAAACCTTTTCCTACTTTAACCCCCGTTGATAATAAATTTTCTAATTGTTTATAACGTCTAAGAGATTTTACTGCACCAACTCTGTCTAACGTAGCTTTATATTTTATGAGATCTTCTACAGCATAATTATTTAAATCTGCTCCTCTTAAAAGATTAACAAAATTTCTATCTAAATTAAAGGGAGATTTATCTGGTGAAAAAATTATACCTCGAAAAGGTTGTGGAAATATTTCTTTTTGTCCGAGATAAAATCTAGGTATTATTTTTCCATCTATAAATGAAATAGAATGTTCAAATTGCATAGATTTTGGTAATTTCTTATTAATGTTTGATTCTAGTAATCCATAGTCATCTAATATAGTTTTGTGCTCTGGATCTGTTATATCAATTTGTTTATCATTATTTGTACTTTCTTTTTCAAGAGTTTTAAATGGTTTCATAGTTTTCTCAAAATCAGTTTTTACTTGCTCGGTTTGCTGCATTTTTTCAAACATATCAGATTGAATACCAGCTTTTATCATTCTATGTTGAAGATGATTTTCTTTCATAATATTTCTTTGTTTTATTAACTCTTCTAATTGTTTTATTCTTTTAAAATTATCAGCTCTAATTTTATCCATTTTTAAAATATAATATTTGAATTTTGTGGTAACATTGGAATACAGCAAAAACATTTTACTGAACAAATTATTTTTTTATTGCTTTGTTGTCTGACATCTTTTCGTTTAAAGTTTTCTCGTTTTAAGTTTTGTTTAATAAAGTTTTGCTTAAATTTTCGCTTAAAGTTTTTAGCTCTTCTAAAAAAATTTTGTCATTTTCTTCATTAGAAATTTTACCATCACTAGAAATTTTGCCATCCTGTCTATTCTTATCATCAACTTTTTCTGACTGTAATTGAAAGGTTTGATTTACTTCATTAGCTATTTGATCAAATTTTTCAATCTCATCTAACGTAATAACATTATCATCACATACTCTTTGAAAGTAGTAGTGTAGTTTATCATAGACTTCTTTAATATGTAAATGCTTAGTTTTTAATGATTTTCGTTTCTTAGTTATTAAAGATTTATCTAACATTGTAACAAGTGAAGTTGCAAAAACACCCGTACCTGTTAAAGCAGTAGCAACTACTGGAATTACTAAAACACCTGAAGATATAACAATTGTTAAAGCACCTAGACTTATTGTTAAGAATATGCCAATTCCTTGTGTTACATTCTTAACTTTAGTCCATCTCTTTCTTAATTTTTTATAATGCTCTAATCTTAATAATAATTGAGATTCTTTATCTTTCATATAGCGTACTCTATCTTTGTGTTTTTCTTTATTCATTTTTTCAATGTTCATTTTTTCAATGTCCATTAAAGTAGTACTACGTTCATATGATAACGAAGGATATATTCTTGAGGTTCCTTCCATTTCTGAAGTTCCTTCCACTTTTGTTTCTTCCATTTTTAAAGAAATATTATTAGTCACATGATATATTTTAAAAACCTGAAAGATGGATAAAATTCATGAATTTGAAATTCTCAACTTTTATGATTTTCGGTGTCCTGGAACGGTCATGATTTACAAGGCAAAAATTGTAATTCTCAAATTTGAGATTCTTAACTTTTCTGATTTTTTCGGTGTCCTGGAACGGTCATGATTTAAGCGAGAAAATTGTAATTCTCAAATTTGAGATTTTGAAAAATTTGAAAATTGGGTATTTTTAAAAACGCCCAAATTTATGAATTTAGGTCTTCATAACCTGAAAAAGGGTTCAAATTCATGAATTTAGACCATTTAAAAAGTACCATTTTTTGAAAAATCGGTATCTTTAAAAACGACTAAATTCATGTATTTAGGTCTTAAAAACCTGAAAAGGGTCTAAATTCATGAATTTATGTCGTTTTTAAAGATACTATTTTTTTGAATTTTATGGTGTCCTGGAACGGTCTTTTGCCCATTACTAACATCTGCTCGACAGAACATTCCCTTCCGTGGACACAGAAATGAAATCGGTGCTGTAAATGCTTCTGGTATCGAGCCTGAGGAGAACGATGGAAACTTCCGCGCATTACTGAGATATCGCATAAGAGGAGGAGACCAGGTTTTGCAATCACATTCTGAGACAGCAGCTTCCAATGCAACATACATGTCACCACTCATCCAAAATGAGCTGATAACTATTGCTGGTGACCTTGCAAAAGAGTCAATCGCCTCTCGAATCAAGGCATCCAAGTTTTGGGTGATTATTTCTGACGAAACTACTGATCGGCAACAGCGAGAGCAACTTGCTGTTGTCATACGCTATGTCTCCCCTGACAAATCTGGAGTTTGGAAATGCTATGAGGATCTAGTCGGCATAGTCGATCTGATTTCAGAAATAAGAGAAGACGAAGGATTATCAGCAAAAGATGAGATTAGTCTAAATGGCAAACGAATCGGTGAAACTTAGCTTAGAATTGTAAATGAACTTGGGCTTGACCTATCAGCCTGCGTCGGACAGTCATACGATGGTGCAAGTGTTCTTTCTAGTGAACGGGTTGGAGCCGCCAGTCGCTTTCAGGAAGATGCACCACATGCCTTCTACCAACATTGTGCGATGCATTGTCTGAATCTGTCAGCATCGAAGTCGGTTGATGTTCCAGCCATCAGTCATGCTCAAGCAGTAGTCAACGATACAACATCATCTTTCCGGCAAAGTACAAAGCGCTCTGAACTGCTGAAAACATGTATTTCATCATCTGAGAAAAAGGAAGTTGCAAAAACTAAGTTGACTGCCCTGTGCAACACACGCTTCATCGAGCGTCACACGTCGGTCATTTGTTTTCGAAGTCTAATCGAATTTGTCATTGAATCATTAGAAATCATGATGACATGGAAATCCGCAGATGCCAGAAAAACGGCTCTTCATCTGAGAAATTCAATTTGTCAATCTGACTTCATCGTTGCACTATTGATCCTTGAGAAGTTATCAGGACTGATGCTACCAGCAACTCGTCTGATTCAGTCAACAGGAATTGATCTAATTCAAGCCGTGGACACCGTTTCTACAATTATGGTTGCAATACGATGTCTTAGGTGCGAAGATGAATTCAAGAAAGTCTTCGAAGAAATAGAAGCGACGGCGTCGAGGTTGGGTGTTACCCTGGAGAAGCCACGAATACCGCATCGATCGGTCTACCGCTCAAATGCAGGTGATCCGTCTATGAGCGTTGAGGATTATTATCGCATCAACGTGTTCTATCATCGTGATACGGGAGAGTTGGCATGGACAGAGTTGCGTAGTGCTTTGTCAATTTACACCGACCTCTTTGACGATCCCTTAGAGGCTATTGAGATGGAATTCTTAATGTGGAGGCGCAGATGGCAGCATACAGTTGATCGCCCCAAAACAGCAATATCCGCCTTGGACCATTGTAATGGATATCCTAACATTTCGGCGATATTGCAAATGCTCGCCACCTTCCCCTCAGTGAATGCCGAAGCTGAACGAATGTTTTCCCGCTTGGAAAAGACACTCACAAAAATCAGGGCTTCTATGGAAGAGCATAGAGTAGAAGCCCTGATTTTGCTACAAGTTCATCGAGGAGACACTCCCAGCACTGACAACATCATTGACAGATTCGCAGCAACATCGGCACGCCGACTGAAATTCATAGTATGATGCACTTTGTACATGTGAACGTACGTTTTATCCCTTGTCCCGTTTTATGCATTACGACTACTGGTGCTATTTGAGTCAAACGTTTCTTTAGATTCAAAGATACGTGAATTCATTCATTTATGATTTGCGGCTGCGATATCTATGTCAGTCGTGTTTTATAGTAAAATGGGTCCAAAATACTTTCGCATACGCTTTATGCCCGGTAATATTTTTGACTATTTCCTTATATGCAAGCCTTTGACTCATCAAGCACACGCATATTCACAGGTGCTTCTCATCGCCTACTTCGTTGAAATTATCAACCATTTCTAGTTTGTTTTTACCTCAGAAAATTCTGTGATTGCCTTTTTACTTCAACTTATAAACGACATAATCATCGATCAACATATTGTAATTTTTGAAGATTCCATTGTTATTTACATGAACATATCGAATCTTGTGCCGTTCTGAAAAATACAATGGTTCAAGCATGTGATGTTCTCTCGTCTATCTAATATTTTGGTTCATTTCAATTAGATGTATACATGTACATGCAGTTGTCAGGCTCAGACAAAGGGCTCCGTTTTCGAATATTCGATACTGTTTGAGTCGTAAATTAGGCTATAAGTAGGCCTGTACCTACTACATTTTGGAAACTTAGGCTTAAAAACGGTGTGAATTTCTCATTTGGTGAATTGGCACCATGTGATTACGGTACAGATAAATAATGTCGTAGCCTATCTCGTTTTGAGGATATCACTAATAAAATCGATCAAGCATACATGCACATGTACATTGTAGCTGCATACCGTGCATACCGATATGCGAAAGGCTAGGGATTCACTCATAGGTACAGCTCAGCCTAGGCCCCCCTAAACTAAAATCCTGGATACGCCTATGAACTTAGTCACGTTTGATTTAGAATAGACATGATCTGTCACTGAGTGACAGCACAGCAACATTGAGAAGTCTTGCTTGACACCTGGGATGAGGGATTGGTCCCTTGGATGCTCAGTTAGAATAGAAAATACAGCTATGCTGTGATCATGAACTTCGTGGGATTGATTGTCTACATTCCAGCTACAGTGAACGGCAAAGCCTGTGCTGTGTATTTTCTACAAACCAGAGGAATTTTACACACTCAACGCTTTTGCGGTGGTTGGTGCGACTGCACTTAGGAGCAAGCGAAGATCGCTGACGATGCAGCACTCGAAGGTGTCAACAACAAAAGTGTGGGGGGGAAGAATAGAAGTACCCAGACTTTGATGACTGTGATCAAGATTTTACGCACATTTCCCAAGGACACAGCTTATGGGCATTCACGACTAAGAGTCCAACACCTAATTGATGCATCAAATGAGCCTCTTCAGACGTCAGTAACGTCTCGATCTCTCCGACATGTTATCAACGTTCCGTTGGCTGAAAAGGCCCTTCAACATTGGCTCCCACAAAAGCTGGCGCTTATCTTATCGGACCTCAGAGAAATGAAAAGGACATACTGTTGTGGTAGCTGTTGGTGAAATCATTCGGCGACTAGCCAGTAAATGTGCCTGTCATCAATGCGTCAGATGAGATGATGAGTTTCTTTAACCCAATTCAATTTGGAGTTGCTTGTCTGGCAAGGGCTGAAAAAATTGTCCATAGATTGCGCAACGGCGTATCACAGCATTGGATGAATCAAGACTTAGTCATTTGTAAAGTTGATACGAAAAACGCTTTCAGTAATGTTTGCCGGCAAGCTACTCGTATATATTAGATCAGTTCTGTGAATTCTTTCCGGAGTTAATGCTTTGGACAGCCCTCTCTTATTCAAAACACCCAATGCTTTTTCATCCGATGTGATAATTGACGTCAACGTGTGGAGTTCAGCAAGGAGGTCCGACGGGTCCATTTCTATTTGCTCGTGTGCTTCATTCCGTCATACAGAATTTTGATACTGACAATCGTGGGAATAAGAATGACATTCTCAATATTTTGTCTGAAATCAAACGTTCGACATCATTTACTGGTCTCCAACTGAAGTACGAGAAGTGTGAGCTTTTCAGCAGCGGAGTATTGCAAGATTATCCTTTATCAATAAAAATATCACATAATCGATCTTTCGACATTTTGGGAGCTCCTGTAGGCGACGAAGAATACTGTTAACGCTACACAGAAGACGAAAGGAAAACAGCAAAGTCATTACTTGCTGAATTACCTCTTCTTGGAAATCCTCAAGTTGCATTAAGTTTGTTGCGCCTGTGTGATGGATTTAGGAAACTCGCTTACTTTTCACGGACAGCGCCTCCAGCTCTTAGCTGATGAAATCTTTGAGATCTTTGAGGACAAATATGTCCGCCGCTGTTTTGAGGAGTGTTTGGCAGTTGAGACTACTGATTCTGCTTGGATTCAAACTCAGCTAGGTTTTCGGTTTGGTGGAATAGGACTCAGATCTTTGTTTTGCCATTGTAGTGTTGCATATATAAGTTCTGTTCTTAATTGTGGAATTCCTCGAGGAGAATTTCTGTCTGACGCAATTAATTAACATCTTTAATGACTGTCTTCCTCCTCGCCATAAAGTTGATTCCGACAAACTGTGTGACAGCATTCCTAAACAGAACTGTCTGTCTCAAATTATTGACAAAGTCGATTTTCATAATCTCATGTTGACATCGTCAATGTCTGACCAGGCAAGGATGCGCTGTTTGATGTCTCCAACCAGCACATATTGGCTACGTGCTAATCCTTCTCCTGGCATTGGCTATGATTTGAAACCAAATGAGATGTCCATTCTTATTAAATGGTGGCTTGGTCTGAGTTAATATGTTCCTGATAGCACTTGTGTACGATCCCCTACAGTTGTACTAGATACCGCCGGTCATCATGCTTTGACTTGTCGAAAAGGATCTGGTGTTACAGCCCGACATAGCAATCTACGCGATGCCCTCGCTGGTTTTTGTCGACAAGCTTTGTTTAATCCTAAATTGGAGTCTGGTACAGATTTAGACGATACAAACACTGGACCTGCTGACATTTTATTCCCGTGTGTAATTAGGGTCGGCCAGCCACAGTCGATTTGATGGTTGTGCATCCGCATAACATCACACATATTGCTGATGCGAGCACAACTGAGGGATCGGCAGTAGCTTCGGCTGAAATCAAAAAAATAAAAGATGACGGACTTCTAAATGCGACAGTTTAGGTTGGCCATGCGTCCCTTTCGCTAGTTCCGTCTTTGGCGAGCTAGGGAAGCCACGGTGTGTCGGAAGCAAAATTAAGCGAAGAAAAATGCCCACCAATAATTTTAAGTTTTCCTACATCAGAATTTGACGCTGAATCCAATGAGACCAAAATGAAAATCTTTCATCGAGGGGTTCTCGAGATAATCGATTTTATCGATCACTATATTTGATCGATACGTCCAATTTTATGATTGGAAAAATGCCCACCAATAATTTTAAGTTTTTCTAGATCAGAATTTGACGCTGAATCCAATGAGACCAAAATGAAAATCTTTCATCGAGGGGTTCTTGAGATAATCGATAAAATCGATTTGATCAACAATATTAGTTTTGATAACGCACACTTATAAGCACTATTTATAAATTTAAGCAATTTGTTTGAATTAATTCCAAAATGTTTACTGATGCATTTAATCAGTCTTTCTTTAATAAAAATTCGAACATTTTGAGATTATATAAACTGTATATTTTGTAGATAAAAACACAATATCGAGAGATATAGAAAGCAATCTGCAGGATTTCCAAATTGATAACACTTTGTAATTCACAAATGGCGCGCATTGTAGGAAGAAACTGCACACAGCAAATTCCGCTTGTAGCGGGGATTTGAAATGTTATTTACCTTGTAGTTACACCAAACAGTGAAAAAGTCTCTGTGAATAGATTCGGCCGCCTGTTCACTGTATGGTCCGAGACCGGACTCGTTCATTTCGCAGAAATCAGGAACGTGGTGGATTACTGCATGAACCTTCGGCGTGTATGGTACATGGAGATCGTCGAAAGAAAGCTTAAATTCGGCGATCTTGTCGCGCAAATTGCAGTCATAGTTATATCCAAAGCAAGAATGCACCACTGCGTTCAAAGAACGAAATGCCCGAACATGTGGCAACGTCGAGATATCACACAACTGCTGAAGCAAATCCACAGATTGCAACAATTTTTTTGCCGAGTTGCCATTGAAGCATCCTCCATGATGGGACTCTTTTGTCACGGAAGCCCTTTCTAGCCATTTCTCGGCAATGACTGGCGCTGTTTTTTCGAGGGATTGAAAAATCGTTTTCACTGATCCTGTCATGAGATGAAGCTCAGGAGGTGGCAGTTTTGAGAGAACAGTATCTGATGCAGATTGGGAAGGCATAATCAACGACGGATGAATCACATTCTTAAATTGCTTGGCTTGAGACTTCTTCTGTCCATTTTCATGATATTTCCAAAATTCCTGTTTGATGCCTTTGAAAGTTTTAAGTGGGCCATTTTCACAAAGATCTTTCCGCGTATCACACCAGCAACAAGGATATGAGCTTCCATGAGCCATAATGCCAATCATAATATTGCTGAGTTTCATGTCACTTACAAGGAAAAAATCTCGCTCCAATTCGTCCAGCTTCAGCAGTATCCATAATTGTTTGATGTTGTTGTAATTCTCCTGTATATCGGGAATGCAAGCCAACAAAAAAATCTTTTTTACTCCAGAATATTTTAATTTGCTAGTTGAGGAACAAGCTCCATAAATGGACGCCGGGTTATCCGATTTGGCTTTGATGCCGCTGACAATGGACAACATGATTTTTACAAATCCCTGCCCTCCATCAACACAGATTTTGATGATTGAATCGTCGTCATTATTCAGATTTCTTGCGGAAATGACATACTCGAGAAAGTTCTTTGAGTCTTTGCAAAATACGACGGGACGGCGAGGATGACCAATGACTGTATCATTTGCAACCTCGAAGAAATCCATCTCAACAACATCGAAGAACTCATCAAAAATATGGTCTTGTTCAAACATAGTTAATTTCAAATTCGATTCAAAATTCTTCCGCGGATTGGGTACAGATTTTCGAAGATCACTGACCAATTTAATCGTCTTTCTCGTACTTAAAGAAAGATCCTCACGAATCTGAAGAATATCATCAGACTTTATCGTCGACGAGTCACTGTCAGGTGAAGAGATACACAACCTCAACGTTGACCCTCGTTCGGTTGTCAAGGTGCAATTTCCAGAGTTAGCTTTTGATTTCACAACATGTGCAGTAAATTGTTCAGTCGCGTCTACCTTCTGTAAAACATTTGAAATGTTTTCATTCAATTTCGTCTTTGAACACACATGAGAAAATCCACGAGAAAGAATCGAAAAACAACTGCAGCAAAGTCGTACTTGCTTTGGCTTGATTTCATCACTATCATCATCATCAAGTCGAGATGTCGGCCTTCCTTTGAGTAATTTGTTTCTTGTTGCAGGTCTGAGGAAGTTGCTTTTCGCTCTTTCACAAATACAGCAACTACAGGAACCCTCCATGTTGATAGCACTGCGCGATTTAAGGGAATTCGAAATGGAAGAATAATCAAAAAGAGTAATTGTTCTGGTGAAATCGTTGTTGTCATAAGAACACAGGATTCGACGACATGTACCACAAAGAGACGTCGGCAGCCTCAAATCATCAGTAGAATAATCAATCAGGCAAAATTCATTGATCATACGTAGCTGATTATCGTTGATGGGTCGTGCATTTCTATCCTTGTCAAAGCACAATAAACAAATCACACGTCTAGCCTGCAAATGCGTTAATGGCGGAGGCATAGTGAAGCCACTTCGAGAGTAGCCTGTCTACTGATGAAAAACCAAAACTAGCCTGCTTAAGAAAGTGAATCGACATAAACAAAGATGATCAATCAATGTATCTGTCTTGTGGGGTCACGTGTGTCTGCGCTGTGCACGCGCAACTTACTGCTTGTAGGGGAGATGACCTACGCGCTGTCGCCTCAAGGACGACATTGTAATTGGCTGGCCAGATTTTGGCCGGCGTTGCTGTTATAATACTGTGCTTCGAGTAATAAACACACTGTGCTACGAGTGTCGTTATCCCTTCAGTTTGCATTATCAGAGAGATTACCATAGAAATTTAACAATAAACTCCGGCTCTCATCACCAGGGTAGGATTTCTGTTCCGTTGGTAGCTTAAGTGAAGATGAAAAGTAAAGTTTCACGTTCTAATGTCAATTCTAATTTTTGAATTTCGATTGTGAAACAATTATGTGAAGTTATTGCGCTACCTAAGATGCAGTGCGACAAACTTGATAATAATCTTGAAACCCCCTAAATATTGTATTTTTATTTTAGTCTCAATTCTGATGTTCGTCAAATTCTGATGTAGGAAAACTTAAAATTATTGATGGGCATTTTTCCAATCATAAAATGGGACGTATCGATCAAATCTAGTGATCGATAAAATCGATTTTATCGATTAACTCGAGAACCCCTCGATGAAAGATTTTCATTTTGGTCTCATTGGATTCAGCGTCAAATTCTGATGTAGGAAAACTTAAAATTATTGGTGGGCATTTTTCCAATCATAAAATTGGACGTATCGATCAAATATAGTGATCGATAAAATCGATTTTATCGATTATCTCGAGAACCCCTCGATGAAAGATTTCATTTTGGTCTCATTGGATTCAGCGTCAAATTCTGATGTAGGAAAACTTAAAATTATTGGTGGGCATTTTTCCAATCATAAAATGGGACGTATCGATCAAATCTAGTGATCGATAAAATCGATTTTATCGATTATCTCGAGAACCCCTCGATGAAAGATTTTCATTTTGGTCTCATTGGATTCAGCGTCAAATTCTGATCTAGTAAAACTTAAAATTATTGATGGGCATTTTTCCAATCATAAAATGGGACGTATCGATCAAATCTAGTGATCGATAAAATCGATTTTATCGATTATCTCGAGAACCCCTCGATGAAAGATTTTCATTTTGGTCTCATTGGATTCAGCGTCAAATTCTGATGCAGGAAAACTTAAAATTATTGATGGGCATTTTTCTTCGCTTAATTTTGCTTCCGACACACCGTGAAGCATGCTAATGAAATGGTTGGCCGGATTGCGACTCGTATGACGACCCAATCGAATTCGACGTATGGGGAAGCTAAGTCAACCATTTTGACAAAGCGCGGCATTACGCTCATGAGAGCTAATACACGAACACTAATATCTAGATTGAATTCAAGCCAACATTTTCTTTCATAAAACATTTTAAAAATGATCTGTTATAAAGTTTATTTCGTAGGTTGTCTAACTGGAATTTTTTCTCTGTTTTTGTAGCTTTTTTAACTTGTACAACCAGGAAAATGGTTTTTCTTCGCTATTCTTACAAATATAATTTATCATCCCAAAACAGCGTATCATGGTGAACGTATTAGTAAATCATAATTCATATACAGCATATTCAATACAGGTTATTCTTTGCTGTTCTCACACGTATTTCTCTCTCTCGACTTAAAAAACTTATTAAATTAGTTATTCTTTTTCTTTAAATTGCTGGTTCGATCTGCACTTTGATACATACTTGCTTAGTTTATTTTCTATTTTAGGTTTGGCACCAACGTGAATGAGTTTCATAAATCAGATATCTCCTTTCCTATATGCAGTGAAATAGGTAATTGAAAGTATCTTCCGTAGCCTATAAATTAAGCCTGTCACAATTGTTTGCGAATTAAGACTAGATGGGATGGGGTACAGACCGGTCCCCTTGAGAGGTGGATTAAATTTTATGAATAGTTAGTCACCAATTGGTTCATTAATAGCAAGTCTAGTTCCCTATTTCATTTTTCTTCATGGAGTAGTCCCAGGTGAGACGCTGTAGGTCAATTCTAGCAAGTTTGGTACCTATACTGTAGTTTCGCATGTATTTTAATTTCTTTTATTCATAGTCCATTACAGATTTATTATTTTGCACATCAGGCTTAATCTTAGTTTATTTTATGTAGTTAACTGAGCTTCCTAGAGGATGATGATTTTCATTTAAATATGATGTGTAGTATGTCTAGGATTGATGTGGTGGACTTGATCCCCGTCTCTTGACCTCCGCCAGCTGGACTTTTGTTCAGTAGTCATTTTTATGGCTTCTCTGTTTCACAACGTTTATATCGTATAATTTCTAAGATTATTATAATTTCGGTCTTACCTTACTTAAAGTCAACCTCCAAGGGCATGGCTTTGATTGAGGCTCTGGCGATGACTTTCTTATGGATAAATTGTATCATACAAAGTTTATTGTGTTAATGCATCTTTGCTGTAGTTCACTTGATATCATTTTAAAAAGCAATAGTACGGGCAGGAAGTTCATTTTTAATAAAAGAAGAAACTTTAATTGGAAAACCAAAAAAGTCATATGTCTTATAACTTATAAAATGTCGGACAAACAACCCAATTAAGCGCTTCACAGTCGATTAAATGGGCACCGTAATAGTATTTTAAATCACAATATGAATACATTCCTTACCAAGCATTTTCGCTGAGATGTTCATGATGTTCTAAATACAAATAATCGATACTGTTGACAGCGGTAGTGATAAAAGTAAAATAGTAGATGAGTTGAATAAGAAAGAGGACTTCTTTATTAGAACTTTAACAGACACTCTCAGCTCTAGGCCTTAATGACAAATTGCATGGAGGTTTTTGCGTTTCTACAGGCAATGTAAACAAAGACTGTAATTTTAATAGACCCATACCGCGACGTAAACGAAGTCACGGTAACAGGAAGCGAATGCCCAGAGCGCTTCATCAAAATGACAGCGCAATTGCTTATTGAAGACTTAAGAAGCAGGGATGTGGAGTCGGAGTCCTGGAGTCTTATCATTTTTGATGGAGTCGGAGTATCAACCGAAATATAATACAAGCAAATTATTTATTCTCGTGCATGGCTGTCACTGTCTTGATGTCAACTTTCTCCGTCAAACAAAAGTACAGAGACAGCAGTGCATGCAAAGCTTGTAATAGTTGAGGGAATTAGTCGTGATAGTGAAAAAAGGATTGCCTTTTCACTCGGTGATTGAGTAGAAAAGACAAGCCTTCCTAGCCCCGATCACACCTACGCGCCAAAGGTCACATCAGAGACAAAAATGAAATACTATTTTGTTTTAGAACATTACCTCTTGCCTCATGTTAATTGTGTGTGATGGGTCCTCTAAAGTTCATATTAAAATCGAAAGTGTAATCATATTTTTTGGAGAGAGATGTGGGATTTTCCTGCCTGGTAGAGACTGGAGAAAAACCGTGTAAAGCATATATCAAAAAGATGGGAGGAGCGGAGTCGCATGCATCTAACTTAAAGCGACATTTGATGAACTTTCATCGATAATGATTGATAATTGATACAGCAATGATCACTAAAAATAGGTTCAGGTAAGCCTATAATGATCTATGATGTAGGTTGCCAGTTAATTTTTCAAGAAACTGAGCTTTATATACTGGCCACCCGGATTCGGAGTCGGAGTCCGCATGGGACCCGGAGTCAAAATGATAGGACTCCGCATCCCTGTTGAGAAGTTTATTCATTAAAAATAGATTCATTAATTTTACAAGAAATTAAAATTTCTTTTTTGAAGGAATTGCATAAGGAATTAGCTCTAAAACAAGCGATTTTTCTTATATTTTAACAGCGTATATACAAAATACCGTAATGACCTTAAATCAGGGATGCGGAGTCGGAGTCCTGGAGTCCTATCATTTTTGATGGAGTCGGAGTCCTATCAAATGATAGGACTCCGGCCTATAACTAGACCCGAAATATAATACAAGCAAATTATTTATTCTCGTGCATGGCTGTCACTGTCTTGATGTCAACTTTCTCCGTCAAACAAAAGTACAGAGACAGCAGTGCATGCAAAGCTTGTAATACTTGAGGGAATTAGTCGTGATAGTGAAAAAGGATTGTCTTTTCACTCGGTGATTGAGTAGAGAAGACAAGCCTTCCTAGCCTCGACCACATCTGCGCACCAAAGGTCACATCAGAGACAAAAATGAAATACTATTTTGTTTTAGAACATTACCTCTTGCCCTCACGTTAATCGTGTGTGATGGCTCCTCCAAAGAGCATATTAAAATCGAAAGTGCACTCATATTTTTTGGAGAAGGATGGGGATCTGCCTCCCTGGTAGAGACTGGAGAAAAGCCGTTTGAAGCACACATCAACAAGATGAGAGTCGCATGCATCTAGCTGAAAGCGACAATTGATAAACTTTCATCGAAAATGATTGATAATTGATACAGCAATGATTGTTCAGGTAAGTCTATGATGATCTATGATGTAGGTTACCAGTTAATTTTTCAAAAAAACTGAGCTTTACATACTTGCCACCCGGAGTCGGAGTCCTATCAATCCCCGGAGTCGGAGTCCTATCAAAATGATAGGACTCCGCATCCCTGCCTTAAATGCCAAACAAGGGTATTCTGAAAGGGTTTCAATTAACTTTAAATTTACAAATAAAGTTATGGATGAAGTCAATTTACATAATATTCTACTTGACGAAAAAAATTTTTCGTCTTCCTACCAAAGAAGTCGCTTCATTTCATCCGCCGAAGAGATGCAGTGTATTTCTCACTCAACAATCCTTTATCGTTTAAATTTTGCAATTACAGTAAATTTCAGTAAAAGATTTAGAAATGGCAGATATTGAGGAAATTTTATCTTCAGACTGTAAATGCACAGACCACAGTGACTTCATTTATCAGAATTATGAACACGTAATGACCGGCAATGCAAGTTTTATAAGCACCTCTAATTTGAGAAATCTATTTTCTTTAGGAACTAAGCATCGAGTATCCAAGCCATGAAAATGTATGACATGCATAATGAAATAGAGAACTCTCTTGACCGTCATGTCAATAGAGTCAGTCGTATGTACAAAGTTCTATTGTCAGATTTTCAGGAGTGGAAGACTAAAGTTATGACAGTCGTAGAGGATCGCTTGAGAATCATTAAGAATACTTATGATAATAGCAGAAATAATAAGAAAAGATTCCCTGCACGTTTGACAATAGAAGAGGAATCTTGCCTGAGTATTTACACACTAATTTTATTGTGACTTCTGTAGATGTAGCAGCCAGTAATTACGCATTTATATGTAAAAAGTTTGATCTCATGACCAGTGGCGTAGCATGCTCCCAGACCATAGGCCTTTGCTCCATAATGGATTCCAATTTCTGCAGAAATATATATACCTACATATTCTTTTTGAAGCAATGTCAGTTTGTTCTTAGCTTCAGCAATTTCAATATCAATTAATTCTGTACGGAAACGCTCCGTTTTCTTATGTTTACGAGCAGCATCATTGTGTAAGCGAAAATTAGTGTATTTTGGTAAAATGTTGTTTTGTTTACAAGTGTTGTTAAACAGTTGGCTGTTCATTAATTTATTGCATTTTTGTAAAGTTCTTTATGTTTTTCTATATAATTGTTCTACCTTGTGATCTAATACTTTGAAGGCGATGTTAGAATATCATTTTACAATATAATATTGATTATTGGACAACGTTTCGGACCTGAAAACTCGGTCCACTTTCAAGTACAAAGAAGTTATGAAAGTATTTAACAATCATAAGTTACAACATATAAAAATATCACTATTATCAAATAACGTTTAAATGTCTAGTTAATCCCATATCTCTTTTATTTAGTGTGGGATATCTTTCTTTGATTAGAATGGCTTCAGCGATCTGCAACTCATTGATATCTGAGAATTTAGCTAGCACAGACATAGAATCAATGATGTTTTTGGGTTTTGTGCTGCGTGTGGCAAATGAGTGTTGTTTGATTGAGCCATTCTTCTCGTGTTGTTTGGATCTGACTGACAATTGGTTTGTCGTATAGCCGATGTAGTGAGCATTGTTACAAATGTTCTCCGGACATGAATAGTGGTATACGACAAGATCAGTTTATGTTGATTAATCCAATTTAGTTTTTATGGCTGATGACAATTTTAGGTTTTTGTACATACATATATATGTGCAGCAAGCAGCATGAACAGTATAGCATTCAAATAATCAAATTGACGCAGTCTTTATCTCAAAGAATTTTCAAGCTTTCTTTTAAAAGCACCAGTTCATGTATGTATGTTCAAATTATGCTGACATGCATGACTACAGAATGAAATGGAAATGAAACAATGTAAAGAATAAAAACTGCAGACGTTTATATGGAAATTGCGCAGAAGTTCACAGATTATCCTATATTGACTGTACTGATTACCGGTATGAATTATGATTCACTGACTATGACAATTTTTTATTTAAATGAAAATCATCATCCTCTAGGAATCTCAGTTAACTACATAAAATAAACTAAGATTAAGCCTGATGTGCAAAATAATAAATCTGTAATGGACTATGAATAAAAGAAATTAAAATACATGCGAAACTACAGTATAGGTACCAAACTTGCTAGAATTGACCTACAGCGTCTCACCTGGGACTACTCCATGAAGAAAAATGAAATAGGGAACTAGACTTGCTATTAATGAACCAATTGGTGACTAACTATTCATAAAATTTAATCCACCTCTCAAGGGGACCGGTCTGTACCCCATCCCATCTAGTCTTAATTCGCAAACAATTGTGACAGGCTTAATTTATAGACTACGGAAGATACTTTCAATTACCTATTTCACTGCATATAGGAAAGGAGATATCTGATTTATGAAACTCATTCACGTTGTTGCTTAATACATAAGGGGGGGTCTGTGGCAAATATCACGGCCGCCACAGGTCTAAAATAAAATCAGGTATAATCATATATAAATCAGGTCATAATCTCGATAACACGAGAACGAAAATGAGACTTTCACAGAATGATGTATACCCTCTGTCTAATACGAAACTGCACATCTGTCGAGGTCTATCCGGTACATCTTCTTGTCAGACAAAATCAAAGAAAGCGCATGTTAATCCAATGGGAAGAAGACTGAGGTTTTTGGTATAATTACATATTTGTGTGTGTATTCCATGGTTAAGTGAAAAGTAGACCTTCTACGGTAAGTGCTACCATCTCTAGGTCATACAGTTCATGCTATTTCATTAATAAGAAGCTAGATACGTTTAAATTTATCAAATAATCATTTTTCATCGTGAAACACAGGTTCATCTTGGTTTAATTTTAACTGGAACTTGATGTCTTTGAAAATGCATTTTCGTATACATTACAGATCGGAGGCATAAATATGCAAACAACATGCAACACATGTAGGATAAAAAATGACCTTGTAATAAGACATTCCATGCAGAAATTCATTGCTAATGACTTAGGGCCAACTAGCTGGTGCGTCTCACTTCAGACTTTTTTATGCCGCATGAGCACTAGTGGGATTTGGCCATGAAATTTTAGGGGACTGATTGAAGTCTCTGATTTAGTCCCTGCAGCGACCACTCTTAGCAATTAATCAGAGACGTGTACAAATACAAATGTATAAATTGTTATTTTTCCTAGAGTGAGGCATTATTAATGAAAAAATGAGGTACCGGTATTTTTGTCAGACACATCGACCACAGTGAAAGGATTTCTAAGAGCTTGAATCTGCATCCACTTGGATTTGCATGTGCATTTTTTCATCCTGCTTGAGAAGAACAGGAACCGAGTAGAGCTTGGCAGACACGCAGATTCGTTAGAACCATGGATAGGGTGCACTGCATTCTCCGAAAGTACAATTTCAAGTATCGTTCCCGGCAGAAACTCATGCTGTCGGTCGAACGAGATGATTCAACCACTTAGCTGCCAAGCCTCTAATATTCATCAATCAAGTGAAACAATTGGTCATTTCCAAGTTGAATCAAATTTTATAAGGAAAGCACTTATTCAGAAGTATTTAAAGCTACACTTTTCCGAAGTTTTTTTGATAAAGTATTTTAATACTTATTCGAAGCTTTTAATACCTTTTCTAAGTATTTTATTAAAATGAGGCACTTATAAAATTCTGTAACGACGCATTTTACAGGGAGAATTATTAAGAACCAATATTGTGCTTGAATAATAAGAACACAAAATTTGAGGTAAGTATGCATGTGCATGCTATTCACGAAGAGCTTTACGCCCGAAAGTTGCGTTTTCGGCTGAAACACAATCTTGAGGAAATCCGCGACCTCCTTTAAAATCCAGATTAATTATTGGCAGTAGTATTGAGAAATGAAGGCCAACAGGCTTTGGAAGGTCTACAAAGATTACCTACAAAGATGACACACTTGCATTCGTTTCAGCTACATTTTCAAGTATCACCTTTTCTCGCAAAGTAACTGAATTCGCGGTATTTTGTGTCGGCTTCGAAACCTGATATGCTGTAAACATTCTAGGCATTTTTAGAAATAAGCGAGCGGGGGATTTCGACAATTTTGAGCGGTGAGCAAGCGAAACGGAAATGAGCGGTTAGCGAGTGAAAGGGCGTGCTTATGAACGAATGAAAGAGGAATTATGATCCGTTCACGCATATGTGACAGTTTTTACATGTTTTTCAGAATCTGTAGCCAGAAATGACGCCAAATCTTGTAATCGCAAGTGTACATGTCATCCAGGAATATTCAGTAGCTTTGCGTCACCCAATTATTTCATATTTTATATTTACCACTGTAAAATCTAAATACTAGGTAAACAACAAGCACTTGGCTAAGATGTCGCAAACCGACAATAATCTGATGTTAAATAGTGCAGGATCATTCTCATGCAACAGTTAAAAGCGATGATATTGATTCAAGTCCTTTTGTATTTGTAGAAAAATAAGACGCTTACACTGAGAAATTGATTTAGATATTTCATGCAGATGAATCATTGACATTCATTGGATGTCTGAAATAAATCATTTATTCTTCAAAAACATACACTTCAAAGTAGCCACTTACATACATATGTCAGCATAAAAATGGACGCTTAAATAGTGGTTGACAAAATGCTAATTCATTGACTAAGATTGCTCTAACTGCACTGATGTTTGATGGTAAGACGACTGCCTTGTAATCGCATTGTACCTACCTGCGAAATGTGACTTAGTCGGTGGAGCAAATGGTCTCGACAACCAAGGTAGCCGCAAGTCCCATCAGAAGCACTTGTTTTGAATGGCAATTTCGATTGATGTTTAGTTATTTCATTGTTAATAAAACATCATTAGAAAAAACATGTTTTACTTCAATTTCTTCCATTATGAAGTTAAATTGGCATGCTTCAACAATTCCAAGAAAATTGAATCATTTCAAGAAAATTTGTCTATGTAGAATCGTAGGAATACTTTCCGAGAAGAAATTTTAATCATCAGAAATCTTTATCAAAAGCTTCATTCAACCTGGAGCTACTTTCAAATGGACTGAGGTTCATTACTTTACAACCTAATTTCAACTCAACTCACTGATCATCAATTTTTATATTCGAAAAGCACAATTTTTTATTTTTTCTGGGGTCCATACTTGATGCAACATGAGCTGAAGTACTACAAGCATCCTGAACTGCAATTCTTGTTTTTGAACAAAATTTAACCAATTTAACCAGAGTGAAAGGTGTTTGCAGATGAAACAAAGAAATTCTGCACCGGTTGATTAAGAGCGAAAAGCAATCTCAACACGGAGTCTCGATCAAGATAAGGCGTGGGTAATCATAAGCAATCCATGGAGGAGCATAATACATAATCATGATCATACAAATAGAGTCAGTTATATATCAACTTTTACTATCGATCGTTAATAATTCAACTCTTCTTAATTAGAGATTCAAGCTAGAGCCTCATGCCACGATTTATAAAAAGGTAAAAAATGCAAATATGAGAATGATGTGATTTCTTTGTTTCGGATTCATGGCTTCACCTTGCTGATAAATTCAATTTCCACAGAGATTCTGCACCACAGATTAGTTTAAAACTATGTACACGAAAACCGTTTAGCACAAATTACACACGAAAGAATTCAAAGATTATGTCTGAGAGGTAATATAAAAATTGTTCATTTCACAGAGGTGCTTACAAAAATATGAGATTAAAAAAACAAATAACTTGCAAGGTATAAAAGGCATCTTGCAATTCTGATTCCAAGTTATAAAACAATAAAACATCATCGCACACAATTAACTTGGAGAGGCAGTTTCAAGACTGACAAACATTGATTTACTTCGCTTCGCGGTAGATTTCTTCACACCTTGAGCAGTGAAAGACATAGCCATGCGTACTTGATGTAACCATGGCTTCTCACTGAAGGTATTTGCGATAGCAAGACATCGCACAGCAAAGTCTCGGCTATTCATACCTCTATATTTTTCATAAGTCTTGAGAGCTTCTTGGGCCAGGTTGTCACCTCCTGGTCCCACATGGAAGAATGGTCTTGGAGTATCATTTATACTGTTTAGAGGCAATGGAATTGACCCGTCGGTTGCTTTTGCTTTAGCTAGCAAACTAGCTGATTGATTCTTCTTTTTTCTAGGCTTGTCTGCTATTATTTGACTATTTTCTTTCTTTTTTCCCGTCTCCAAGAAAATACTTTTTGATGTTGATGGTCGGGACATAGCCTCATCCAGATGTGTAGCTGAAATTAACAACAATGAAATTAAATAAACGATAGAACGATTAAGTTGTTAACACGGTTAAGAAACGAGATTGAACGAAAAAATACCGATGTGATTGATGATTTTTTATTTTAAATTTTAAGCATATTTCATGAAAGAGATTGATGCAACGAATAATTCAGAATATTTCAAAGAATAGAATACACAAAACAGATAGCGACTTGCTACAAAAGATTAGCAAAATGCATTCAAATTTTTGTCAAGGGATGCATTCACATTTCTTTGAAAATAAGCTTTTAATAACTGCGTCATTGAAATTTTTAGAATAGAATGAAATTGAGTACGAGAAAGATAAGCTCGGCGACAACTTCTTAAGTAGAAAATCAATTACGAAATTTAGGAATGTGTTTGAAAAGCAGATTTATAATATGGTGCACAGCACTTGAGAGAAGGGTATCGGAAAATTCGGAAACTGCCCACTGTCACGAATACACTTCAGAAAGAATATAGGAGCGCGCTCCACATTACAGCCTTCCTCGCAACCCTGTGTGAGGATCATATGCTACATGTTTCCCTCCCCCCGTAATTGATATCGAAATCGTCCCTCCAAGATCCTCACAGATTAAGTAACTGCTCGCCTCTTCGATTTAAGAAATTAGCTTGTCAGGCACATCTATTGAAAGCAGAGCGATCATAGGTGACAATTTTGTAATTGTGTTGATTAAGTTTGACACCGCTGATTTGATTCAATCATCAATTAGTGAGTTCGTTAAGGAAGCTCTAGAGGTTGCACGTATCGAAACTTCAAAATGATGCAGCGATGATCAGATATTGAATCGCAATGCCACCGATGACACGCCAACGAACATGACATGCCCCATCCGCCGTAATCGCCCGTTATCATTTTGGACACCCCTTTGACCGATTACGTAATTGTTGACGCGATCCCAGAAAATGCCTGTCCTTTTCTAACATCACAAATAAGGAGAGAAAACATGAAAATTTTGAATTTTGAAATCATCGATATTACAATGAGCATTGACAACTTCGTCAGTGATCAAATTTAGATGAAACAACGCAGCTCGTATTCATTCTTTGCAAATGACTTTCTTCAACAAATGATATACTTGAGAAAATATTCATCGAACAAGTGACTGCATAATGACTTTGAAAGAGTGATTACAAGACCCCACTTACAATGACATAATGCTTCGAAATATTCAAGTAAGTGGATTGAGTATACAGTTTCCATCATTAGAATATCAATTTTTAAATCAAATATCCTGAAAATTAACAATGGCATCGTAAATTGTATAATGTAAATTCTGTTGTGCTTGAGCTCCAGGGAAAAGCTCTGCTAGTGTGTCGTTAAGCATACGAAAGAATTCCTTCACAATTTTGCGAATTGGGAGCTTGGATTGAAGTTTGTTTCTTTCTTATGATGGGTTCTATCGACCAATTCGATCTTAACCCTTATCAGGACCGGGCGATTGTTAGCTTCGTAAGATCGGGAAGGAGGGGAACAAAGTGCCCCCATCAAATTTTCCATATAAAGAATTCAAATCTGGAATTTGTATTTTCAAATTTTATAATTTTTCATGAATCTATGTATTTTTCTTGTGACTCTTCAAAAATTGTTTATTGCAACTGAAGTATTTATGCAAACTTTTACTCAAGTAATATCTATATGGTGTTATAAGTATAATATTCTGCGTTAATTTTAGTACTATAAATAACAATTTGAAATTTGAGCGTAAGTAATGTATTTTCATGCATTGTTGCATTTTCTATCTATACAAATGTCTCATTCTAGTAACTTGTTCGCTTTAAAAACACGGTTATGATACATTCCGAATGCAATCTTTCGAATGGTGATATGTATTTTGCATTATTCTGTGGGTTTCACATCAAAACTCCATATTTTTACATTCTACATTTGACTGCATACGTATCTATTAAAAATGTAGTAATAAAAAAACATGTACAATATACAGTGGCGTCGCGTGCTTCCTGACCATAGGCCTTCACTCGGCATTGGAATACTATTTCTATACAAAACACTTTTGTGTTACAACATTAATTTTTATAAAAGCTGAATTTTTACTAACAATTTTCCGAACATTTTTTAAGGTCAAGTGAAAGTGCACATGAGAAGTGATTGCTCATGTCGCTTAACCGCCTTACTCAAGGAGCTGAGATCACTATATCCCCTCTCTGTCCAGACCACATTTTCTCGAGAAAAAGGGAGGCAAGGCCCCCCTTTTCTACGATCGAGCGTGCTGGTCGTGTGCTTCTCGCTCTCTCGCCACTTGGGAATATATCTATCGTTCTGTGGATTTAAAGTGTCAATTTCTCTCTTTTTTTGTACCGTCCTTGTCGTCAGTCATCGCTTATCATCATCCTTGTGTCATCGTCTGAAATTATCCTCACATTCCTTCGTTATTCGCAAAAAACTGCATTTTCTTATTACGTGACACGGCAGCGTGAGTGTTTATCAGCAGCGCACTTTGTCGTTCTGTTTGCGGACTCTGCTACGTCATCGTACGTGTTATGCAAACGAACTCCGTATTCTTAGAATAAGTGTGGTCTGCAATCAGAACCTGGTATTGCCTTGCTGGTCTGTCGGTTAAGTGGAATATTTCAGGCTGAAGGAGCTGAGGTCGAATCACCATGTGATCACGCAGGAGCGACAGTGTTGATCTTTTTTACATGACGGAGACTGAGCTGAAGGAGAAGAAGTTTACCAAAGACCAACTTTTGGATGCTTTTATCAAGGTTAGGAGTAAACAACCTGCATCTGGTGAGGAGTCCTCGACAAATTCTCCGTCACAGTTTCAGCTGCTTTGTGAGATGGACAAAAAGCTGGACACTTTAATACATGAAAATAAGTAGTCCGGCAGCCAGAACGACTTTCTGCAGGGAACGAGGCCGAAAGTGAGACTTTCACGGAATGATGTACACCCCAAGCCTACTATGAATCGGCACGTCTGCCGAGTTCTAGTGAGTTCCTCTTCTTGTCAGACAGGATCAAAGAAAAACACATGTAAATCCAATGGGACGCAGATTGCAGTTTCTAGCTGAAATTAAATTTTGTATGTTTTCTCAGATTAAACGAAAAGTACTAAGCCCAGAGTCATAATGTTTGGCATGGAATGTCTTCAGGTCATTTCCTTTCATGCTCATGCAACTCTGTCTAGAAAGCTAGACACATTTAGATTTGTCGAGCCTCTAAATGTCGGCAAACACAAACATTTTGAGCTACTTTAACCACATTGAACCACATTCTCACATGCATTGCCGATTATATGCATGATGAAAGCATATGCACATCATAGGAAATGACCTGAAGACAGTCCATGCCAAACATTATGACTCTGGGCTTAGTACTTTTCGCTTAATCTGAGAAAACATACAAAATTTAATTTCAGCTAAAAACTGCAATCTGCGTCCCATTGGATTTACATGTGTTTTTCTTTGATCCTGTCTGACAAGAAGAGGAACTCGCTAGAACTCGGCAGACGTGCCGATTCGTAGTAGGCTTAGGGTGTACATCATTCCGTGAAAGTCTCACTTTCGGCCTCGTCCCTGCAGAAAGTCGTTCTGGCTGCCTGACTAAAGTGCCTACGTGAGCGGGTAGCAGAGCTGGAGAGAGTGTCAACAGCGCAAAGTGAGATGCTTGAAAGTCATGATCGTGCCCTGAGACGAAGGAATATAATCATTCATGGATTGAAAGAAATAACTGGTGCCGAAAACCTGGAAAATTCCGTTGAAGCTGTTATGAACGCTCTGGATATTGATCTCAGCATCGAAGATGATTGTGAATCTCTGCAGAGACTTAGGAAATCTACGAACGCGAAAATCAGACCTGTTCGTGTTGTCCTCAAAGATCTTCAAGAAAGACTCTGATATTGTCAAAGGCCAAATCTCTTCGCAATCACCGCGACCTAAAAAACACTTTCATTAGTTCCGATCTGACGGCTAAGCAGGTGGCTGCAAATAAATGCCTCCGTGATTATCGCAATACACTGAGAGATAAGCCTGAAAATCGGAACAAGAGGGTTTATATCTGGAAAGGGGCGGTTTATATTGACAATCAGAAAGTGAATGTGCCAAATTTTCATTAAGTGCTTTTACACTTCAAACAACTCCGGGTTTGTGTGATATACCACCTGTAAAAGACAATGTTGATGGAAAACATGCCGCAAATATTCCACATGTATCTTTGCTTTTGACAAACGCTCTCGTTCAATCCTGAAGAAGTTTGACGAATTATGCCTTTTGCAGAGTGTTTGCCAACCTCTTGTTATTGTAGCCTAATTACAGAATCCTGGCTAAAGCATGAAATTGACTCCAAACTTCTCCATTTGAAAAATTATTTGATATTTCGAAATGATCGGGAAAATCGTGTGGGTGGAGGAGTTTGCGTCTGGGTGCATGAGAGTTTGCGACCAAAAGCTTTGCAAGTGCCCCAGCAAACCAACTTCGAGTGTCTATTTATTCATATGTCTGTATCAAATTGCCTCTTGGTCTCACTGTACTTACCTCCGTCCATTTGTATTCCTGATCAGATGCGTATAAATCAATTTGTATGTGATACAATAGATGCTCATCTACTCAGTTTTTCTGACTGTGAATTAATAATTTGTGGTGACTTTAACAATTTCAACTGTAATATCTTTGAGGTCAACTTCAATCTCATCAATAAAGTCATCACTCCAACACGTGGAGTTAATATTCTCGACAAGATATTTGTAATGGAAGATTCATCTTTTGATATAACTGATTGTGTAGTTATTCCTCCCTTGTCAAATTCTGACCACAATTGTATCTTTATTCGGGGTTCTAAGTCTGATGTGTTTCATTCTGCGTGTAGTGTCAAGGATTTCCGAAAATCTAACATTGAAAGCTTTATGAGTGCTCTTTCTCACACTGATTTTAGCTAAGTGTACAGGGTTTCATGTGTTGACGATAAGTTGGATTTGTTCTACTCATTGTTCAGATCGTGTTGTGATGTTATTCCCGAAAAGCTTGTGTACTTCAGCTCATCTGATAAGCCTTGGATGACAGCGAAACTGAAAATTTTGATAAACGAAAGATGGTTTGCTTTTCGTACTAAGAATCATGCCAAGTATAACTGCTTGAAAGACAAGATCAAAATTGAAATTTCCAGGGCCAAAACTGCATGGGCATCGCAATGCACCATCTCAACAAAAAATGCATGGAGTGTCGTTAATTCACTCAGAGGCACCAAGTCAAAGTCTAGCCTGCAGAGTATCACATCTCAGTTCTCCTCCAACTACGAATGCTGTGACTTCATCAACAGGCACTTTCAGTCCTTCTTCGGTGAGGATGACTGCCAATCTTATGAAACGACAACAATTGCAAATTCATCTGATACATGGTGCCCTCTCACTGAGCCATATGAAGTCTACGAGATGTTGCTCAGGGTAAAAGCGTCTAAATCAAGTGGAAACGATGATATACCCAACTATCTTTTGAAGGAGGGTGCTGTATTTTTGGCTGCTCCTTTATGTCATATTTTCAACTCGTGCATTCTTGACAGAGTGATGCCAGCAAAATGGAAGCATGGTATTGTCAGACCAGTTCCTAAGGTTGCTCAGCCACAGATATGTGATCTACGCTCAATTACCCTATTACCCGTAGTATCGAAGATTCTTGAGCGAATCGTATTGTCCAGTGTACAGAAGATGCTCCTCAAACATGTTGATAAAGACCAATACGGATTTATTCCAAATTCCTCGACAACGTGTGCCTTACTGCATTTGCACGACAGAGTTACAAAACTTCTCGACTCCGATAGAAATATTGCTGTCGCTCTTGTATCACTCGATTTTTCCAGGGCGTTCGACACACTTTCACATGCTATTTTAATCAAGAGACTACGCTATTGTCATCTTCCGCCAGAATTCATTGAGTGGACAGCGTCTTATCTTTCTGACCGAGTTCAATCCGTAAAAGTCGAAAATTGTACCAGTGCTCCTGTAAAAGTTACAAGTGGTATTCCTCAGGGGTCCATTCTCGGCCCCATTCTATTCTTTTTACATAGCAGAACTGATTTCGCCTACCAGCAATTACATCAAGTATGCTGACGACGTCATGATCATTCAAGAAATCACGCAAGATGTTGCTTCCTCAGTCGCAGAGTTAAACGCCAGTGTTGATACCGTCGCCGAAAACGCTGAATCTTTATCTTTAAAGCTTAATGAACAAAAGTCGAAAGTTATGTTATTTCCGAAGCATCGGCAGTCGGCATCATTACTGAATGCAGTGGCAGTGAAAGACATAAGACGCGTAGAGAAAATGTGCATTCTTGGGGTAACTTTTACCAGCAACCTTGAATGGGATCATCATATTGATGAAATATTGAAGAAATGCAACAGCAGACTGTACGCCATTAGAGTTCTGCGCACTGCCGTACCAAGAGACGTTTTGCTTCAGGCCTATTATGGTATAGTATTATCCCTCGTCGACTATTCATCATCCGTATTTGTCTCATTACCTGTACACTTGCAGCATAAGCTCAATCAGTTGAGCAAGCGGTCCCATCGCATTATTCACTCGAGCGATTGTGGTTGTGACAGCCTTGAAAACATAAATGACCGACGCATACGACTTGCATGCAAACTCTTCCGTACTGCTGAAGATAATATAGAGCATCCAATCCACGAACTCATTCCCCGACGATTTCACAGGTCTAAGAATTACTGTGTCGAATTCTCTACCACGCTTCGTAGACAGAGACAATTTCAAGTTTTTCTTGCCATTTACCTGAATAGCATTATCTAATTTAGTGAATTTCCTTAAACTTTTATATGTCTTTTTCGATTGACGATATACATACTCTGTACAACCTGCACATATTGTGATTTGATGTTATTTCGATTTCCATTCTATGAAATATACATATTCTACTTCTACTTCTACTTCTAAAGGCCAACAGTTTCTTGTGTTTCTCACGGCCGGTCGGCCACTCACATGTTTGAAATTTTGATGCATTAAAATGTCTTGTGTATTTCTTTCTCTGTGAGTACTTTCAATTTTATATCAGGCGTTGGCCTAGCTTGCTTGACGACTGTCATCTTTTCAGTATATTCACTTCGGACGAAAGGCGTGGTTGTGATCTCATCTGCAGCACTATACAAAGCGTCACATCAATCACGTAAAATCAAATTATAATCCCACCGAATTCTGTGTTCGAGTCAGATGCATTACTCTGCATTCATTGGAGAACGCTCATCATCTGATCGCAGTCTTGTCTGAACGTCAGCCATTTGCTACTGTTGACGGCCTCTCTGACATAAAGCGAATCCAGGAACAATTGGGTTGCGCTTCCCTTACTATACATAGGCACCGCACCCCGATCAAGAATTGCGTAGAATTTCATTGCAAAAATTGAAGAAGGCAAAGCATTATGTCTATCGGGAAAGCCAATATTGTCGCGGGCGCGTGCGCTTACTGCCTCACACGCACACAACTTTCTTTCGCTCTGTCTGAACATCAGTGCGCCGTCTAGCACACACGACTAGCTTGTGTGTCTAATTGTTCGAAGAAAACAGCTGTGATTCAAGCACGTGCTGCAAAACTGTTCACTCGAGGTTGAGCGTCTGACTTTGAGACGGAAAGCTGTGCACAGCTATCAGAGAAGCTGAAATGATGATGAATTTAAATGAATAATGACACTTTTCATTTTATAAACGTTGGTAAATAATTTTTGAGGATGCTCCGAAGGCCTCGCAGGTACGGAGAAGACGCGGCACTTTTCGGGTTTCCCCCCCCACATTTTCTTGTAGAATAAAAACAAGACTTTCCAAGTTCAACTTTTGAAAAAAAGTTTACAGAGGATAAAAAGATGAAATATCATTCAAGATCCGGTCAATTTCAAAACCATTGGATGACCATTATCACAGGATCGGCTACTGTGAAGCAAATCACGACTTTGTAGGAATGCAATTGCAGACGGCTTGTCGTGAAGTTCGTGCTCTAAGCCGAAGAGATTCATCCCGACTGACCCGAATTACTATGCATGCAGTCAGCAATGATGGCAATGAGCGAGCACAATAGTACTAAGCGACAGCGAATAGCGAATAGGGAATAGCACGGTTGAGATCAGGAATGAGTCAGCACAATACCACTGAAGTTCAAGGCATTGATGGCATGGGAGGGCAGACGCATTTCTAATCAGAATAATAGAGTAAAAACGACCAATCTGCCAAAGGAAATTATCTTTATACGCAACATGTGTCGGAGAACCTGCTCCTTCATCAGGCGATCAATTTAATTGATTGATTTAATTAATTAATCAATTTAATTACTCTATTATTCTGAATAGCACTGAAGCCCATCTTGTCAGAAGCTTAGCTGTTTTGATTACCGGCTTGTTTTCATTCAAGAAAAAATGTGGGGGGAAACCCGAAAAGTGCCGAAGACGCCACTGACAATATACATGTACTCATTTTGGGAGATAAGATGAATGTGTATGTTAACAATCTTGAATTGCACATGCATAAATATCATGTAAATATGACGCAGAAACATTATATCAATAATCAATGCTACTCTAAATAAAAACCATCACTTTTCTAAAAAGTACTTTTAGAAATGACCTTTAAAACTTATCTTACAGCTAGACAATTTTGCCCAAATTTTTACTGAAAGTTCAACATACATGCAAACCAAAAGTCACAAAAAATTAAACTTTTATCTGACTTATTATAGGAGACATAAAAAGAAGTTAATAAGGTGCCCCCTCCCGGTCGTGATAGGGTTAATTGAGCTCTCAAAATGTAATTGGCAACTGTGCATGGGTGTTGTAAGCCTGTGATATGTAATGTGCTGCGATTTCTATCATATGCATTGGTTAAATTGTCCAATTGTTCTATTCATTCATTTAGCAGCCCCAAACGCCATACTTTTCATACCTTTGTGCTTGGTGGCATTGATTCTTGATGCTGGCACAAGCTCACCCATTTTCATCAGAGAAGAAGCCACAAATAAAATACACAATTTTTGGATGTTCTGGTTGACAGACTTTGGTTACCATTACAATTAGACTGACCATTGAACCATTCATAAAGCTATGTGTCAAGAAAAATGCCGAGTACAAAAATTTACTTGCTATCCATGTTTGTCATCTGGATTTGAGTAAATTTAGTAATAATAATTCGACATGCCATTGCTAAAGTGGCGTAGACACAGCAGAAGCGAATCATCTGCATGCGTACGCTTCTTTCATGTGTTAAATGACATGAATGGAAATGAATGGATTTGGATATTTCCATGGGCTATTACATAGAATTTTGAAGTATTTAGAAATCCATGGCCGTTGCCTAGTAAATTCTGTGTGGCGTGTATTATGTACATAACAAACGAAAACCATCAGATATCACACTCTGATTTTGCAGGTGAAACTATGCGTTATTATCCTATATAACAAACTCCGCCCTCCGTCCGTCGCTTCTTATATTGATAATGCTTTCCTACATCCTTTGATATCCTATACATCTTGGATATGCAGAACAGATGCAAAAACACATTCAAATAAAAAATGTAGTTATGCAAAACATATTGTTTTAGTCTTTGCATCTCGGTGTATTTGCTTGCGCATATTTCATTGTGCATGATCAGAAGATCAGCTTTCTTTTATGTCTGATCAAAAGCGGATTATTGTGATGCAATAAATGCAGTAGCAACAGTAGGAGGCAGTTCAGCATAATGAGCGTGAAAACCTGCAGATTATCTCTCATGACAGGTTACAAATAAGAAGGTTACATTCACAGAACGGTGGAAGAACATCATCCTCGGTCTACGGACTGAGAAAAACTAGAGTTCCATATTCTAATGATGTTGGATGGAGGATTTCAATTATGACGAATCAATTCATAATTTGATTGAAAAGTAGCACAATATCCCCAATCCTCAATTCACAAAAGACAAAAAACTCAAAAAAGACAAGTGAATTATTTCAATATAGATATGTCTAAACTATGTGATGCGGTTAAAATGGAAATTAAAAATTAATATTCAAGTAAGAGTTCTAGATACATTTGAATTTCAACCCATAATTTACCTCAAAACCCGACTAAGGCTGAAATTTATCAGGAAGTCAGAAAGTTAAATTACTTTCCAAATTTCGAAGCAAATACGGTCGCGACAATATACTTCGTATATCGTATCACCTTTGTATGTGAATATTTCAAAGGAGTCAAAAGAACACCAAAGAAAGCTTCCATTAACTAAGAAGCGACTCATAATTTCATTTACTAGAACCCAACTCATAACAAATCATGAAAGATACGGAGTGCGAGTAAATACGGAAGTGTTACCGATCATATGTTAAAGTTGTGCACTGTGAGCCTCTTTAGGGTACAGGACCATATCAATGCATGTACATTCAAAATTGAATAAATCCGAATAAAAGGAAAAAACATATACCTAAAGTGAAAAAATATACTAAAAGCAATCTTTGATACTGCGCCTGACTTA
This sequence comes from Prostheceraeus crozeri, assembly GCA_907163375.1. Classification (NCBI taxonomy): domain Eukaryota; kingdom Metazoa; phylum Platyhelminthes; order Polycladida; family Euryleptidae; genus Prostheceraeus; species Prostheceraeus crozeri. The sequence goes on from CAJQUW010001553.1 coordinate 206,433, forward strand.
TGAACTCACATGTTTCGAAGAGCTATCACACTATATTTTGAAACTTTTGAAAATTAGTCACTTCATTCCAGTGAACCCGGTACACATTCCGATTCCACAGGATCCTAATATTCCGATCACGGTCAAAACTAATACGGATACCGCATTTTTATGAGCATAACTGCATGGAGCACATTACAACAGATTTATAGTCATTAAAATAAACATACATGAATTTAAAAGATGAAATTGATATAATGAAAAGATAAAAGAACAATTAAAAGTTAAGTGAATATAGCAACATAATAGGATTGGATCTGGTACACTTCTTCGACACAGACACTTCTTCGACAAGTTGATATCTATGTTTTCGGACATTTGTTCGACAGAAAACTTCTTCGACACGGACACTTCTTCGACAAGACATTTGTTCGACACGGACACTTCTTCGACAAGACATTTGTTCGACACGAACACTTCTTCGACAAGTTCTGCATGAATAATGCTTTATCTAGCATTGATTGATCGGAAATATCTTGCATCAATGATTCTACATGTATTCTACATGTATTGTATTCTACAATGATTCTACATTTTAGGTACTGGCTATCTTTCGTCTTTAGGGTAATATCTTAAATTACAAATACGCTTCTAGTTCAATCTATGCGATGCAAGAATTATATTTTTTTAGAAAGGAAAAAAATTAATTTAAGACAAAAAGTATTAAAAAAATGCAATTTCTCAAAAAATACACAACCTGAAAAAGAAAAAGACTATAATTGCTTAATAACGAACAAACGTCGTGTCGAAGAAGTGTACGTGTCGAACAAATGTCGTGTCGAAGAAGTGTTCGTGTCGAACAAATGTCGTGTCGAAGAAGTGTTCGTGTCGAACAAATGTCGTGTCGAAGAAGTGTTCGAAAATTTGTCGAACAAATGTTCGTGTCGAACAAGTGTTCGTGTACCATAGGATTACATTCAGACTGCTATCTAGTGCGTCTCGATTAACTGTCAACCGAATGTCTTTATCCACTGATTTATCCATAAAAAAACTAGTTCATATTGCCGCATTCGAGGCTGATAAGGGGAGGAATAAGCATCAAAATGTTATTCCACAAATATGTCATGTGACTGTATTATTATTGTTCAAAAGGTAAAGCTATATCAGCCTTGTGTTTAAGTAATGATTTATGAGAAATAATCAACTTGATAAGCTTAAATAGGGTAAATAATTCTTTTTATTACTGTAATAAAAGTAATAATTATATGCTATTCATTTGAATGTTGTCGAAAAGTATCAATTAAATACCAACAAAGCAATATGACATATTGTGTATACAATCATTATGTTGAAAATTTTATATGGTTTCCATAAAGCGACTTAAATCAAGACAGGTGCTTTGAAATTTTTATCACAGGATGAATTTTTATCACAGGAGCTGTAACCTAAAATTTCTGCCAAATAATATACCCAATATTGCTTAATGAAATTTAGGCACAAAACTCTAAGTACGGTTATGAAACATTCAATGAAAAGCTTCGTAATATCAACCTGTAAAATACATTCGAGCATTCTGCTTTAAAATAGGCCCAACCAGAAAATTAAGCTACCCGGCTTAAGTGACCGGCTACAAGACTTATCATTGCCGTTAAGATAAACGGGCAGGCCAACCGTGGCTAGTTATTTCAAACGGGTGATGACATGTATACCCAATTGCGATCGGGATCCAGGTCCCGATCACGATAATTCTCCCTATCGTAGTCGGGATCAGGATCCTGATGCTTTTTCAATTCCGCACGATCACTTCCTTTTCTCGAACGCGCTTTGTACAGCATGACGATGAGTCATCGCCAGTGAGCGATGTAGAAAAGGTAAAATGACAATGATTCAAAATCGCTAGATAATTTCATCGTCCGTTGGAAAATGTTCAATTCTTTGAACTTACAGATAAAAGCATTTATTCACTTCAGCGTTCGAGTCCCTCTGGTAATGTTCATTGAAAGATTATATCATTTTCACTTACAAATTTTGACAAATCTTGACTTAAACTAACAAGCAAGCATGACGGCATAATTCTCCCATTGAGTTGGCTATTCAAAAAATGTAGTATGGTTGTTCGTATCAAGCTCAATACTGTCATAAACGTTGACGAAGTATTTCTCGAAGACCGAAGACAGTTAGTAAACATTATTTCAAGCGTCCACGACTATGGAGAAAGTGATGAAGGTGAATTTACCACGATATTATGACCATGCAGCGCAGAGCGAAAATAGCGAATAGGTCAGAAAAACGATGACGACAAATAATTCAATGTAGAGGAAGTTAACCCAAAGATGCCAGACAAATTTAACTTAACTATTTTTCTATGTATGTTCAACTACTGAAACTGATATGTCGCGATAATTGAGCGGGTGATCAAATAGGAAAATTATGATGCGTAGTCAATTATCGGTAGGGATAATGCCAAGCACAACAACGATTTCGTAATATATACACTATGAAATCATTTTGCAGCAATCTTCAGTACAAATTGTATAGCAGGATATCGGTATGCACTCGTCTTGGTGAAATATTGCATAACGATAACTATGTATACTCATAACTTGATGCATGACGGCACCGGATACCTACCACCACCGGTATATCATACTACCTTGCTTAACTACATTTTAGACGAAGATAAATGTCGCAGAGTACCTAGGTACCAGTACATAAGTTTGGAAAAAATACGCAATTACATTCTCTCGCTTTTCTTTTTGTTTAGTACATGGATTTATCATAGATAATACCGGTATGAGGCTATAACAAAAAACTTTTCAGGATAATTTCAATTATCGGGCATTCAAGATTGAGTTGCAATTAGTGTAATGGTAAATTAGGCTAATCGTACCGTATACTGATCATATTAATTTGCGGAGAGCCAATAATCAGGCCTAGTTTTGTGCTCTATTACTATCAGTGAAACTCATTCGTACAAACAGTCCCTCTGCCGATCATAAATATTATTACTGCCTTCTCATTTGAGTAACACGCTTGATATGTTATTAATCTTTTACGTGAAAATGCTAATTCAGGCAGAAGATGAATTTTGATTGGATCTTGTAGGTCTATCTTGATAAGTAATTTTGAAAGGTTAAATATTAGCCTCATCAGTACTTTTGGTGGCTTCCTACTGGTGTGAAACCGACCTGAAGGTTGCCGGCCGCCGGACCAAATCGGCCCGAAAATCTCGGCCGGTTTCCATCTCTGCGCTATTGTGCTATGACTTTTGGCGATGAGTATCAGTTCTTGTTGCAGTCCACTTAAGTTGCACCAGTCTTTCAACTGCTTAATCAGTCTAATTTCAATTGATGGAAAGGCCGGTAGAACAATCTCAGTATCGTCAGCTTACTTCGAAGTCGAGGCATGCCAGTGCAGAGTTTCGAACAATCTCATATTTGCACAGAAAAGAAATAGAGAAAGTTACCTTCCTAGAGGAATACCCGAAGTAACATGGGTGGTTCAGCATGTACAATGTCAAAATGTAACCTGGGTATAACTGTAGAATTCTTCTCAAGTTACACTACCAACCTAATCAAACATTTTAGCTAAAATATGACGAACTTGCTCAAACTAACTAAATCAGAAATGTCGAATAAAAATTGAGTTGTTCTCGCATTTGATTAATAGCTGAACATTGGATAGTTTACTTCTGTCAAATTGATATTTAATATCCACTTCTGTTAGTTTCATAAACAACGTATTTTCCAGTACGGCAGTCAATGCATATTGCACAAAATCCATTAAGTGAATTGAGCTAGAAGCAAAAGGAGATTCTATTCTCTTATGAATTCTCCAGCGAGTTGATGCAATTAAGGAAACAACCAGAATTGTTGGTGTTTGCTTGAAATAATTGCTTAGAAGAGGCAATTGCAAAATTAAATCTAACCTTTGGAAAATAGCACTCAAGAACCACTGAAAGAATGAATCTGTGCATGACAGAAATTTAACTAAGAGTAGTTGTTCAAGGATATGACAAATAATTCTCACAAAATTACTCCTCACACATTTTACAACCGGTAGTAGCATATTGAGGAAGGCAGTAGTGGGCATATGCATCGCATATTCTTCTGATTATAAGCGCATGCATATGCAACGTACGGGTGGCGCACGAGTGTGTTAACAGTAGAGTACACAGCACTTAACCTCATGCATTGATTCTTCTTACTAAGTTAGCAGCCTATGCTATGCAGAGGTAGCTGCATGTCTTTATCGATCTGTTGCAGGAATCACTTCTACAAGCCAGGCTTCGCATGTGAGTTAAACTCACAGACCTGTTTAGCTAGCAGAGATCGCTGCAACCTACCCGTCTACCTTTCACTGTTTGACGAATTACGCATTCAGTTCATTTTTTCAATCATACCGCAGCGCACACTGACGTTTGATGAAAGAAAGTTTATCTTAAAATGTTACTGGAAACATGAAAACGCACAACGTGTTATTGATTCATGGGGTGCAACATTCGAATCTGATCCACCATCACGTCAAGCTATTTATAACTGAAGAGATAAATTTGAGGAGAGTGGTCAAATTTCTGCACCAAGCAGCGGTAAACACGGATATTAATCAAAATCTAGTTGCACAATCTGTTGTGGAAAATCCTAAATTATCAACAAGACGTCGCAGTAATGAACTGGGAATAAGCCGAAGATCACTGCAAAGAATTTTACATGACCTAGAGATGAAGCCCTACAGACCACATTTGGTGCATGGTTTATTAGAAGACGATACCGATAGGCGCTTGCAATTTTGCGAATTGTTTGTTAATGAATGTCATAACAATCCAGAATTCATGGATTTCATATTTTGGAGTGACGAAGCACAGTTTAAATTATCTGGTGGAGTAAACAGACATAACTGCGTTTATTGGGACACAGAGAATCCTTGTAACAAACTTGAATCGCAGCTGAACCAACCTGGCATTACAGTATGGGCCGGGATATCGTCAACTGGAATTGTTGGAACAGAATTTTTCGAAGGTACAGTGAATGGACAAAATTATCTAAATCGTCTGCAAACAACCATTGTTCCAAACTTGAGGAACCGACACGATTTTGATAGGTTATTTTTTATGCAAGATGGTGCACCACCCCATTTCGCCAAAGCGGTCCGTGAATACCTTGATCAGTGCTTCCCCAACAGATGGATGGGTAGGCGTGGAGCCATTGAATACCCACCACGTTCACCAGATCTGACGCCTATGGATTTTAGTGTGTGGGGAATTATTAAAAATGATGTATTTTCAAGAGGACCCAAAAATATCGCCGACCTTAGACAATTTATAACTGAATCTTTTGCCAACTTCAACAGAGACTTGTGTTCCAAAATTTGCAGAAGTGTTGCATCCCGTTGTCAAGAATGCATTGATATGGTGAGCAATTTGAGCACACGCACTAGAAGATGTAAGTTTGCCCATTTGTAGATTTAATTATCAAAATAAATTTCTATGGCCTTCCAATTTAGAATAGCGTCTTTTGCTTAACTGTTAATACACTCGTGCGCCACCCTGTATAACTAGATGTCACCCCGTTTCAGTGTAACTTTTGATCATGATCATCCGAGTTCGATTATTTTTGGGCCATTCTGTATGCAAGTGTTTCACCCTTAAATTGCGCATCAATCATCACAATTCTTTTTAGCATGATCTTTGTAGATCAACCATAAAATGATTAAATGATTTTACACATTCTCTGTCATCGTATTATCCTTGTTCTTTGTTTTCTTATCTATTCTGTTTTTAATGGTTATTCATTAAATAACTCTGGATATTCGGTAACCGTTTTGAATATAGCGTTTGTACAAAAACGCACAGGTTCTGATAACAAAAGATTATTATCAGAACATATTTTTTAACTCGACCATGTTCATCAATTAGCAATTCATTCTCTGTATTCGTGGTGCAAATGACGACATTGGAGTCCGTCCACATTTGAACGAAATTCATTATTCAACTATTCTATCTACTTCATCGTATACATGCATGAAGTTTCTTACGTAAATTCAAATTTGCATCCTACATTTTTGTAAATTTTTATTTACTACATAACAAAGGCGTGTGGTTAAAAGCCTGTGAAGATAGTTCAACATTTTTAAACACGAGCCAAACACCTTGACATCAGGAGCAGAACATCATGACATAAGGTAAACTTAGCATAATATTCTTACTGATATTATGTCAAACTCACCAGGAGCGCCAGATTTTGGCTTCAGCTTTTCTTCTGTCTTTGTCCGGCGAATTCTAGCTTTCGAGCCCTCTTGAATTGGTGGTAATCCCATCGCTCTTTTGCTGATATCTGGACTTGGACTGCTACCCGAAGCCTCACTCTCTTGCTCGTGATCTCTCTCTAAGTCGCGTGTTTTCCCACCTGCCATTCGACTCCATCGATTCTGTACTTTGGGCAACTTCATTGAATGCGCTAGAAGAAAACGAAAATATTCCTCGGGATCGTCCTTGTGTAAATTCCGATAATATTCTTCGACCGCCCAATTCCGAGTCTCTCGCACAGGAGGCAGACGTGATCTGGAGCAGAGCTGATTGTCTGAGAATCCATCAACGTACACGCCCTGTCCTACTAGCGGATTGTCTCGAACTAACTTCTTCTTCAGCGAAGATTTCTCTTGACCGTTGACAAGCAGAGACTTATCACGGGCGCGATCTGACCAATTCTTCATTCGTGCGAAAATTGCGAGGGGAATGGATGTTGCAGAGTACGAAATACGACTCCACTGCTTTGTAAGGAGGAATGATGCGCATGGTTTCATTTTTTGTCGCAAAGCGATGTTTAGAGGTTGCAGTCCATGTCCGTCTCTGGCCATAATGCAGCAAACATTCTGATGTACGAATGTACGCAGCACACTCAGTTGTCCAGCTTCGACGGCTTCATGGACAGGGCATTTGCGTATGTCGATGTGTTTCTCATTGGCATTCCATTGTCGCAACGGATGTTCACCGACCGGTTCATCTGAACGAATGCCATGTCGGGAGAGTGTCACAGCGAGATCGACGTGTCCGAAATGAGCAGCCATATACATAGCAACCTAAAACGGAAAATGGGAGTGTCTTCAACAAGACAAAGATAAACGCTCGCACGTATTGTTCATTGCTGACTTTGTCCATCGTAGGTCTGTTTCGATTATTCCCTCCTTGCCCTATCTGACCGTATGTAAATCAATTCATTCGCACAAGGATTTTCTCAGTATATTCTATTCTTAGTTTAGCTCAATTTTGTTCAAGTTCTTCATCTCATTTTGAAACAGAAGATTTGCGAACACCCAGTTCGTCCGAAGCAACTAATAGTCCGGCAGCCAGGACGAACTTCTGCAGGGACCGAGGTTGAAAATGAAACTTTCACGGAATGATGTACACCATATGACCAATACGAATATGCACGTCTGCCGAGTTCTAGTGAGTTCCTCTTCTTGTCGGGCAGGATCAAAGAAAAACATGTTAATCCAATGGGACGCAAAGTGCAGATTTTGGTTAGATTAAATTTTCTATGCTCTCTCGGATTAAGAGAAAAGTACTGAGCCTAGAGTCATGATTTCTGACATGGAATGTCTTCAGGTCATTTTCTATGATGTTCATACACACCAATCTTTGAGGCTAAACACTTTCAGATTTGGCAAGTCTCCTAATGTCAGCAAACACAAGCATTTTTGATAAATTTAACCCATTCTCGCATACATTGTCGATCAGAAGCATGATAATAACACATGCACATCATAGGAGATGACCTGAGGACATCCAATGTCAAAAATTATGGCTCTAGACTTGGTATTTTTACCGTAACAAGTGAAAACATAGAAAAATTTCATTTTGGCCAAAACCTGCAATGTGCGTCCCATTGGATGAACTAGCGTTTTTCTTTGCTCCTGTCTGACAAGAAGAGGAGCTCACAAGAACTCGGCAGACGCGCAGATTCGTAGTAGGCATAGGGTGTACATCATTCCGTGAAAGTCTCATTTCTGGCCTTGTTCCTTGCAGAAAATCGCTCTGGCTGCCGGACTATAAAGCAATTTTTTCGCTGGCAAAAGCAATACTCAATCACTGGCCAATTTCGGAGCACTGAAATATATTTTGTCAACCCAGGAATTTTGAAACGTCCTAAGCATGGAGAGATACAAGATAAATGTTCTATACATACATCTCACATATAATTTATGAAACCAATTTTGCCCATCTATCAGCAACGAAACTTCAACAATTTTTCAATAAAAAGAATCAATCTTGCACAATGTTGAAATCCTGAGCACAATTAGCAACATATTTTCCCAAAACTTTTCTCATTGTCGAGTAAAGCTCAAATGGTTTTATGAAACCTTCACATTTGTGATTAAAAAATCATTGCATTGTGAATAAACTCGAATTTGTCAACTCAACAGCTTATTCTCAGTGAATGTGGGATTCAATCCAAAAGCGTGGGATTGCAACCACTAAGCTAGGAAACACGGAGAATGTTACCGATGACTTCAACATAACATTCAATGTCTTGACGTTCTGAAATGCTGTCACATCGACAATCCCGATCAATGCAGGGGGGTTCTGCTGGTATCCAAGAAAAAAATCGCACATTGACGTAACAAAATGTCAGTGCTTCGAAAGTGAGGAATTGGCCGTGGTGCTGGATAGAACATTTCTTTAGGCAATAAAAATTCTTATTTAGTTATCCTCAAACAAACTGATGCTATCATTGTGAAAATATGCCTTGCCTCGACATTTGATGAGATATTTAAAAAATTTTGGGAAAGCCAAGTTTCTGGTTATAGATCTGAAATATCTTCCATTTTTTCATCTTACGATTTATTTCAACCTTGTGCCAAAGGTTATCCTCAGATTGCGACAACCTGAAGATAGCCTTTGACATAAGGTTGAAATATATGTGATAGCATAAAATTACATGTACTGGCTACCTCAAATACATGCTATTTAATTGTACATATAATGAGCACATACGACGTAGCAATCCATCAGATGCATGACTGAAAATTTGAAATTTGGGATCTGATCTTGCGGGATGAGATTCCTGATTAGGTCGACCTGAGCCAAGGTTTGTTCACTAATGCCAGAATTGAATGACCTAAATGTGCCTCAATACTCATAAAGATTGGAGAGTGTCAGTTCGCCTGAGCATGGAATAGAATAACAGCCTGTTGCGCAGTCCTTCAACTTTTATTCAGACATTCCAGGTATATTAAGCTAGCTTAGGCCATTCCGAACCGCACTAACGAGCCTTTGTAGAGCGAAGTGCAGCGTCCACTAAGGAATTTTCGTGCTTAATTTGTTCAAGTCTGAGGACATTCTGCAAATGAGCGACAACTTGAATTTGATGATGTTGAGCCATATGTGTATGCACCAATGATTCCGATTGAGCTGAATGTTTGTAAATTATCTGAATTTGTTGATATGAAAATCTTGATAAAATTATTCTCATTAAATTATAAATTACTCTTCTTATATACTTTTTATTGTTGAAGAAAGGGCTCCTAGGCCGGTCATTCATTTTTGATAGACAACTAATTGTGAAATTTTGGTGCTTTCTTACTGTCTAAATTATTGACGGCTTGCTTTCTTCTTTAAATATAAATGGGGTTTTCTGTAGTGAATATATAAACCTGCGCTTGTTGACTATAAATATATAATGAATAGGTTATAATATCTCGAATGTTAATCAGCATGGTTTAAACTTCATAATCCTGTCGGTTTCAATACCGAAGTGTGTAAGTTTATCGATAATAACACTTCAATTAACTATCAGACATTCATTTTGTATTTTGTGTTGTTTTTGTCACCATGATTAGCATCTTGATATCAAACACACAAGTTTTCTCAAACAGAAGATTAAATTTGATGCATTCGCTGCATTATTCATTATTCAGAAATGCACAAAAATATAGAAATTTAATATTTGGAGGATGCTCTGACTAATCATTGAAGATTTTGAGTTGGAAAGAGTTAGGTTTTGAAAGATATTAATTATTATTTTTCTTTTCAAAATGCTCAAAATATTTTTTCGATTACCAATAGCAACTAGCAATTACCATGACCAACTAGCAATCATCTTCAGGTACAAAAGACTAGGGTAAGGAGATGTTTAGATTGTAAGGAATTTGAAAATGATATTTACAATGAGATTATGTGATAACTTACAATGATATGACATGAAGGAATGAGCATGTAGATACATGTATAAAACATACATAGAAAAATAATGATTAACATCTCTAATAGCCTGACCCTTTCTAACTCATACATCGAATCGAAATTTAATTTTTGCTTTGTGAAAGTGTCAAGTATCACATAAACATTTTGCCTCTTGCTAATAATAATAATGACAATTTTTTATTTGCCAAATAAGTCTGTACAAATGAGAATGACATGACAGCAGTGGCAAATAAGAAGCCCATAAAGGCATCAAAATGAGCAAAGTCATAAGCAAGACTCAAAATGATTCAAAGTCACCATATTTCGTTCCTTTCAAAATATTGATTAATGCTCCTCTTGAAAGCATGGATGTTGGTAGCTAAAACTTCAGCATCTGTAATTTGATTCCAATGAAAAATCACGTCCGTCGTAAAAAAGAATCGATGATAGTCACATTTAGTGCGAGGTGGAATTATTTTCTGGATGCTACGTCGGGCACGAAAATCGGTAGAAAATTCAAAGTAAATCGTCGGATTCAAACAGGTCATACCATTAATCATCTTAAAAACAAAAATGAGTCGATAACATAATCGCCTTGCTGATAAGCTTAACAGTGAAAGTTTCAACAAACGATCTTTGTAAGATAGACGATTCAAATTAGGGAAACAGCGAGAAAAACGTCTTTGAACCTTTTCAATTTGGTCCACAAAATTCTTTCGGTATGGAGACCAATCAACACAATTAAATTCCAGGATAGATCTAACATAAGATTTGTAAATAGTAACATGACATGATATCACGAGAAACAAAAGAGCGCAAAATGGCTCCAAGAATCTTATTGGCCCTTAAAACAACATTGTTTACATGAAAGCTGAAGCTTATAGGTGAGGTAACATAAAAACCGATATCTTTGATACAATCAAGATTTTCAAGTGTACATTAGCAATGTAATCACGTTTTTGATTCGAATGTCCAAAATTTACAATTTTACATTTGGCTTCATTTAACCGCAACCTATTTAAATTTGACCAGCTCAGCACGTTATCGAGGTCACTTTGAAGGCCAAATGATGACCCTTGCAAAAAAGCATTTTGACAGGGAGTGAAACTGTAGGCCAATTTAATATCATCAGCGCAAATTGAGAAAAAACAATCTTTGATACAGGAGCTGACGCTGTTGCAAAGAGCATGGGGCCAAGAGCTGAACGTTGAACAATACCACTCGTAGCATCACATGATCAGGAACAGGAGCCGTTCATACGGACAAATTGGCCCGTATGCACAGTAAGTAACTACCCTAGTATAGTCCTAGAACTGTCTTGCAAGACAGTTCTAGCTCTGATTTTGTTATGCACGGTTAGTTACTTCTTATTTCTGTAGATAGACACCTCTTGATGTCTCCTAGTGAAGTCTTGATAAAATCAAGTCAGGATCAAAGCTATTTAGGCACAATCTAATTGGTTCTCACTCTGTAAAGTTGTTAAGCGTTTAAGTAACTTCTCTTTGACGATGCGATTTTCATTATTAGAAAAACATTATAGCCATGCTGCACGTGAACATCAGAAGACATTACCAACGACGACAAAGCATCAACAGAAGAGAACGTCTTATCAGAGATCGATTAAATCCGATTGAATTTTATGATGACTTAGAATTCCGGAAGTTACGGTATTTCGATTTACGAAGAATTCAGTTCTTGAACTAACGAGAATATTGGAATACGAAATTGAACATCCCATTCCAATCGCTAAGAAAAAGGTTCAGACTATTGCATTCCATTTCATTCCGTCATTAAAAAGGCAAGATATTGAAATCTAATATATTTTTTTGTCAGAAACATAACAAAAATCCAAAAGACGGTCTATGATAAATGATAGTTACACTCTAGTTGTTCAAGAAAAAAAAAGTCTCACAGCACCCAACATCAGCTTGTGTAGACTTATCACTTCGATTCCTTCCCTTCAACTCCTTCAATCTCTCGATTTGAAGATGAGCTTCTCCTTCTGCAAAAGAAGAACCTCGCGATGCAGCTCGTCGATTTGTTGACCATCCGATGGTAATTCTCGTTTCTTGGCAGATTTTAGTTTCAACTTCTTCGTTGATACAGGTATTTCGCTCTCCTCTTCCTCGTCATCGTTTTGTAATTTTTTTCCATTTTCTGATGCCGCTGGTATCATAACCAATTTCGGGTTACATTCTCCGATTATTTTTACGGCAAGTTCATCATTCGTTGATAAACTAACCGGAGTTCCACCTCCAATTTGTTTCCCGGTCTTCTGTTTATCTTTGATTCGCTGTTGAATATTTTGCCACTTCTTCTGTAATTGATGGATTTCAAAGTCATGTCCGGTCTTGGTAAGCAATTCTCCAGCTATCCATTTCCACGCCTCGATCTTTTTCAGACGATATTCTTTTGTATTTCATTTTGATGTTACTTCCTCCTTTCTTTGCTCCAAAATGTTCAAGAACGCAGTCTCTGTAAAGGTATCCATCTCCTGCAAGTTGTCGTTACAATGCGAGAACAAATTAGTTTCCGCTTTCCATTGACTAAGGATTCTAGGAAATTCATTTTCTCTAAAGTATATTGTTCTCCGATGTCACTCAGATTGACGGCTGTGACTAGCAGCCACCAATCACATTTCGATCAAGCCTGACGGTGCACTTTAACGGCAAGGTTATGAGGTTCAGTCTATTGAGACGATGAGCTAGACTTGACTTAAAGGAGTGACTAACCGTGCATAACAGGAGATAGAACTATCTACATCAAGACTCTTCTAGGAAGACTTGACTAGGGTAGATTCCACTTGATTTAGTTACTTACTGTGCATACAGCCCAATAGTGTCCTATGCGTCAAGTAATTTTCTAACCATGAAAACATGTTTCCAGAGAAACACTCTTTAAGCCTATATAATAAAAGTTTGTGTGGTACAGTGTCAAATGCGCGAGAAAAATCAAGGAATGCAACATCTACACAGGAACCATTGTCTAATTTAGAAGTTAAATAGTCGTTACGTAAATATATATATTTCGACAATTAATCATAGCCACAGTCATTCTCAACATAGTGGTAACGATTGGAACCGTTCTTGAGAAAGACTAAGTTGAAAGAAAAAATGTTTTAAATGTAGCACTTGACTCTTCCACAAAACAAAAGATATAATGCAATTGGTGATGAACTCCTTGTCAATAACAGGTTTTACTAATTTCTTTCTTGTAGATTCCAATTGTCTGAATTTATTTCTCTGTACGCATGAAAACATTTTTATGATGTTGAGAGATCGACATTTTATTATAACATTTAGTGCCATAAAATCACGACGTTTCGGAATTCTGCTGATTCCATTCTCAAATGACATTACAAAGGCGTGAATTTATTCAGTTATTAGCTAAATGCTAGACACGCAAGTCTTAAAACAATACAGTTCAGTGAAATCTTAATTTCACCAAACACGACTAAATTGTAACTTCGCATGTCATCTTTTTTTGTGATTTAATGTGGGCCTCAACGATCTGATGAACACTGTTTCCAAAATTCGCAGAGAATGTTCTGTGACATTTTGCCAGAATTGTGAACTCTTCTTCGTTACACGTTAGAGTGAGACATTTCGTGCTCTGCAGTGGAAGATGTCAGATATCTATGCTTGACATCGATGACATTCAAATTGATAGATAACCCGTGAACAGAGAGAATGGTCTGGTTACTTCCTCATTCGATTAATGACAGCAGATATCTTTAAGGTGTCAAAAACGCAAAAGGCTTGATTGACTGGAACTGGTCTGGATGGCATTTGCTAAGTTTAGCGAATTCAGACTTTTATCTAAGAAGTCGCTGTGTTTCCGAGGTAAGGTGATTGAAGGGTAATTACTCGCGAGTCTTAAATTTCAGCTTTATCCAGATTCTTTGAAATGGAATCTAAGAACCGATTCACAAAAAAGAGATAATGCATGCTAGTCAAGGCAAGTGACATTAAAAAAATTAGAAATTTGAGTTGAAGTCATCAAAAATGCCCTCTCTAAAAAATTTTTTATGAGTATAAAAAATATGCAGATTTTGTAAATTTGATTTGCGAGGATAAACTGACAACACTACTTTTGAATTTACAAGTAGCATGATCACATTATATATAAACATCAGCACTATACATCTCAAGTAGGCAGATAGTGGTCACATGTGTCCCATATATATACAAATATATGTATATACGATCATAAGTAATCGCCATGAGACTTAATAATAAAGATAAATTAAAAAAATTCAACGTAGGCTCAAGATAAAATTGTTTATTCACGAATTTTCGTCTACGACTTCATCAGGTAGGTGAACGAAGTAAATGTTTACTTTTTTTAAAAAAATTTAAAAATGATTTTTTTAATTTATCTTTATACATATATATACATAATATAAACGTGTAGACCTAAGCTATAAATGCTCAAAAATAGAAAATGTCGGCAAAATTGAGGTCAATCCCTGTGGGAACGAATCTTGCGAAAAACTGGCGAATGTCAGCTGCAGAATATCATGCTAAAGTTCAGTCATATTTGCAGGATATTCGCTGGCGAAGTTCGCCGGCGACAATTCGCGCTCTATTTGTCACCTTTTACTTTTGACTTTCTCTCTTATTTTCTTTAATAATCCGCCTCTACAGCCGAGACTCTATTCTCTGCCTCACCTCCTCACTATCCCCCACGCCACATATGGCTATTCTATCTAAGAAATAAGTGCAGATTATCATTCTTTGATAATGATAAGAATATAGAAAATCCGCATATATCAATTTTCATAACATCTCTTGACATTCAATAATTTACAACAATGACAAATATTTGAATAATATCATAGTATTTACTGCGACATTTATGGAAGATAAATACTTTTTTTAGTTTAAGCCTTCGTGAATTAAAAAAAGATCCCTTTTTATCAGATCAGACTGAGTATACAATATATTTTCATGTGAAGGTAATATACGAACATTACTACTTACCACTGATTAGTTGCTACAATATCCACGATTTCGCCGGTTGGCGAAAAATCAGCTCGCATTAGTAAACAAATATCTATCAACTAATTATAGCAACTTTTTCGCCACCTGTCGTTTTTTTAATTTTACACATGTTTTTGGATAAATGATGACCATTTTCACATGCGGAGATAGTTTTTACACGAAAATGAACCTTTTTTACACGAAAATGAACCTTTAAAAAAATTATCCACAAAATCGCTACCTCGCCAGATAATCTGTTGATATTAGCAAGATGCGTTCCCACAGGGATGCTGGAGCCAAAGTAATAATTATGCCACTCAGATTTTTCCAAAATAAAGTTAGGAATACTTATTGAGAGAGAATGGTGAAGATCGCTGGTTGTTCGTTGAGTAGATTAAAAAAATTCAAGGGGGATGGGCGAATCGCCGTCCCTCACCCTGAGACAAGCAGGGTTATAACTTATTGACGTATAATACCATTTGAAATGGAGAATTGGTGTGATCTGTGTCTTTGAACAAGTATGATACCAAGTCAGATCATTTCGAACAGAAACGGACCTGATGGTATGATGAGAGCTGATTGAATGCAAACTCTGAACCTCTCAGAAAATGAAATTTTCACAATCTTCGTGGAAAATCTCAGATATTCGAAAGGACTTGAAAAACAAACGGAATACGTTAGATAATGTTAAGTAACAAGAAAGTTAATTAAAATTACGAACTCTACGCTGTTGTCTATGCTTTATTTTGCATCTGTCAATTTACATTGCGTGAGATGACTTTTAAAAATGATTTTTATGAAGGTTATCATTTTCGCTGTAAATCAATTAATTGCTCTCTACAAATATAAAACAATTATTTACCTTCCTATTCACTCCTAGTGTTTGTCAACACGCATTTAAACGATGTAGTGTTGATTCTGTATTTCATTTTCTTCTGTTTAGTAACGTTTTAGTATCAGAACACCTATCTGGATGTCACTTGTCTCCATAAAATCCAACAATGAAACAAGGCTGTCGCTATGGTATCTTCCGATTAAAAACAATCGCTTACGCATTACTCAGAGCATTAAGGTGGAATAAATTGCTGTTATTCAATCACAGAGTACACTTGTCAGTCTAAATAGACAACATATTACAATAGCTCTTCCCATTGTAGATAAATATCAAAGTGCATGATGTACACGAAGACTAAGATTTGATTACCGATGAACTGAAAATGAGAGTTTCCGTGCAGATATTCCATAGGTTGCCAAACAATAGAACAGAAGTAGTGCATCCTTTGTGATAGCAGATACGCAGACAGAGGCTGACATCCTAGTAGAAAATTGCACATGTGAAGATCATCCCAAACTGTAGACAGCCGTAAACAATTTGATAATTAAGTTCATATTCATAACAGAAAGTGTTTTTCAAAGCATTATTTCCTTATTAAATGCTGATAAGTTCCAAGTAGAAAAAAATTTTGATCATTTTCTTCATTTTCATTCTTTATCGTTAAGATCAATAATTGAGAATAGCTGAGATTGAATAATTGAGACACAGATGTTCTTCTAAATGAATCAAATAAACACTTTGAAGTGATTACACGATATAGATTTAAAAAACGAATAATAAATTTTAAAAAATATTAGAGAATATATATAGTTAATCATCCTATCTTATGGATCTTTCAAATTTATAATATTTCATAGCTCCTCTCCCTTACAGACAACCAGCCTCCCTAAACATAGCTATGTGAGTACTTCTTTTCAAAATATTACTTGTTGTAATCACCAGGGATGCGGAGTCCTATTATTTTCATAGGACTCCGACTCCGACTCCGGGGGTTGATAGGACTCCGGCTTTTGATAGGACTACGACTCCGACTCCGGGTGCCCAATATATAAAGCCTAGTTTTTTGAAAAACAAACCGGTAACCTACATCATAGATCATTATAGGCTTAACTGAACCTATTTACAGGGATCAATTATCAATCACTTTCGATGAAAGTTCATCAAATGTCGCTTTCAGTTGGATGCATGCGACTCGGCTCCTCCCATCTTCTTTATGTGTGCTTCTCACGGTTTTTCTCCAGTCTCTACCAGGCAGAAAAATACCCATCCTTCTAAAAAAATGAGTACACTTTCGATTTTACTATGCACTTTAGAGGACCCATCACACACGATTAACATGAGGGTAAGAGGTAATGTTCTCAAACAAAATAGTATTTCATTTTTGTCTCTGATGTGACCTTTGGCGCGTAGGTGTGATCGAGGCTAGGAAGGTTTGTCTTTTCTACTCAATCACCGAGTGAAAAGACAATCCTTTTTTCACTATCACGGTTCATTCCCTCAGCTATTACAAGCTTTGCATGCGCTGCTGTCTGACAACTATATATACGAAAATAAATAATTTGCTTGTATTATATTTCGGGTCTAGTTATAGGCCGGAGTCCGGAGTCCTATCATTTGATAGGACTCCGACTCCAGCAAAAATGTTAGGACTCCGGGACTCCGACTCCGCATCCCTGGTAATCACTGGAGGTCCATGCTATGGCACTGATTCAATAAGCATCTCACCTTCATTTGAAATCTCGCGAGTGCTTCATCTCCAACAACAATTTTGTTCATCACATGTGATGTAAAGCCAAGGGCGGCGAGATTCAGAAGATCACTAAGTCCGTCCCAACTTTCAACTCGAAGTGTATCACCAGGTGAAACCTGGTATGCATCCAAAGTATGACAGTCAAACATTTCCTCATTATTCTGAGAAACGAGGCGGAAAACACCAACAGGAAGACCAGTTCGTCTACAAAATGAATAAAATTGTATCATTAGAGTATAAAATCTATTTCTTTTTTGAGAGAATTATTCCAAAAAACCCTCTTGATGAAAATACTTTTTACAAAGATTGTATTCTAATTACAAGTAGCCATCTATGCTATATGATCGGCAAATGCTGTGAATAAGATACTTTCAGGTTGCCTTTTGGTTTCTTTTTAACGAGTTTATTACAAAAATGACAGTGCAAACATAATTCAATGGGCATCAATATGCAAAACTTATTTCCATTTTGTTTCAAGAAGATAATTTCTTGTTAAATCTTAAATTAATGAGCCACAACGTGGCACACTTTGGGTGCCTTGTTATCAGTCATGTGAAGGGAGAGATACATCCTCTAGCTATGATGCTATCGGACATCTGTTAACAGCAGGGATGATTCCGTCTCAAATGCACATGCACGTGCACAGACATAGAAATTGATAACAGTAAAGCCTCTAGAATGGAAGTAAAGCTTCATGCAATATAAAATCATAGAAATTGATAACAATAAAACCTCTAGAACGGAAGTTAAGCTTCATGCAATACACAATAGTGGCACAAAAATCGCACGCATTTTCACTTAGATACACTTGTCAACGGCTGTATCATTGGGTTAGAATCAGTCACATGTGCAATTCCAAGCTTCTTATTGGCTCTTTATGCCCCAACTTAGTTCCCCCGGATGTGCCGCGACCTTGTGTCAATTTCCATTCTAGCCAACTTCAGATAAGCAATCTATTTCTATGTATAAAATAGTGTCACGAAAATCGCACGCATTTTCACTTCGATACACTTATCAACGGCTGAATAATTGGATTAGAATCAGTCACACGTGCAATTTTAAGCTTTTCATTGGTGATTCATGTCTCAATCCTGTTCCCCCGGATGTGTCGCGACCTTGAGTCAATTTCCATTCTAGTCAACTTCAGATAAGCAATCTATTTCTATGTGCAGTTCGTTGTGGTTATGCTTCTGTTAAGTTTGCAGCACATATATATTCAGACAGATGAGTATATTTAATTAAATTATTATATTCGGGAAAATAAATATGTTTATTCATTCATGATTATTTCATAGTTTATACTGAAATGATTTGCAATTATTTGTAGAGCTGTATTGTATTATATGCAAGAAGCAGCAACATGGGAGAAATCTACGTATGTTTTTGTCTGTCTGCCTTCACTTTGGATGAAGACTTTGGATGAAATATAGAAATTTACTTCATATATAAGGGTCTACTTTGGGCGTGCGAAACTCAGTGAATCCACAATTTTGTGGCTGAAAGGCACAGCACTGAGTCAGATTTACACAGTTCATCATGGGAATTAAAAATTAATATCTTGAAAGACAGATAGTGTCTTGATCATGCTGAAAATTTTCTCATTTTGCTTCGCATTTGTATCATTTCAGATAATTGAAGGGTCTTTCTTTCGGCAGCTTCATGCTCAATATGCTTGAAACAATAATTTAGCAAACGATTAATAATACACAAATAACTGTTTGAGATGCCTTATTCCCGTAATGAAACGTCACTTTCATGTGCTGTGCATCATATCACATTTATGAATTGCATGCCTAAATCCTGTCGCGAAAAAATGCGAAATTTATTTGAGTTTGCAAAAAGCAAAATTTCAAGATATTTCGTCCTAAGAAATCCATAGAATCATA
Source organism: Prostheceraeus crozeri (assembly GCA_907163375.1). Taxonomy (NCBI): domain Eukaryota; kingdom Metazoa; phylum Platyhelminthes; order Polycladida; family Euryleptidae; genus Prostheceraeus; species Prostheceraeus crozeri. Next base: position 226,045 of record CAJQUW010001553.1, read on the forward strand.
TGGAAATGCTTGCTGACAATTGCCTAGCACAGTCAATTGCCTATCAGTACACAACTCGATAGCATGAGGGCATCACGCCCGTTTATATGTCCAATGTACATGCAGATTTATTCATATACTCGAGATGCCATTTCCAGAACGTGTAAACATTAAACCTCGTTATTATTATATCCTCTTGATTTTTATTGTAAGATCGACCAACGAAGGCGCTGGACGCCGCCCGACAAACAAAGACGATCCGCGGATTTCCGTCAGAATTCCGTTTCTAGTCCGTAAGATCCGTGGACTTCAGTCGGCCTTCCGTCGGAAGTCCGCTTGTTTGTTGGGGAAGATCTGTCGTGTACTAGTTTAATTTCAATACATCGACGACCGCAACCTTTGGAGAGTTTTTCCTGCACTTTTTTTTGCTGAAAATCATTATGATCTCCCGTCGTCTGGTCAATTTCTTTCACCTGATGCATGTCCAAAGAGGTGTATCAGAAATTAATTTCATTAGGTAGGACAAGATGAACATAACCTTGATCAAATACATATGGTCTAATCCTTCGGTGTGCTTACTACCTGTACAATAGTGGTAAGATTACCTTTATATTCGAGTGCAATTATGGTGATCTAATGTTGCTTCTAATAGAAAGACTATGCTCAATTGAAGATCACTAAATAATGATATTACATAAATACCTTCGCATAATAGCCTTTCATAAACTAGTAATCCGGCCCGATTTTTGCCTGATTTGGAAAAAGCCAAAATTCGGTACATTCCTAGGCTATTTTTATTTAACTATGTATGCTGATAAGAATTACTGTGCTACTTCAAGCGGTCTCTGATCATCAATTGATATTCTACTCTATTTCTCTATTCCAATCTATCCTCCTCGCATTGTGTGCACCAAGCGTGTCTTTCTGAGACCATTTGAAACCTTTTCTTTTTGTGTGTGCTAAACGATGACTGTGCCGATGGTTATGGCGCATAAATGAATGTACTAAAATACAGCATGCATTTTGTAAGAGCGATGACATTGTTTCATAAACCATTCAATAGATCCAGCAGTTCTGTTCAACCAACACTTTTATCAGAATGTAAGCTATGATAAACAGCAAGACATCTCTTTAAGGCGAAGATTTTTCTGACGCTGAATGTCCATTTTACACTCTGCTCATTAAAGAATTGTCTCACTGACTCAGGCAAGAGAAATAAGAAATAAAACAATAAAATTAATATGACACCGCTACTTTGCATAATTTCAATTTCGTCTCTCGAGATTACTAGCCATTTAAATACTCCTGTAATCATTAATAATAATCTAAAATAACAACACCTTTATGTAAACTTCAATGTGTAGTGTTCTAAAGACAACGTACATGCACATTTCAACTCAAAATCGTGTAAACATTGCGTTATTGGTCAGGTGATCAGTATCGATAACCTAGCCTACCGCTGATCTCAAAATAAAAACTGAACGGTCTAGAATGAAATTTGAAGATCATTGTATCCCGTATATGGAGATTAAGCTAACTTAGCTCCTTCAGTGTAAACTGATTTGGTGCTTTACCTCACACATGACATTTTTTTTCTTTTCACCATTTTCAATTCTTGTATTAACAATTTAACTTGATCAACTTTGTACCTTTGTTGCACTTTAATTATATAAATAAACACACAAAAGAGAATTTGAAAAACTCAAATAAAGGTGCATTATAGACAAAGTTTTCGGCAAATGTCTTCTTCATGTTGAGAAAAAACATTGTAGAGGGAGAAAATCGACGCACTTGAAATATGGTCCTTTTTCAGCAGACAAACAGACTTCAATGAGCTGGCATTCCTACAATATAATATTTGTCAGATTTGATCCCGTTAAATCTTTTTACAATAATACATGCGATAAGACCAAACTCTTCTCTTCAATCTTTTTGAGATGGATTGATGATTAGAAAAATGAGCCGATGGTGACCTGACCCCTGTTGCGATGTTATTTCATGGCCAATTGAAAGGGAACATTTGGCAACTTATCCGTAAACAAAATTATTTAAGTTTTCCTTTATTGTGCTACAAAAAGAGATTAAATCTCAGATCTCAGTTGCATTACAAAATCGAATTGGCTGAATTTCGAAGGTTAAACTAAAATGCCGAATTTTCTGTAATATGCACCGCCGTAATTGAGGTGCGAGATAATATACTCCGCAACACGGCGCTTATTATACAAAACGTGGTATTCTACTCTATACATAGTTGTTTAAAGCTCTGGCTTGACGTCTATTTCGTAATGAATGATATAAATTTAAGTGGTCAGACACTTTCGTGACAAGTAGAAGAGATAGTCTACTCGAAAGTTTCGCAGATTATATAATCAGTACAATCAGGCTTCTGAGATCAACAACAGCAATTACAAGCGCGGTCGGAGCTTGAATTTGACGAATTTGAAATTCGAATTGAGTTTTACTGCTAATTGAGGTCGTAATCATAGAAGTAGCAGCACAGAATGAGCGACAACAATTTCTGCTAGTATAAGCAACATGTCTCTCAGGAGCAGCAGATATTACAACCTGCGTATGAAATTCGCGAACAAATAGTTATTAAGTTTTGTATGATTTTGATGATAATACTAGATAATAATTTACTTTATTGCGGAATAACAAACGCAAGTGGTTTAAAAATGTGGTTGAGGAAGAGAAAGAGAAGGCAAAATCAGTTTGAAAAGTCACTGTGAGTTACACTAATAATCGTTCTCAGCAGCCGGTGCAGCAATCTATTGACATTTTTGAGAATTAACATTGGTTTCATCATGATAAGCTTGTAGCCGCTTCCTCTTTTTCGTCACTTGTCTTAGGACTTAGAAATTCTGAGACCTCGTGCTTTATATGATTTTGTTTTAGAATATGCTTGTCAAAGTAATAAAAGACATTTCGAATTTTCTGAGAAATTCACCTGAAGAGAAAAATTGACATGGTGCACACGCAAATGTTCGATCGCTTATTTAGTCTAACATGCTTTTATGTGAGAAATTTAGAGAACGCAATACAGGTCGCTTGACTAGCTTCAGATCTTCAACAAATTTTAATTGAGAAACGCAAAAAAAGCTTGTAATAACGTATTTTGATATTCCTTAGCCCCTTTATTCATTGACTAAATCCCTCAGCAATTTTGTGCTAATTCAATCGGATGACTGTTGTTCGTCATAACATGCATTGCATTTGAATATCAGAGGAAGTGACAGCAATAACTTCAAAACACATCTATTTAAATGTTGAATTCACTTTTCAAAATACCAATTTTCAACCCAAAATCTGAATAGCAGCTGTTTATCAGTGATGAGATTTCGTAGCTAAATTAGGTTCTGAGTGACGCAGTCGAAGTTAAATAATGCTGCACTGCAGGTGCATTCACTTAGCATCAATTTATCAGATAAACGGCTGATTACATAGCAAAACATCTGTGATATTTTCATGCTTCAATTATTTTTGTCTAACATAAATATCTCCTAATCGTCATTTTTAAGTGCATCTTTCAACTTGATTTCAATAACTTGAAATCTGCTTGGCTATTGTAATTTCAAGCAGCTTTTCCCTTTAAACTCATATCTTTAGAATAATGTGGATTTGATCATGGTATGGTTGATGTTCGTATCGGTTTTGTGCTTGCAACTACTTGAGTAAAAGATATGATTAACTGTCGGATGTTAGTGGGTGAATAATTTTAGTTTTTAAATGACATACGGATTGCAATTTCTGGATTATAAAGTTAAAGTAGTAATCATTCTTTTTTTCAACAATCTGAGCTACTGATCGTACCTTGAACAGTGAAGACTACCAATAAATGCAGCGACCCACTCAAGCTATTATCAATTAATTTTGCCATGTCAAGAGCATGCGACCTACTACTTTACATTTCAGCCATCTGCATGCAAATGTAAATGTGAGGATGATTAGATAGAGAAGATTAGAAGAATGTAAATATCTGAACTATCTCCCTGCCGAGGACCATTTCAAAACGATGACATTTTGTATCAGGAAGATTCCAATTGAATGGTATAATGATCAATTCTAAATTTGTCGACATTTTCTAACAGCATTCTCTATTGCACTTGCTCAGTTAGATCGGCTAAGGATGTTATAGAGTTGCCGAATACATGGCCGAACCACAAGCATCAGCCGCCACCTGCTGTGGGGAACCTCTGCGGTGCTGCCTAGAACCTGAGCAGTGCACATCAGTGCTGCCACCTCAGGTCCCTTCTATGCAAGCAAGCGTGTATTTTCAGCAGTGCGGTTTGTCATAGCAACACATTGTGTTCTCTGGTATCCAGAGAACTTGAAAAACAGGTTTTTACTATATCGGACAAAGATCTACGACTTCATGACATTGTTAACCACTGAGCCTTCAATCTTATTCAAAAACTTAGTAATTTCTTTAATATGGTGCAGTCTCCTCTGGTCACAGAGATAAGATTCATTTGCACTGAGTTAGTCTAGAGTGGACACAATTCCATCACAGCCACTGTCTGCAATGATATCAAGAAAAGAGGTCGGATTGGTGGATATCTACTCGTATGTTATCTAGAGCGGACATGAAATATCTCCAACATGCACTCATAACGGAGGCAATATTATTTCAAAGCAGAGTCATTTGTTAATGTGTCATTTATTGTTGTATACTTAGTTTACAAAACATCTACCTGTGGACTCACCAGAAGGAAAGCTTTCAATATTTGATATTTATTTACATTGGACGTATGCGCATCAAACCATATGCAACAACATATCTTAGTTATGTGAACTTATCAATGAATTGTAGCTGAAATGATATCTTGCAGTGTTGATTGAGGATGATAAGTCAGGAAAAGTCTGAATAGAACATTCTTGATAAACTGGATAATATTCTGATAAAGCAACTAGTGTTTTATGACATGAGCATTAGTGTCTTCCATGAACCTGAAAGATAATTCATTAGAAACGACAATCAATCGGTGAAAATCAATGACATGGCCGACCATTCAATTGGAATCACAAAATCGACTGTAGAATCGCTCAGAGGCATGCTGGAATGTCAATCTGCTCAAGATCATTTGCAGTGCATTATGAAGATCAATCATGCAAAAAATGGAAGCAAGAATCATAAGTCTGTGGTCATAAGATAATTTTTTATTACTTTCTTTCATGTCATCTACCGGCTTTGTTAGCGGTCCAATTTCATTCATCTTCAGACAGATGACATCCCTCATGTGGATCTTACTCTGCGTGAAAAATGTAGATTATATGACATTTACATCAGAAGTTGTCTCAAAATAACTACAGAGAAGTCCTGAACCAGACTCGCTGTCAGGGTCCAGACTGGTGCCACCGTAGTTATCTATTGTCCTCTCTAAACGAGAGAGGACAATAGCAGAGATATCTGATCTCTATGCGTCCGGTAAACAATTATTTTGTGTTAAATTATATATTCTAAAGGAATTACTCTCGAGTTGAATGTCGTTTTACTTTCGCGCTAGACGTAGGCGGTTTGAATTTCGTGTTGTGCCGTGTTTCAGCTGAAAACCTTCGTGTCGTATTGAACATAAATTTTATCGACTACAGACCTATACCTTCAACTACAACAACATTCAAGTTTACTTGACGTTTATTCGAGTTTTTTTTAATACTCTTTTAATAGTCTGTTTTTTATTCTATTGTCTTGATTGTATTGCCACGTCTGACTAATCATTTCAGGTGCAAATAGAGCAATGATCTACAGAATTATTGTTATTCAATATAACAAAAACTTGACTTTTCCTTACCTTTTCTAATTATTTTTTCAACGTGCATTTTAATGTCTACAGAGAATGCATAGAAGAGAAAACTATGTTGTCTCATGGTCACGTCTGTTCTCTACGGTGAGATACAACAGTACTGTACAATCTGGCTTAACAGTTGATACATAAAACGCTAGATTACAGTTCAGTTCATACGTCATCAACACTGTACAAACAAGTCGCTTAACTAGAAACGCGTAACATAAAATTCACAAGAGAAATGCGTACTAGTAAAATCGATAAAAGGTAATACACAAAAACTGAAAATATGTGTAAGAGATACATAGAAAAAAAGAAGAGATACTACAAAAGAGATACTGTAAGAGATACTAAAGAGTATCTACTGTAAGAGATACTTTAAATACATAGACTAAAAGAAAACTGAAAGTTACAATAAAGACCAAGGCAAACTGAAGCAAAAGTCAGCACAGTTTCAACAGAAACAATCTGTCCTTCTGCACACAAAGATCCGGGAGTGAGAGTCGAATGCTTACACTTTCTGTGATGGCCAGCTCCAAAGATGTCCTTGCTTTTCTTGCTACTTGAAAGCCTTGGTGTTCCTGCTCTAACACTGCTGATCGATGTTCACAACTGCTCAAATGACGGGTGATGGCGAACACTGGCGGTTGTTTGCTTCTCGGTCTTGTTGTTCCTCTGTAGAGCCACTTGGGAAGATGTTCTGCCCTTCGAAGTAGAAGACACCGCTCCGTTTTCCCAGTATACCTTGCACCGCAAGGACAAGAGAAGTTATAAGTCACTTTGGGTTGCTGGGTTATCGGGATTGCGTCTTTCACACTTGCTGAGGCTAAGAAACTTGTACGGAACACTGGAACGGGATTGACGTAGTAGAAAACTTTACCAATCTCCTTGCTCAGAGTCATGGCGATCTGCTCACTCTTGACACCGTAGTACGGCACACGAAAGAAGATCTTTTTCTTCTCCACTGTTGGCACCTTGTCTTTGATCGGTCGGGAGAACTTCTCAATGAACCACGTTGGATAGCCATTGTTCTGAAGACAACGGAATAAGAACTTGAATTCTTCTTCAACGTGTTGAGCAGAGCATAACAACCTGGCACGATGAAACAGTGAGACTACCAGGTTTCGCTTGTACCTTCTCGGTCAAAAGGACTGAAAGTTGTTGTAGAGTCCTGTATACGTAGCCTTCCGGTAGATTGAAGTTGAGATGCGACCCTCGGAGTCGGTATGGAGAGCCACATCCAGGAAGTGATCACCGTCTTCTTTCGTGAACTGTATTGCTTGATGCTGTTGGTTGAAGACCGTCAGAAGGTTTTCTCCGAACTCTTTGTTGACAATCAGAAAGGTATCGTCCACGTAATGACCGTAGAATTTGGGAACTGCATGCTTCATGAACATGGATCTTTCCAAAGCACCGACGAAGATCTGACTAAAAGATCCGCTTAGTGGTGATCCCATTGCCAAACCATCACTCTGGCGATACAGTTCTTTGTCGAATGTAAACTCCACGTCCTTCGCCAATGTTGACAGCAGGAGACGACAGTTCTCTTCAGACAGAGGGACTTCAGACAGTTTTTGGGAATTTCTCGTTCCACCGTACCACTCCTTGCATATCAAATCAATTGTCTCATTCACTGGGATGCTGGTGAAGAGACTTCTGATGTCGAAGGACAGGCACACTTCACTTTCCTCCAATTGTACTGCTGAGATCTTCCGCTGAAATTCGAAGGAGTCTTTGATTGTGTATTTGTTGAAGTCACTTAGGATTGGCTTGAGAAGTTGCTCATCAACAAATGTGGATGCGGAATGATACGCTGAACCAGTCATGGAGAGCACTGGGCGCATCGGCACACCCTCTTTGTGCACCTTGGCCAGTCCGTACAGGCGTGGTATGATACAACCACTGGGAATCAGCTCCAATGCTTGCTGTGGAAGTTGTTTCTCTTCTAACACTTTATTGACTGCTAGCACGACCTTCTTCCGCCCGCTTTCATCGTTCCAATCGACATCGCCACTCGCTTTGTGGAATTTCGTGGGATCGTTCAATTCGCATCCATTCGCTCTTTGTATTGACCGACAGTCATCACAACCGTACCATTGCCCTTGTCTGGCTTCATAAGCAGCAAGCCTTTCTTCTTCAGCTCCTTGACAGTCTTGAGATGAGTTTGAGAAGGATGGTTGCAAGGTAAGGAAGCGTTTGACAGTTCATGTGCGCTCTTCCTCAACAACGCTTCGATCTCCGCTCGCTTGTCCTCTTCGATTGGCGTTTCCTTTGACAGCATGAATGCAGTGTGCTCCATATCAGCAAACACTTGAATCTTGTCTGTCTTCTTCGGAGGTACATACTGAGTTAGTCCCAATGAAAGGACCGTCTCCTCCTCCTTACTTAAAGGGATACCACTGATATTGAACACTGTTCTGTCAATTGACGTTTTGCCAAACGTTCGTTCTAGCATGTAATTCAGCGAAGATTTGAATTTCGGACTTCTTTTCCTTCTTTGATCACCCTGGATTTTCCATAATAACTTGTAAAGACTGAAGATGCGGATAAGCGATAGTTCACTTTGACTTCTTGTAGAAGATCCGACCGCATCGATTTCCATTTCTCAATGTTCTTCTCTGTGTGAGAGATATCGGACAACAGAAAACACGCCATAGTTGATTTGTTGATTGCCACCTTTGCTACCTCCATTCGTCTCTGTACTTGGTGAGGTATAACATGAAGATTCAGACACTGTTTCAAGAACAGATGTCTCTTAGTGTGGTAAGCTATTTTGCCAGACAACTTCATTATGTCATTTATGATCGACATAAATGTTTGTGAATAGCACTTTTTCCAATTGTTGAATAAATTACGTGTTGGTGCAACTTTGTAAAGGAATGCATAGAAGAGAAAACTATGTTGTCTCATGGTCACGTCTGTTCTCTACGGTGAGATACAACAGTACTGTACAATCTGGCTTAACAGTTGATACATAAAACGCTAGATCACAGTTCAGTTCATACGTCATCAATACTGTACAAACAAGTCGCTTAACTAGAAACGCGTAACATAAAATTCACAAGAGAAATGCGTACTAGTAAAAGTCAGATCTTCGTCGGTGCTTTGGAAAGATCCATGTTCATGAAGCATGCAGTTCCCAAATTCTACGGTCATTACGTGGACGATACCTTTCTGATTGTCAACAAAGAGTTCGGAGAAAACCTTCTGACGGTCTTCAACCAACAGCATCAAGCAATACAGTTCACGAAAGAAGACGGTGATCACTTCCTGGATGTGGCTCTCCATACCGACTCCGAGGGTCGCATCTCAACTTCAATCTACCGGAAGGCTACGTATACAGGACTCTACAACAACTTTCAGTCCTTTTGACCGAGAAGGTACAAGCGAAACCTGGTAGTCTCACTGTTTCATCGTGCCAGGTTGTTATGCTCTGCTCAACACGTTGAAGAAGAATTCAAGTTCTTATTCCGTTGTCTTCAGAACAATGGCTATCCAACGTGGTTCATTGAGAAGTTCTCCCGACCGATCAAAGACAAGGTGCCAACAGTGGAGAAGAAAAAGATCTTCTTTCGTGTGCCGTACTACGGTGTCAAGAGTGAGCAGATCGCCATGACTCTGAGCAAGGAGATTGGTAAAGTTTTCTACTACGTCAATCCCGTTCCAGTGTTCCGTACAAGTTTCTTAGCCTCAGCAAGTGTGAAAGACGCAATCCCGATAACCCAGCAACCCAAAGTGACTTATAACTTCTCTTGTCCTTGCGGTGCAAGGTATACTGGGAAAACGGAGCGGTGTCTTCTACTTCGAAGGGCAGAACATCTTCCCAAGTGGCTCTACAGAGGAACAACAAGACCGAGAAGCAAACAACCGCCAGTGTCCGCCATCACCCGTCATTTGAGCAGTTGTGAACATCGATCAGCAGTGTTAGAGCAGAAACACCAAGGCTTTCAAGTAGCAAGAAAAGCAAGGACATCTTTGGAGCTGGCCATCACAGAAAGTGTAAGCATTCGACTCTCACTCCCGGATCTTTGTGTGCAGAAGGACAGATTGTTTCTGTTGAAACTGTGCTGACTTTTGCTTCAGTTTGCCTTGGTCTTTATTGTAACTTTCAGTTTTCTTTTAGTCTATGTATTTAAAGTATCTCTTACAGTAGATACTCTTTAGTATCTCTTACAGTATCTCTTTTGTAGTATCTCTTCTTTTTTTCTATGTATCTCTTACACATATTTTCAGTTTTTGTGTATTACCTTTTATCGATTTTACTAGTACGCATTTCTCTTGTGAATTTTATGTTACGCGTTTCTAGTTAAGCGACTTGTTTGTACAGTGTTGATGACGTATGAACTGAACTGTAATCTAGCGTTTTATGTATCAACTGTTAAGCCAGATTGTACAGTACTGTTGTATCTCACCGTAGAGAACAGACGTGGCCATGAGACAACATAGTTTTCTCTTCTATGCATTCCTTTACAAAGTTGCACCGACACGTAATTTATTCTACAGAGAATGACAACTATTAAGTCAATCAAAGTTTTGTTGTATTAACTTTCGTCACTCTCTCTTTAGACACTCTATATAATACGACAGACCTTTGTTGTCATAATCGAATGACAAGCTGTTGTTCTCTCTCTCTCTTTCTCTTGCTGCATAATCAATGCTGGTAGCACTCCGTCAGAAATAATAGGACAGCAAGCTGCAATAACACTGCAATGCAAGACTGCTAAGCCTATTTATTGGTCCCTTCCTTTCATAAAGGAAAAGGAGCGTGAAACCTTAAAAAGCGTCCAAATAGTAAACTCTATTTTAAATAAAAACGACGCCAAATTACAGGTCGCTTTCAAAACATTCAAGACCTCAGCCAGTTTTCCTAATAAAGATAAAGTCCCTCCGTGTTTAGGATCCAACGTGATCTATTGCAATATATGCAGACAGTGCTCAAACTGTTACATTGGTGAGACACGGAGACACTTAATCACGGGAGTGAATGAGGATCTGAGAGGAAAGCCAGTCCCTACCGAAGTGAGCTGTCATACACACGAAGCAAGCCAAGAGGACTTCAAAGTTTTATTTAGAAGTGTTCACACCCGCATTGCAGAGACACTATGCATCAAATCAAGTACTAATGTACTAATAAATGACTCTTCATCTGTGCCTCTCCAAATGTTCTAATTTTGGCTTCTTTTAGTGAATTGCATTGACCATGATTTATCCATGTATAAAAACTGTTGTCTCAGCTACTGTATTGTCCTGAAGATAGGTTTTAAATAAACTCGAAATCGATCGACAAACATGGTCATTCTCTCTGTGAGATCATTGGGGTCATCCAGTTACTAAGCTGCAATAACTTCTGTCTTCACTCGCATTCTTTTAGTGCCGTCACCGTGGCCTAGTGAAGAATGTGTGAGCTCATCTCCACCTCGAATTGCGGTTCGGTTCCCAAGTTAGGCGTGTGCAGTCGGGGAATCAAACCTGTTGATGTCTTTCATTTACTAATAGTTTGTCATTCTCTTTAGATATTCAATGGATTACGACAGACTTTTGTTGTCAGTTTCAAGCATTTGTACACAGCTAAGTTCACGTGTGCCTCGATGTTCATTATCAAGTTAAAACCGAACTCGGTGTCGACAATTTACTTGTAATGGCTGAAAATGAAAGTTCAATATGTACAGTATCTTCATCTTGAATAAATTAGAATACTTAAATCTCATTCTAAGAAGTGATGGGTATAGCAAAAGTGAAGCTAGGTGGTGTCAGCCGGCATTTATATAACCGACCGGTCGGTCTTCAGTATCTAAGACCGACATCATTTCCCTGCAAGAAATCGAGCCTAAGACTTAAGGCATAAAGAGTCAGCACGCTGACCACTGAGCCATCACACCTCTGTGTCTGCGTCTTCATAGATAGCAAAGTCAGAATGATGCACAATGATGCCATCCTGCTATTGCTTCATGATCGCTATTTTTGATCAAGCAGTTTCTGCAGTGTTTTAAGCATCCTATATGATCTAATCGACTGCATCGTCTGAGTCTGATGGAAGCTCTTCAAATTAAATAGATTACGCAACACTATAAAGGAATTCTTAGCAAGAGTCGTTGGCGTTGTAAAAGCTTTGTGGAGTGTGAGAACATTTCCCAATCTATTTTCGTTTCTGTGTACAAGCTTCAGATGAGCTGATGTCGGGAAAAATGGTTGGAGTGCTTTGAAAGTGTAGAAGTGTCTGATGTAAGTAATTTCTATCAGGTTCCTGTAATATAGCACTATCCATTTTAATAAATGTTTTTGAAGTAATGATCACACTGTAGGCCTACAGCAAACCGATGTCATAAATCAAGGCAGTGCGAAAATAATGTCTCCTACTTCGCAGCTTCAAGGCCGTGTAGTAGGATTCAGTCATGACAGGTATTTTACCGGAAGCAGCTTTCATCGAGTTAATGTTCAGCAAAACCGATTGAAATAAATATTTGATATACAGGACTGGTTGCTTTATGCAATTATTGAAACAAACCATGCAATAAATTTGAGCTTTACATTGTATTCTATGTTATTTTTGATCTGTGATGTCCTCTTAGAAAGTAAGTTTGGCATCAAATGGAATGAGAGACAATGTTGACAGGACAAAGATGATGACGCCATGCAAGGTACCTCTAGCAGAGTCTGTAGAGTGGCCATGCGGAATTTCCAGACAAGGGATGGGCGCGAATTCCATCAAGTGCGTCGTGTGCGACCACTGGATCCACAAGCGATGTAGTGGTGTGAAGGTGCCCACGGTCCTCAGGCAGAAACTTCTAGTGAGTTGGATGAGTTAGGTGTGGGTGGTGGTGACTGTTTCAGCTCAGTTGAGTCCTTCTGCTACCTTGGTAATATGTTGAGTGCCGCAGGTGGATCCGACCTTGTAATTACTTCGATAGTAAGATGTGGATGGACAAAGTTCCATGAACTTGCACCTTTCCTGACATCAAAACTCCCACCTTGAAAATGAAAGGCCAAGTGTATTCTGCTTGTGTCCGTAGCACGATGATGTACGGGAGTGAGACATAGGCCGTGAAAAGTGATCAGATCATGAAGATTAACAGAACAGAAAAGCAATGGTGAGAATAATGTGCCTTGTGAGGCTGGCTGATGGACACAGAAGTGAAGACCTAAGAAAGAAAATGAACCTGGAATGTATTTCCGATGTTCTCCGAAGAAGACTGCAGTGGTATGACCACATTCTGAGAAGAGATGAGAGTGACTGGACGAAAAGATCTTTCCAGTAGGAGGTCGAAGACAGACGGCTGAGAGGAAGACCAAGGATAACATGGTCGCAAGTCGTCTTCGAGGATCTTCACGCTCTGGACCTGAATCCAGCAATGTTCTACGATCGATAGGAGTGTAGGCGCGCCATCAGAAAGGAACAACCGTCTGACCCCGTTAAACGTATACAAAGACGAAAAACGAGGAAGCAGGAAAGTAAGATTGACCCGACCTGGTATGTCTGTGTGAATGCTTAATTAGCGGACTATCGAAGTTTGATTCTAACTAATATTATGTTGCCATTGTCTGTACTGATAGTTCGCAACATTTAACACTATTCAGCTTTTATTTATAAAATTTTACTTCATAATCTATATCTATCACTGCTTGGATTTGGGGAAGAAATATGAGTTCATTGAAATGTGTCGCAGCAAGTGCATCTAGGCGTATATGAAATTAGCTGAAGTACTTTGTTTAGTAAAATCCGACAACGTACGCAAGAACGCCCCAACGTTTGGTTCAAAGCAGATTAAATTAAGTCAACAAGTAACAATCACAGGCGGACCTTCGGCGTCCAGTGCCTTCTAACCGCCGATTTTGGGGAGCTTTTCTTTAATTTGTCGGATTTTGCTAAGTAAAATGATCTACGAGACTTGTCATCTGCGTCAAGTATTTTGATTGATAAGGTTGTCGAAGATGCAACATGATTACATACCCAAAAAGTTGTAGTAATAAAGCAAATAAAATCAATTTTGAAGATTACCTTGAAGCCATCCCTCTCAGATCTGCGACAGTGAAATCTCGGAGTTTGATTCGGTCGAGGATGGGAATCGTGTCTTGGTTGTAGCCGACAAAAAGGTAGAAGACTGGATCGAGTTCCTCCTTGATAAAGGCACGAATGGTGGACCCAGGAGTGACTCCCATGTCAGACAATACCCAATCATCAGCCAGTTCCGCTCCACCATAACTCAATACTAGTGTGTTCTTCTCCTGATTTTCATCTCCCAACTGAGCTCGGTTTGGTTGGATATGGAATTTATCTTGGACCAATTTCTTCACTGCAGCCACAGTCTTCCCCTCAGGTATATCCATAGGAGTACGATCTCCTTCGAAGGAAACAAATATTCGCATCATCTTGCGCTGAAGAATTCGAGAAAGTCTATTAGATGGGCCATTTATTTTAAAAGAAGAATCAAGAATGTTTGGTAAATGAGGCAATGTAATTAATCCATCATTGTATCCAGAGGCCATCTCTAAACGTCTAGCGAATCTACATCCAAGTCACAGTCAAATGAAATGTTGCTAAACGTAAACGATGTACATCAGTGACAATGATGCAATTCCATTTCATATGAAATTGTCGTCTTTAATGCCCTACATCATCAGTCAAGCGATCAATCATTTCAATCAACCTGGGGGTTCCCTAGCGCTCAAATTAAAAGATCAACTCACCACTCCGTTGCTTAAAAAGTAAATTGAGTTTGCTTCAGTCCTTACGTCCGCTTCAAGTTCCTCCTTGCAACTGAAATTACCCTCTTCCATTTGGCAAAATTAACGGTTATAAATTTTCAAAGACAATGACAAGCAGTATCACTAAATTACTATCCTACTGCTATCTGGTCTTCTTCACGTCCTCTTGTGGCCACAAATTCAAAAGCCGACGGAGCGAATAATGGCCCTAACAACGTGCACGATGTCACAAACGGTCAGTGACGCTTCGTTGCTTCCTAACTGTCGTCACTCGCTGGTAAAAGCACGTTGCATACACCTGAACAGTCTAGGATCAGTATATGCCGGTCACAATGTGCAAGCGATTACTCGAACGGAGTTGCCAATCGTTGGAGCTCAATTGTAAAGTGACGAGTAGCGATGGGGTGTAACAGAAGTTTAGATGGATTTCACGCTTGATGGCAAATAATGTTTCACGTGAATACGTCTGAAAGCTTCGAAGCCATTACAAAATCATGTTCCATAAACTCGATTTATCTCAAATGTATCAAAAGCATTAGTACCTCTGTCACAAAGTGCACACCACAAATAATGAGTATGCTACAATTACAATGTATGATCAATGCAACATGGAGAGGTGCGATGCGGAGACAGGCATTCATCATGTTACATAATGTTCGTATGGTCATTTACTATCTCACGTAGTTGGAATTACGTCACCACGGTATAGTGATCCAACCAATTTCGAATGTATTGTATAATCATGAAATATGCTTTCTCTTAACTGCATGAGCTTCGTTATCTAAATTTTCTGAGATTTCGTGAAAATTGATTGAATAAATGTCAATAAGAAGTGTATATATTTTATTTCATGAACAAAATTATTATCTATTGTGCTGAAAACGTCACACAAGCTTTTTAGAGATTATCGAAAAACAAGATGTTAAAAACACAGTGTGATCAACTGTTCTAAAATGTACTTAGCTAAAAGATTGAAATACTTAAACAAAATCAAACGATTTTGTACACGGAGGCACTAAGCCAGATGGCTTTGAGTCTTTCCTGTTATGCCGTGCCTATACTAGTAATATGTTATGCAGGGTGTCCAATAAAAATGTAATCCGATTTAAAAGGATTATTTCGTAAACATTGTGTAAAAGCAGAAAAACTGAAGAAAAAGAAGAAAAAAGAAGAGGTCAGCATAAACCATTGATCATTCCCTCCAAAATAATACATTAAATACTGTCATTTGATAATTGATGACTGCACAACGTGTTGACAAAGTTGAAAAATTATTTTCATAATGGCTCGCTCACTTGCTGAAAGTTACAATGGAGGCTACTGAACTCTATTCACTGCAATGTTTACCATATCATTCAATTGAATGCATGCGACTGCTTCCGTGAAAATGGTTCAGTTAACAATAGAACAGAGTTTTTGTCGTCCAAGCATTTCACGCGATCAAAAGCTTAAAACAGACTGAATGCCTTTGCTGAAGCATTTCCTCCAGCGCTGGAGAAAATTTCGGTTAATGTCAAAAAATATCGTGAGTGATACAGTTATTGGTTATTACTTAGTTATTTTGCATTTCACATCCCCTTTTTGTCTGATCACTTTTTACCATCTTATCTGAAGTTTCAGTATTTTTGTACATAGTTATTCTATATATATTACATATATATCATATTATACATATTATTGTAATCAATTAATTAATTAATTATATTAATATATATATATAGAGGCTATATTGTATATAAAACAGGAATAACTCAGTATTTGGAAATATGTATATAAAGTCTTAATCCAGAAAACCAAACGATTGAAAATTTCAAAAAAAATTCTTAATTCTATCACAAGCGCTTTCATGTACTCCATACAATCTTCAGGTGCATGGTGACATCAAAATTGTGCATCATCACATAATCCCAGAAATATAAACATAACTCCGATGATTAATTCTATAGCTATAAAATTTGAAAACTGATCAACAAACTAAAAATATATTTAAAAATAACAAATTCATGAATAGCAAGAGGCAAACATCGAATTATATCGAACGCATGTTATGTAAATCGAAATTTTGTACAAATAATGAGTTCATGGTAAAAAATGCGATGATGCAAGATGTGGAACATGTGATTATTTGAAAGAAGGCAACACATCTAAATTCGATGACAAAGAACTTAAAATCAAAGATAACGTGAATAGTTCAACTCAAAACGTCATTTATGTGATAACGTATGCCGATTGCAATGAGTTTTATATTGACGAAACAGGTAACACCATAAGAGAACGTTGTAGAATCCACAAAAAACAAATTAAAATCCCAAAATACCGCAAAATAAATTTTAGCAAGCATTTCAGATTAATGCAGTCATGGACGTTTCAACATCTTCCCATTTTATAGAATGATTGCTGCCACAGATATTTTTAGAAGAACCAAAGAAAGATATTTTATTGACTTATTCCATCTTAAACTGAATGGCAAGTGAGTTCTAAATTGCTCTGAGAGTTATGTATAAAAGATTTTTCAAAATGTTTTGATGTCACCATGCACCTGAAGATTTCATGGAATGCATGAAGGCTCTTGTAATAGAAGTTGAATTTTTTTGAAATTTTCAATCGTTTGGTTTTTTGGATTAAGACTTTATATTATATAATTATATATATATAGTATATAATGCTGCGAATATGCAACTCAGTATCAGAAAATGTGAAATTCAAACAACTGAAGAAACTGATGAACTTATACGATGCTGATATGTATCTGCCTGAAGAACAAGATCGTGTCATAAATTGCTCTTCAACCACATTGAGTAATGACGAAAACAGTCTACTACAAAAGGGTATGGATTTCTGTTTGAAACCGAGATATGATGAATTGATGAAAAAGGTTGAAGCAGAAAAATTGTATTCATCCATCAAGAAATCAGACTTTGAAAATGTGGTCAAAATTGAAAGTAAGGACAAACTCGTGACTGATCTAAAAAGTTTTGCTTTTACAAAAACCACAGACAAAAGTAAAAGTCCACTTTCTAAACCATAGCAAGATGCTTTAGAACGTCTCAAAAACAACAAAAACTTAGTTATTAAAAAGGCTGATAAAGGTGGAAAGTGTGTTTTAATGAATAGAGATGACTATAATGAAAAGTTGAACGCGATTCTGAATGACACTTCGAAATTCCTACCATTACAAACTGACCCAACTGGTAAACGCAGGCGCGAATTGAATAATATCATTGCAAATTCATCCAACAATATAAAAATCAAAGAACTAACCGGATACTTTCGGCCAGGATTCCTTTACGGTTTACCTAAGGTGCATAAAAGTGTTTCTGATCCTCCTCTTCGACCAATTATTTCTATGGTTGGAACTGTTACTCACGAGTTAAGTCAATGCTTGAATGGGTTGATCAAACCTTATTGTGATTCTTCTTCCATTACTGACTCATCCTTTGATTTCGTAAATAAATCGATGCCTCTCAGCTACTTGAGTGGAAGGATCATGGGTTCAATGGATGTCGTCGGACTCTTTACTAATGTTCCAGTCATTGAAACAACACATATTATATTGTCCAGATTATACTCGCATCCAAATCTTCCATCCCCAAGCATACCTAAGTCTATTATGGAGAAATTATTGCTACTTCGTACAACCCAAACTCCGTTTACTTGGAATGAGCAGTTATACAAGCAAATTGATGGTGTTTCCATGGGCTCACCACTTGGCCCTCTCTATGCCAACTTTTATATGTCTTACATTGAAAATCAAGTTTTCTCCAATCTTCCAAGTGAGGTGAAACCGAGATGTTATTTTCGATACGTTGATGATACCTTTCTTATTGTGCAATCATGATGACCTTAACTTCATTATTGATAGTTCAAAGAAAACTCGGTTTTAGAATTCACCTTTGACTTTGAGACGAATGGCACCTTGCCATTTTTGGATGTTCTTGTCAAACGTAATGATATCCTATCATTCTCAGTTTATGGGAAAAAGGTGGTATTTGCCTTGATTTCAATTCCTTCACAACTGAGCGCCACAAGATTTCTGTCTTCAAGAGCTATACATTGTATTCATCGTGCTTTGTCTTTGTGTTCAGATTGCGCATCCTTTGATAACGAAATAAGAACAGTTAAACAAATTTTGGTGAACAACGACTATCCTTTATCATTAGTGGATAAATATATCAAAATTCATCTTGACAGATTTCTCTCAAAAGAAGATAAAAAGAAACAGTAGATGTGATCTTCTATTACCATGGACAGTTGACTTCAAGCTCTACAATTGAAGAGAAAAGAATTACGAAGATTGTAAATGACAGTGTCAAGCCAGTATCAGAAGACAGCAAAATAAAAGTGAGAATTTATTACGAAAACCTAAAATTGTCATCAACCATAAAAACTAAATTGGATAAATCAACATCAACTGATCGCGTCGTATACCACTATTCATGTCCGGAGAACATTTGTAACAATGCTCACTACATCGACTATGCGACAAACCAAATGTCAGTCAGATCCAAACAACACGAGAACAATGGCTCAATCAAACAATACTCGCTTGCCAACACAACACACACACAGCACAAAACCCAAAAGCATCATTGACTCTATGTCTGTGCTAGCTAAATTCTCAGATATCAATGAGTTGCAGATCGCTGAAGCCATTCTAATCAAAGAAAGATATCCCACACTAAATAAAAGAGATATGGGATTAACTAGACATTTAAACGTTACTTGATAACAGTGATATTTTTGCATGTTGTAACTTATGATTTTTAAATACTTTCATAACTTCTTTGTACTTGAAAGTGGACCGAGTTTTCAGGTCCGAAACGTTGTCCAATAATCAATATTATATTGTAAAATGGTATTCTAACATCGCCTTCAAAGTATTAGATCACAAGGGAAAACAATTATATAGAAAAACAGAAAGAACTTTACAAAAATGCAATAAATTAATAAACGACCAACTGTTTAACGTAAACAAAACAATATACATATTTTTTTATCAATATTGGAAGACAAGGTCAATAAAAATTTGTATTAAAAAGCTTTCGACAAAATGTCTTTATCAATTTACACAACAACTAACTAACACAGGCCAAAGAAAAGGGACAATACATGATCAATATATCACATTTGAATTTTAAATTTTTTTTTTGAATTGAGTGAGGGAGTAGGAAAAAGAATAGCTATGATGGCAATACTGTTGACATTTGCAAATTAGTGACAGATCAGATATCTAAATTTCAGTTATACATTGCATTGATTTCAGATTTTTTGTGTGGAATAAAATTTCGTTCACACATTTTACGTTCATAAACATTGGCAAAGTTTCGTTGTAAAATTTCAATTTACACATCGTCCTTAGTTGGCTTTAATCTATGTTTCATTTGAAAATGTTGGAAAACAAGGATGTCTTTCTTACTTAGATGTTCAAATATACGCCTTCTGATAGTGCATTGCGTTTCACCAATGTAAGTCTGGTTGCACTTTTTGCAAATAATTTTGTACACAATGTTTTTAAAATAGCAAGGACCTTTACCGTTACACAAACAATATTTGGTACAAGGAATGGCTTTTCTTTTTCACTTGCCTAACAAGAGATGGAGGAGTAACAAAAACAGGCTTTCCATTTAGAATAGGGATTTTTCTCAACTCACATCTTATTTGTTTCGATTGTTGTTCGCTTATAAATGGTATACGAATATAGGCCCATTTATTATGAATTTTTCCTATGAAATGCTGGTGGTGTGACAGTGATGTACTTGTCGACAATAGATCTAGGGTAGCCATTAAAAATGAATCTCTTTTTGATAGAATTTACAGCTTTTTCAATTAGCATGTGGTCTGAACAGTTTCGATGTACTCGCAAACATTCATTGCGCATTAAATTAACTTTTCTTATAAAAGGAACGCAACTATCATAAGGTAAATTATGACCACTATGGTTCGGCAAACATGAATTTTCTTTTATAGAAATAAAAGTGTCAAGAAATGGGATACTTAAATCATCAGGATGTTCTACTGTAAACTGAATACAATCATTAATATCATTCAATTTTGGCAATAATTCATCTAAAGGAGAAAATGAAATAGCAAAAATGTCATCGATATATCTTTTCCAGAGAATGAATCTATCGGGTTTAGTAGATAAAATTTGTTTTTCAATGTGAAACATGTAAATTATAGCGAGAATAGGTGACAAATTATTTCCCATTGCTAGTCCAGAAATTTGTTTATAAAAATGACCGTTGTAAAGAATGATATCAGAAGTAACTGCAACTTTCGAAAGATTAGAAAAATCGTGTTCATGAATTGGTGATAAAAAAGTAGATTCTTTGTGTTCAATGAAAAACTTCGTAACTATAGAAAACACACCGTTAGTAACAGTTAAGGGAATCGAGCCATACAAATTCTTCACATCAAAAGATCCAAAGTAAAAAGCATTATCAAAATCGAACGTAATTTCAGAAGTAGATTTTAGAAAAGCGAAAGTATCTTTCAAATGAGTAGATACAAAATTCAAAATAGGTAGCAAAAAATGGACCAAAAATTGTGATAGGCTTGTGCCTGGCGTATCTATTGCTGATATCAAAGGTCTTCCCTGCAAGGGAGTTTTGTGGTCTTTGGGTAAAATTGTCAGTTGACTGGGAATAGGCTCGCTACATTTTAACTTCAGAAGTACATTTTTCACATCATCACTTTGTCTCATTGCAATGTTTGAAAGCTCTTTCTTTATTAAATGATTTTTGTGCCGTACAAGGCAAAATTTGAGCTTTCTCTACAAAATTTTGAAGATGCGGAGTTGCTAAACTTTCATATTCTGCATCATCAATAGCAATAATTCGTTTAGTTTTGTCAATAATGTGTTTAGTTTTAGTTTATAATACGAGGGGCGTTCCAAAAGTATCCGGACTGAGTCCATAACTTTGAGAGTAATGATCTGATCCCTCTGAAGTTTAGGTATGTTGAACCCATTATCATCATTAATAAGCACAAAAAATTTCATCCCGATATCTTAATTGGTTACAAAGCTGCAAATATTTTAGTAATGTCACTACTTGAAATTTAGTGACGACCAAATTGATTATTAAGAATCGTAAGATCATATCATTTATTGTTTCTTTTCTTTCTTATGAATTCTTCTCACGACTTTGATGTCTTCTATTGCTTTAGAATGTTGACTGATTTAGTCAGATGCAAAGTTTGTTATTGAATTGCACTCGTCTCATGGATTTTACTGAGCTGCGTTCGATGTTCATGATTCACGAATTGTCACATTAAAGTTAATGACTTAATGATTTTTCAATCAATCGTCGATACAGTCACGCGATGGAAGATACGAGTATTCAGAAACCGGAGAGCCAGCGCGCAATCATCGCCTTTTTGACATTCGAGGGGTCTACACCAACAGAAATTCATTCGAGGCTAGTCAATCAACTTGGCTCATCTGCTTTGTCACGAACTCAGGTTTTTGCATGGGCAAAACAATTTCGTGAAGGTCGCCAGAACATCAGCGATGAAAGTCGATCGGGTCGCCCAGCGGATGCCACTAGCCAACATGCAATCGCGAATGTCGAGAAAGTGATAATGGAAGACCGGCGGTCTACAGTTTCTCAAATCACCATCAAGCTCGGCTTATCTCGTGGAACTGTACACCGCATCTTGAAAGACCATCTTCAATTGAGTAAACTGTGTGCTCGTTGGGTGCCAAAACTGCTGAATTCAGACCAAAGAACTCGAAGGGTGGAATGCTCACAAGAAAATGTGCTGGCGCTTCAGACCGAGGGAGCTGATGGATACTGGGCACGCTTCATGACAACTGATGAAACTTGGCTGCCATACTTCTCTCCCGAAACCAAAGAAGCATCGAAGCAGTGGTTGACGAAGGGTTCCACGCCCCCGTGAAAGCAAAGTCTTCTCCAATGGCAAAGAAGATCATGTTGACTTCTTTCTGGGATGAACAAGGCATCATCCACTTGGACTTTCTTCCCGACTCCACTACAATCAATGCGGATTACTACTGTGGAGTATTGCAGGATGTCCATCACTATCTTCGACATCGCCGTCCAGGGAAGAAATCGAAAGTGATCCTGCTCCATCAAGACAACGCCAGACCCCACACCGCTCGGAAAACGATGGAGAGGATAGATGATCTGTGTTGGGACATCGCACCGCATCCGCCATACAGCCCAGACCTGGCACCATCGGATTATGCCTTATTTCCTCACATGAAAAGCATTCTTCGTGGAATGCATTTCGACACAAGGGAGGAACTGGAACAGAAGACGAGATCAGTGTTGGCGTCCATCTCACCTGAATGGTTCAAGTCTGCCATTCGCAAACTTGAAGATCGTTGGAAGAAGTGCATCATGTTGCAAGGTGACTACATTGAGAAGGTTGCTTTGCCACAAGAAGACTGTTAGTTTGTAACGTGTATCCCTTTTTCTTTTTTGATAAAAAATGTTTAAATATCCATTTTTCTTTTTTGACAAAATATTGTTTGTGGACGTCACTAAATTTTAAGTAGTGACATTACTAAAATATTTGCAGCTTTGTAACCAATTAAGATATCGGGATGAAATTTTTTGTGCTTATTAATGATGATAATGGGTTGAACATATCAAAACTTCAGAGGCATAAGATAATTACTCTTAAAGTTATGGGCTCAATCCGGATACTTTTGGAACGCCCCTCGTATATATATATATATATATAAAACAGGGTGTTCGCGATCTTCTTGCGGATTTATTATGCAGTCATGTATGCAATATTACACAGGTTTTTACACTCAAGGGATCAAAGGTCGAAGTCCACTGTACACCTGCATTTCAAAAATTATATAGGGTGCTCTATGTGACCTCCACCTTAGAGTATGTAAAGTTCACGGCGATTGATAAAGTGCATATACATGTATATATATACAAGTGCGATAACTGATCAATAATCTGTGTTTATTTTGTTCAATAAAGATTTTAGTCCTCGTCACACTTTTTGCAAATGCTTTGAATGTGGTGCTTATTAAATATCATTTTTGGTATCTGACTCCATCTCTAAAAGTTCAACAGTGGCGCGTCTATGCATTTTTGGAGAACAGGGAGAAGGCCTATCACGACCAACCCAACAATTATTCAATTTGATGATTCTTTTTAAGAGCCCTAAGTGGTAGGCCCATCCTGTTCATGAATCCGTGTTCGATTCTGTATATGTGCCATCATAACTGGAAGCACTTTGTTCAACAAAATTCTCCTGCATCGTACTGTGCTGACTGCTTATTACATCACTTGGCAACTTATTCAGTCGTGAGATGAGACCATAGCACAACAAGTTATCAATGGTGATCGCATCGGTTTCTCGCTAATCAAGTGAGGGTTTGTGAGGATGACATTCCCTTGAGATAGAATGCTGTCTCGTCACTGAAACTGATGCTGAAGATGAAATACAGGATCCTGCATGTGAAACTTTCAATCATCGAAAGTAAAAAATTGAAGTCGATTAGAACTAACTTAAGGATTCAATTAGCCTGCCGTAAAACTCTATGCTAAAGCGTTTGATACCCCTTCCATGAGCAACTTGCCTACAGGGAACAGAGCAATGCCGACTTCCTGTTCAACCTTTCTTTGCAAATAGAGGGAATCATCAATAAAAGTTAAATGATCTCTGTCCTCTTAACATCCGAAGGTCTCTACGCTTTGTGATCATGCTCACATTTTCTCGGAGCAGTGGAGGGGGTTCCCATCATCAACATTTCCAAGGAAGTGATGTTTTTGATAAAGAAGCTTTCAGTCGATGTTGAAATTCTCACTAGGCCTACGTCTGACCTTCTCACGATCGTGTTATTGCAAAAATGGAAACTGAAGAAATCTCAGTCATCTCTATGAAGATACCAGATAGCATAAAATTATAAAAGAATTAAAGCATGGTCAACGTCCAGCAAAGCAACCAACATGCTTCATTGCATATAATTGATTTTCGCATTTCTTATGAAACAGACCTCAGACTTATTAAATGAAAACGCATTGGCTCGCACGATAGTTCATGATTTATCGAACAACTTTATTCAGTAAGCAGGAGTAAGCACCATGATATTAGGGATAAAAATCCGCAAGAAGATCGCGAGCACCTCGTATGTCTGTATATATATATTTTTTTCTTTTTTCAAGGAAAAAGAAGACGAGGTCAATAAAAACATATATTGGAAAGCTTTCGACAAAAGTCTTTTTCAATCCAAATATAACAACAACTTTCTTTCCTTTTTGCTTGGTCTAAGATTGTTGTTATAATTGGATTGAAAATGACGTTAATCGAAAGTTTTCCAACATATGTTTTTATTGACCTCGTCTTCTTTTTCCTTAAAATAATTAAGGCAATGGTGAACCGCATATATATTGAATCAGAAGCCCAAATTCAGAGGATAGTCAACAATTTCAAAGAATAATCAGTACTTAATTTTACAGTTGAACAAGAAAAAGACAAAGTTTTGCCCTTTCTAGACGTTAAGCTTAAACGAAAAACTTCTTTTTCCTATTCTGTCTATCGAAAGCCGGTTTCTGATGGTTCGTTCTTAAATTATCATTCATTCTCATCTCCAAGCTGTAAAATATCAGTCATCAAAAGTTATTTTCAAAGATCCTTAGATTTATCGTCTGATTGGAAAGCGTTCGAGATGGAAATGCAAAAAGTGAAGCAAATTCTGACAAACAACAACTATCCGATAGCACTGATTGACAAGTATTTGAATTCAATTCTGGAAAAACTCATTAATCGAACAGAAAACACCACACCCGAGAACATTATATTGTACTTTGAAGGACAAGTGGCTCCCAATTCGACCATTGAAGAAAAAAAAGACTCATGAAAATTGTGAATGACTATTTGAAACCATGGTCGTCTGAACATAAGATAAGAGTTCGAGTATGCTATAAAACTTTGAAATTGTCGTCTGATGTTAAAACGAAGCATGACAAGATGCCTTCTACTGATCACGTTGTGTACGAAATACACTTGCCCTGCGGACAATTGTAAAAATGTTCAATACAATGGTCATACAACAAATGAGTTAAATGTTTAAATAAAGCAATATGACAAAAAACGGCTCGATAAAACTTCATTTCTCAGAAGCCCACAAAACAAAGGTAAAAAGCATTATAGATTCAAAAACAATACTGGCCAAATTCTCCGACAGAACTCAACTTCAGATTGCTGGGACAATCTTAATCAAGGAGAAGGCAACAATATTGAACAAGAGGGACATGGGTTTGACTAGACAATTGAAGGTTGTTTACGATTTTTAGTTTATTTAGATATCAACATTATTTTTCACTGCTTTCAGATACATGTATAGTTATTTTTAATTTTAAGCGCATTGTATGTACATTTACTATTTTCCATCACTACTTGAGAATGCACTGTGTTTCAAGGTCCGAAACGTCGTGTATTTTTTATATAATGAAATGAATGTCAATAATTGCATTTAAATATTCAATTGTAACACATTTGAACACACTGAAACACATTCATCGAAAAAGGTAAAAAAGCAGTGCATGTGGCCAATAAAAAAGCAGTTTTAATTGAGGAAGGAGTTTTAATTAAATTAATAAACTTTTGATTCCTTTTATGAATGTTAATTAGTTATTTTTTTCCTTGGAGAGCGAGTGCATGTTGTTGGCTTTCTGAAGAAACTTAGTAATGGGTTTTATATTTTTTGGAATCAGATTATTCATTACATCATGAAACTCAGTTACGCTGTCGTCAGTGCTATCAGCGTATTCAGTGCTGTTTCTTGTCGTATTTTCTTATACGCAGAACATTCAATCATAAAGTGATACAAACTTTCTGCTTTTGAATCATTACATAGTTCACAGAGACGCTCTTCATACTTCAATCCATTATTATAACTTCCTGTGACTTCCTGTATCTAATGAATAATTTTTCGTTCTAAATTTCGGGATGATATTGATATCGTAGCATATAGCAGACGAAGAAAATTTAAGATAACTTCCATCTTTGATTAACAATTGGCCTCATAGAGCAAATTATAATTCAATACACATTAAATCATAATGATTTAAAGACGATATATCTATAAACAGCTTTATAAGATGGTGTGGAAAACCCATTGGGATTCAGCTCAATTGGTACCCCTGGTATTCGGAAGTTAAACTACAAAAGGAAATTGGCGGCGATTCCCAGGTAGAGATGACAGGTTTATTTTTAGGTTAAGTTTGGGTTCTAGGGTGAAATCATAACTTCAGATGTCTTAAAGTAAATCCAATGTAACAATAAATTTGCACGCCATCAAATGAACTGCATGTGTTTTCCTAGAATTACATATTTAATGCGAAATGCAGAGCATCTTATAGCTTCTGCCCGACGCTGAGTCCATTTTTAGAGTGTGTCATGTGCAGTGTATTGAGTGTATAAATGTGCATAATATCAATCAAACAATTGTCACACATAAGTCAAAGAATTAGCAACTTTATATATGGGCTTAAGACAAGGGCATAGCTTTTGAAAGATCTACCGAAAATGAAATCAACAAAAATTTTCAAACATTTCAAGCATAATGCTTGGGTATTCCTTTGCAATAAAAACTGAGAAACAACAAATTTTCGCGAATTTCGCGAGGGCAAGTTTCTTGCCATGAATATTACAAATGAGGTACGACCATGGAATCGCGATGATAAGCTACCGCGAAAATTAGTTGTTCTACAGTACACGGTGTAGTTCGGCAATTTCATCAACTCAGTTTCATCACTAACGACGGACAACAGTGAAATTCAGCAATTTTGTCAAGGTGCATTGAAACGTGCGGGAGTATTTACAACTAAAGTGCATTACGTGAAAATGAAATATTATACCTCTGGGTCATCTTCAGAAGACAAACTGGAGTTTGATGATGGGAGGATATCATAGGTTTGCTACAAAACAACAAGATGAAAAAGGATTAGGAAAATGCTCTCGGAGTTCAATCGGTAATCATTCACGAAAATGTAAAATGCTTGTATCAGGGAGTAAATGGTAGATCCGCGGAAATCATAATGAAGATCATTTTACATGACTGTTTCTACTGTTATTATCGAGTCCCGAGAATTCGAGTCGATTCAAATCGACATAAACATCCAAAAACATCTTTGTTTCATTAATCTTCATTCGCCTTAAATGGGAAGACTGAGTGTCGACTTTGAAAATGTTCTATTTATTGGAGTCGTTTCTGACTCTTCGTCTACCGTATCATAAAAGTCATGGCAAATGTTGAGTAAGTTATCTTCATTCTTGAAGGTCTATTTTCATCGATCACACTTACTTGGGACATTTAAAAAAACTTAGAATCAACCATGCATCTAAAATTTATCATCAATTGACATTTGTACGATATTTAGTGGAGTCAACCCATCAGGCAAACAAAGAAAAGTGGTCATGGAAGTATTGCAACTAATTGTGTTGCAATTGCTGTACTACTTATAATATGCGAAGTGAGCAATTTTGGAAATCGTCGTTTTATGCAACTGCAAGCATAAACAACATTTTGAAAGGAAATACCGGTATATATTGCTTTTAACATTGCATCAGACTGTTTGTTGAAAAGAAAGACATTGATTACAATGTTAGCCTACTATGGCATTGGTTAAAGTTAATCCTCTTAAGTTAACGACGTGACAAAAAAGTTTTGGGTAGCGTTCGGTTTCGCGTATAATTAATATGCAGTGCAAAATATTTTTTCAAATGAGAATGCAAGTTCAAGATACTGGTAATTAGGCCTATATGCGATAGGTTTAAGCATTTGTCATATTCCATTCAAGCTGTGGGAATCAATGCCATTGAACAACTGCCGGACATCTACACTGCCAATTTTACATAAAAAATAAAACAGACAATTGAAATAGGTTCATGTCTATTTGCTGAGATTTAGTATGTATTCATACGAATCACTTCCTTTCGCATTTGTTTGGTATAAAAGGCCACGAACCACTCCCTCTCAGATTGACTAATTTACGAAGACATGCCAAATCAAATTTATTTCGGTATCTCTCCTTCGTATGTGCTTGGTAGTAAGCGACAGGCTTGTACATGCGAAATTTGTTTTGTAGAAGAATTGTAGGCCTACTGATCAGTGATAATCTTTTTTATTGTATATTTTAAGTATTTAATTATTTTAAACAAATCTGTCATACAAAGAGTTTTATGACATGTACAATTCATATAAAAACTTTCTAAAACTGAATAGCAAGTAGAAACATCAAAACTGAATACAGAAATGTGTCACAGCAAATCGTCAGAAAACAATGCTACAGTTCAGTCTGACGTCGTGTTGGTAACCAAATGTCAGATACTGAGTCATGTAAAGCGTCAAATGTCATCCTTTACACCAGGGTCATATGATGCGTCACGTCATAATTTTAGAGATAGCGGAAATTGTCCGCACCGTTCATTCGAAAGGCAATATGTATCTTTAATCAAAATTGATTCAAGAATAAAAGGACTTTTGTGAGATCCCAAAACTTTGAAATATTCTTGCATAAGGGCATGCTCATGTATGGAAACTTCAGTTTGAGCAGGACATCCTCTGAAATGCTCCCTTACACTCGTATTTAAGTGCCTTTTTGTGGCACCAATATACATTGAGCAAAGGTCACAGCTATATTGATAAACAATATTGGATTTTAATCCACTCGTAATTCTATCCATATTTTGAAGCAAATCCTTTAACTTACAGGTTTTGTAGGCCGTTCTGATTTCAGTGTTGGAGAGTCTCTGGTTTATTTACATAGTAAATTCTGTTATTGAATTCTTTGGATCCTTCTCGAATGAACGGAACGGACCAGAAAATAATTTTCTTTTCCGAAATTTTATTATCTTTGCCATATTAATATTTATATGGTAAACCATCTTAGAAATTGTACTAGTGAGATTTCTGTGCAATTTTCTATAACTCCCTTTTATAAAATGTCCATTGGCTCAACTAAATTGGATCGGGAGTATAAAGAAAAAACATTTATAAAGAAATTTCATCCTCCTCTAAATGCTGTAAACTGCTAACGTCCAGATTTCATTAATTGAAATCTATGTATGCATGATTTCTATATTTTCATTCGTTTGAATTTTCTTATTCATTTCGACTTAAGAAGCCAACACAGTTGGCAAAAACATGTCGGCGACTTACTGAAGATCTCTGGGTTTTTTCTTTTTTCATATATATATATTAGATATTATTATATATTAATGATATTTGGCGCTTCCTGACAGTGAATGCAGTGGAGAAGTTGTACGCCTTTGTAATCAGTTGATTGAATTTGTAAAGACTCGTGGCTCTTATCGCTCTGGCAAGAATTTACGTAGTTTGTTGAACTGTAATCGCTAGACCTATTTAAGTCTATGCTTTGTACATTTTCTGGTTCCTTGTACATATTGGAGTTGAGAAAGATTTTGAATCGAAACCTGTCCTCCAGCACAACGTCTTTTCTTTGTCTTGGTTTTGGTTTGTCGAATAACGGATCTGGGACACACGCGCGGTGCGAGCGGCACCTACTCAGTGGAATTAAAACACCACTGAGTACCTCTACCAATCTACCGATATATATATATATATATATATATATATATATATATATATATAAAGTGAAAAGTTGAAATCCAAAAATGGCAATATAGATACGAAAATGAAAATCCCAATCTCGAAGATCAAAAACTAAAATGTCCACCAACCGGGAATTTCTATTACATAAATTTAATGGCACAGGAAATTTCAAAATCTAAACATGATTATGGACATAGCAATTATTACATAGACATGAATTATAATCGTTTATCATGGGGCATTGGTAATTTGGTCTGGTTTTTACAGATCTATGTCTCCAATTCTTTGAGTTACTACGCCAATCATTGGGTCTGCAGTAACGAAAATAATCATAATTGTCTGTATCCCTTTTTCTCAAATCTGTTCTCATTGAGTTATTTGTATTTTGTTTATATCTCTTATTCTCGTTCCTTTTATTTGTTTGTTTCGATCTACTTGAGCTGTTGATTTGTATTAAATGTTGGTCCGAGTAGAAGAATGGTTCTTTATCTGCCCAAATCATTATACTGTTTGCTTCTTCCTTTTCAGTAATTTCTTTCCATAGATTGATTTGTACTTTTGATTCTTGTTCATCGTAATGTTGATTTATAAATTCTATCATTTCTTTATCAATTTTCTTTACTATTTGTTCTTTCACATTAGCGGTTAATTTCAGTCTTTTAATTTCATGTTCGCATTTAGTAATACAAAAATCTTTTCTTAAGATATTTTCACCCTCGGTATGCTGTTTGACAGGCTCTTTGAACAGTTTCCTTGGTATCTTCGGAGTTTCTTCTTTTAGAGCTTTTTGGTAAATATTTGCAAGAGAAATATATATATATATACATATATATAATGTATAATAATATACAACTCAGGAATAACCAAGATCTAGATTCCCGACCGGTTTCACCTCATTGATCTTTGAGTTGAGGCTAGTCATGGGAATGAACTCAATGTATTTCTAAATTAAACATAGTTTCTAGTAAACTACTAGAGAGGAATTGCACACGACTTCTATATGTATATACCAGAGATTGCGAGTAAGTATCCGATGCTTTTACAAAATGAGAAAATTAAAGGATGAACTGAAACCGAAATTGTTGACTGCAAGCGATGAGTAACACCATGTTGTCTACCGATACACATGCCCACACAACGCATGTAACGACGTTGCA
Source organism: Prostheceraeus crozeri (assembly GCA_907163375.1). Taxonomy (NCBI): domain Eukaryota; kingdom Metazoa; phylum Platyhelminthes; order Polycladida; family Euryleptidae; genus Prostheceraeus; species Prostheceraeus crozeri. The sequence goes on from CAJQUW010001553.1 coordinate 257,235, forward strand.
CAATACATCGGTTTTACAACAAATACACTTACTCAGCGCTGCAAGCAACATGTATCAAATGGTGCCATCAAACAACACATGCAAACCCACACAGAAATCAAAATTGGATGCCAAGCCATTCTTAAGGACACTAAAATCTTGGCCAGATATCGCACCCAACAAGATCTAGAAATTGCAGAGGCGTTACTAATCAAGAAATATCAACCAATACTAAACAAACAGGATCAAGGATTAACAAGAAGATTGGTTTTACTATGACTTATCTACAGTATGCTTACTCACTTACTGACCATGACTTCTTTTGTTGACTTTATTCATGCCTATCACATAGCTTTTTCATGTCATTTTGATATTTAAATTTTATAAGAATGATCTGTAAATAGTTTAATTCACACAAGTTGCTTACCCTGAAGATGGATGATGTTTGCATCCGAAGCGCCGGTCAGAACTACATTAAAATGGTTCTCAAAAATAGCATTTGAGTTTTAAAATCAAAAAGTAAAATTGATTTATAGAGAACTGGAGAAAAATTATGTAAAATTATCGAAAATTGATTGCGATTTACTTTTTTGCCAATCTTGTCTTACAAATAATTTGCTGCCAAATTTTACCTATATATATATATATATATATAAAAAGATAAATTAAAAAAATCAACGTAGTCTCAAGATAGAAATTGTTTATTCACGAATTTTCGTCTAAGACTTCATCATGTGAACGAAGTAAATGTACATGAAGTGAAATGACATTGCATTATAAAGAAAAGTAACAAGAGTTCAACACGTGTATGCCCAGGCGGCATCATTATCTTCTCACATTTATCTGAGGCTTAACGGCTTCAATTGTTGACATTTCCACACGGCGGCGATGATAAGAATCAAAGAGCCCGCGGGAGATAATTGAAGGAGAAATATGGCGTAACAGAGGGGGGCAATTGTGTTTAATTTTAAAATGATGGAAAACTTGGCTGCTGGTTGTATGTAGGTGTTCATCAATTCTTTTTCTGAAAGTGCGATGCGTTTCACCTACATAACTTTCCGAACAGATATTGCAGACAATTTTGTAGACAATATTTTTAGAATTGCATAAATTCTGGCCTTTACAAACACAACGACTTTTGCAACTGATGGGTGGTTGTTGATAAAATTGTTGGGAAAGAGGGGCTTTAGTTCTAAAGATCGGAATGATGGGAATCGGCAGATTAGATTTCCTTATACAGTTATACACTTTATTAACCCAACGATCATTAACATACGGAACGTTAATCCGAATAGCGTCTTGTTTCGTATTTCTGTTTTTAGGCACAGTTTCACTATAAAGATACTTATCTAGGACTGACAAAGGATAACCATTAGCTCTAAACCTCTGCGAAAGAAGATTAAGAGACTGCTTGACAAGCGTCTGGGACGATGAGTTGCGTAAAGCTCGTAAGCGTTCAGTCTTAATAATATTAATTTTCCTCATCCGCGGGACGGCACTATCCCAAGGAAGAATGTGACCACTATGAACACTTTTGATAAAAAGGCAGATTTGAAACGTAACACAATCTTCCAAATCAACTAAAAAAGTGCAAGTGTCAAGAAACGAAATTTCCGTTTTCCCCTCACCAGGTGTTTCTAACGTAAATCTGATGTTCTTAGAAATGGAATTGGACAGGGAGAGTAAATCTTCAGGTAGACCGGCAAAGACGAAGAAAATATCATCAATGTACCTACGCCAGTATATGATATCCGTTGACCTCTCCATAATCTGTTTTTCTATGAAATTCATGTACACGATGGCCAAGATAGGGGAAAGGGGGTTACCCATTGCTAAACCCCGACATTGATTGTAAAACTTGTCTTTAATACAAATGATATCAGATTTGATCGCTAAACCCAATAAATCAAGCAAAGATTGCCTATCTAGTGAAGACCACTCAGTAAGGTGAGCATTTACCAAGAAAAAGCTAACAAAAATATCCAAGACATTGTTGACACCGGTAAGAGGGATACTTCCATATAAATTGGAAACATCCAGAGAACCAAAAGAGAATGAATTTTGATTCATCTTCCTAATCCTAATCTTTGTAATGGATTGAACGAAGGCGCTGGTGTCTTGAAGATGAGCATCAATCTTATCAAGAATGGGTTTGAAGACCATCGCAAGTAATTTACACAATGGGGTAGCCGGAGAATCTGTAGCACTAACAACTGGTCTGCCTCTAATAGGATCTTTGTGATCTTTGATGAGGAGATTCATATTACTCGGAATAGGCTCACTACACATCACATTCTGAAGACAAATCTTTATCTGACTGTCCGTTTGCCTATTAGCAACCGCTTTCAATTTGCGGTTAAAGGATAATTGTCTCGATGAAGGGAGGGTGGGGTTTGTCTCAACATAATTATCCATGTGTTCCTCAAAGAGTTGGTCATAATGAGTAGTATCAATGGCTATTAAGCGATTAGACTTATCAGAGGGTACAACCCTAATATCAGGAGATTTACGGATCTCACTGACGACCTTAAACATAGAGTTACTACTGTGAACAGATTTAATTTTGTCAAACTCAGTCACAAGCTGATACTGCAAGTCATCGATCTTACTATTAATCTTGTCAGGAATGTTAGTACACAACTCACGAGACAAAGTCTTCGATTTGGGATCCTTGCATTTCCATAAAGAGGATCTCACTTCACTCTGTTCGCTGGGTGTCTCCGAAGATTTGTCATCTTGAAGATGGTAGGACATAACACGACGGATCTTGTCTATTGAAGCGTTGATGATGTTTGAACCGCTGTTGAAATTCTTCCCGCTTGCACTAGGGACAAATGAAGGTCCTTTGTCCAACACCGATGACTGTTCATCTGAGAATACGTGAGAAGATTCATTGGTGAAACAGTCCACCGGCGGAGGCTGGTCTTCTTCCATCCTGTCAGTAGAATAAGTTAGCAATTTATGCAGTTTGTTGTCCTTTCGTTGCTGTAGCTGTTTCACGATGATTGAGACCGTGTTTGAGTCCTCCTCCGTCAAAGGTCCTGCTGCACGGCTTTGCCACCTCACCAAGTTCGCGTAAGTCCTTTTAATGGCAAGAGAAATCCACTGTCGACTCTGTCTCCTGGCTAGAAGATCCGCCTCACCACAAGGGTATGTAGAAGCTAGTTTGTTCGCCACTGTCTTCAAACCCATTCTTGATAAGATTGATGCTCATCTTCAAGACACCAGCGCCTTCGTTCAATCCATTACAAAGATTAGGATTAGGAAGATGAATCAAAATTCATTCTCTTTTGGTTCTCTGGATGTTTCCAATTTATATGGAAGTATCCCTCTTACCGGTGTCAACAATGTCTTGGATATTTTTGTTAGCTTTTTCTTGGTAAATGCTCACCTTACTGAGTGGTCTTCACTAGATAGGCAATCTTTGCTTGATTTATTGGGTTTAGCGATCAAATCTGATATCATTTGTATTAAAGACAAGTTTTACAATCAATGTCGGGGTTTAGCAATGGGTAACCCCCTTTCCCCTATCTTGGCCATCGTGTACATGAATTTCATAGAAAAACAGATTATGGAGAGGTCAACGGATATCATATACTGGCGTAGGTACATTGATGATATTTTCTTCGTCTTTGCCGGTCTACCTGAAGATTTACTCTCCCTGTCCAATTCCATTTCTAAGAACATCAGATTTACGTTAGAAACACCTGGTGAGGGGAAAACGGAAATTTCGTTTCTTGACACTTGCACTTTTTTAGTTGATTTGGAAGATTGTGTTACGTTTCAAATCTGCCTTTTTATCAAAAGTGTTCATAGTGGTCACATTCTTCCTTGGGATAGTGCCGTCCCGCGGATGAGGAAAATTAATATTATTAAGACTGAACGCTTACGAGCTTTACGCAACTCATCGTCCCAGACGCTTGTCAAGCAGTCTCTTAATCTTCTTTCGCAGAGGTTTAGAGCTAATGGTTATCCTTTGTCAGTCCTAGATAAGTATCTTTATAGTGAAACTGTGCCTAAAAACAGAAATACGAAACAAGACGCTATTCGGACTAACGTTCCGTATGTTAATGATCGTTGGGTTAATAAAGTGTATAACTGTATAAGGAAATCTAATCTGCCGATTCCCATCATTCCGATCTTTAGAACTAAAGCCCCTCTTTCCCAACAATTTTATCAACAACCACCCATCAGTTGCAAAAGTCGTTGTGTTTGTAAAGGCCAGAATTTATGCAATTCTAAAAATATTGTCTACAAAATTGTCTGCAATATCTGTTCGGAAAGTTATGTAGGTGAAACGCATCGCACTTTCAGAAAAAGAATTGATGAACACCTACATACAACCAGCAGCCAAGTTTTCCATCATTTTAAAATTAAACACAATTGCCCCCCTCTGTTACGCCATATTTCTCCTTCAATTATCTCCCGCGGGCTCTTTGATTCTTATCATCGCCGCCGTGTGGAAATGTCAACAATTGAAGCCGTTAAGCCTCAGATAAATGTGAGAAGATAATGATGCCGCCTGGGCATACACGTGTTGAACTCTTGTTACTTTTCTTTATAATGCAATGTCATTTCACTTCATGTACATTTACTTCGTTCACATGATGAAGTCTTAGACGAAAATTCGTGAATAAACAATTTCTATCTTGAGACTACGTTGATTTTTTTAATTTATCTTTATTATTAAGTCTCATGGCGATTACTTATGATCATATATATATATATATATATATATATATATATATATATATATATATATATATATATATATATATATACAGCAGTAGAAGCACAATGACAGAACTGTACTGCCCACCTTTGCCAGTTCATTCTGACGTTCTCAAAATCTGCAATATAAAGTCAATTAAAATATTTCCATCCACTCATTCAGTATGGCCATGAACAATCAGTCATGAATGATCTCATTGACTGAATATTCATCAGGGAAATTGCCATGAGAAATAATAAATATTATAGAAATTAATATCATAGATATACAATCTTCTATTTGCGAACTTGAAAGTTTGAAATAAGTAAGTCAACTGTGCAACTTATGTTGACTGTGGATGCAGGCAACTGTGATTTTATTCAAACCCAAAATATTATTACTTATTCATTACCTAAAGAATAGTAGGATGTGACTTGAAATATGTCGGTGAAAATTTTTCGGATAATATTGAATGACCCTCGATTTTCTCGAAAAAAATTAAACCGACTGCAGAGTATGACTGAACGCCGCTAAATTGATAATAAATTATACTACGAAAATTGTGAGCTGAAACTGAACGACACTCATATTTATTCTCAGCATTAAACTCAAAAGGCGTTTGCGTTTTCGGTGATGAACGATAATTAAATGCCGCTCATCTTTCTTCTATGTGTACCATTGGACGTCCTTGCTATCATATACTCATATATTCTGGTAGTGGGCGGCAGGACCATGTTCAAATATGAAATCAAAATGAAAAATTCGCACGAAAATATTTATGTCAGTCAGCAAACAAAATTAAGTGAAGACAAATCAGAGTCATTCTGATGAGGGCCAAGTGAATGGGAACTTGAACTGAAAGTGTTCAAAATTATGGTGAACTTGCCTTTATATTTTTCTTGAAATAATAGTTCTTGGTTGCCTTCCATTTGACAGAAGCAACCAACAGGATATCGATGTCCTCTGAAATTCTATTTTTCTCTCTCTCTCGCTCCAGATCCAAACACCGATGTCAAGTTAGATTCAATCTAAAACATCCAAGCCAGATCCAAGCATTGAAGTGAAGTTGGATTCGACTTCAAACATTGAGTTCAGACCCGAACACCAAAGTCAGGCATGATTCGACAGCGTACCCAACTTCGAACAAATGAGTCCAGGCCCGAACATCGAAGTCCAGTTGCACTTGCATTCAAACTTTGAGGCAAGATCCGAGCAAAGAAGTCATGGTTGGATTCGACAGGTTAAGCATAAGAAAGGACAGCTTTTACTTCCGACAAATTTTCAATGCATGCCTCATTCAACTTATCCCCATCGAAAATTTGTCAGCAAAAGCAAAAGATCCATACTTCCATAATAGTCAATTGATAAGTCTCTTACTAGGCAGTCATCTTCAAGAATTTTCATTGCCAGTGATATTATGTTTGCTAACACATTAATTTTGACTCATTGAACGTAAACTATTTCACTTCATAATAGTCTGTCCGTTGAAATACACAAACAGCTAATTTAATCCATTGACACTTTATTTTCCAATGCATTGAAAGAATCATGTATGTGGATTTTTCAGTGAATGATTATTTGAATAACTCTCCATTAAAAAATTTGAGCGAAAAATTTTGTTGACTCGCTCACTTCCATTGTTTGTAACTTTCCTAAGAAAATGAGTTTCTTAATTCATAAAATAAATGAAATGTTTGTCTTAAGTTTGTAGGTATTCTGAGCTCAACAGTAATAAGGAAAGTAATTTGTCAAGATGAAAGTGAATTTCAAATGAAAATGGGTAGGTATCAAAATAATTGCTGTTGAAATTATTAAAAACTTACCATTTTGTGGACATTAAACTTTCCCTTCTTAAGAGAAACGCAATTACATTCAGGAGAAATCACCTAGTTACTGTTGATCTAGCACTTCAAGAGTAAAAGTAAAACTGTGTTTCACAGCAACACGTGAATAGGAGCAAACAATAACCTCATACAGATAACTTCATTTCTGACTGAATAAATACTATAAAGCAGTTTAAGTTATTGAGATAAGGAATTTACAAGACGAAATTTGATAGAAATTTGGAAAAATGTCAGTCAGCTCTTGTTCAGTCTGGAGATGATAGTCCAATATTCAGGCTGTCCCTCATCTCCGGTCATTTTTAATTTCGCAATTGTAGCTCTATCTTAACAACTTTATTTTACCTTTACAACATAACACAAGCTGACCCTACAAATGGAGATTTCTGTTCGACAAGCGTCAACCATGTCAAACTTTCACAGTTTGTTAAATGCTTATTTTTTAAATAACATGAAACTAAGACGTTCATCAGACTGTTTTTAAAAAGTAATAGAAGAAGTGAATTTCAGTAATAAGATGTGATTTGAAAGGTACAAGAATATTGACCAAATATCGCGTCAAAATGTCACATGTTCAATTGCCACCATAATCCTCTCCTTCAGCCCCTCGTAGCAGTTTAGTCAGATTATTTAGTTCACCATGATCCGCAGTGTAGGAATATCTCTCAGGGGATTTCGTCGGAATAAGAACATCGATGTTCCTCTCTCAGATATTCTCTTGAATATCATTCCACAAATGCGCGAATATGAGCATTTCCGACTGGCTCAAGCAAATTCATTTGTGTTTTTTATCGCATTTTTGCACACACATTTTTATATCTGACTTTTATTTGCCTTTAACTGCACATATTTAAGTGCTTGTTACCATCATTTATGGATTTTAATTTTTAGCAGCAGTTAAGTCATCTTCGGCAAAAAATGATACAATCTGCCCATAGGTTGATACTACTTCAATGATTTGAAATCAGTCAAATTTGCAGGCCAGAAATGCTTGAAGTTGCGACTTTGACTCGACTATCACCATTGCACTTTTCATATTTTAAAGTATGTGGAGGAGCACGGTCTTGGTGAGTGCTGTTTTTATCTTGTCCACTAAGGACAAACATGATGGCGATGCACATTACGACAACTGTCTACGCAAAATTCATAGCCTTTTACTGCAGCTTCCAGAGAAACCAATCCAAACAGTGATTTCTCCGGATTACATTGATTTCCTCCGAACAACTTCCGTAAGTTTCTAAGAATTTCAAATTGCACAGTTGTGATGATTAATGAAATTTCGAAGTTCCTTGTCACTCCAACTAAAGTTAATCAGTAATCATTCATACTGCAGAAGTCAACCGGCAAACCGCTCTCTCTTATCTTGTTTCTCGGTGGAGAGATGGAACTACGAATCTATGAACTATAAAACATGCATTGAAAAACCAAATACAGAGTTTTCACATCATTTGCGATCACAAGGAAAATTATTAGAAAAGTTGTTAATAGCTTCAGACTCGAATACAACAAAAGCGGTGAAATTGAATGGTCTTCGTCACTTGCATAAACAGAAATGCCGCATCGAATTCTGGAAAGGATCATGGAGAGAGAGAGAAGTCAAGATAGCATAACTGACCTGGATTGGATCACTGGCCTGCGGATTTGTGGATACCCGCCAATCCATTTCTGCAGTCAGTCTGAAGAATCTTTCTGAGACTCAATTCTGAAATTTTGAAAGAAGCAAAAATAAGCAATTTTCTGCGACCGTGTTGTAATTTTGTTCCCAATATTTCGGCTTAGCCTTTATCAAGGGATGCAGAAAAGGAAATTATACAGAATGTCATTAAGAAAAATTTAAACTAACCTATCTATGAAATACAACCTAGAACCTTAGTAGAGCATAGGTTGGTTTAAATTTTTCTTAATGACATTCTGTATAATTTCCTTTTCTGCATCCCTTGATAAAGGCTAAGCCGAAATATTGGGAATAAAATTACAACACGGTCGCAGAAAATTGCTTATTTTTGCTTCTTTCAAAATGATTGAATCCCGACTGATGGCAACTAAAAATCAAATTCAATTCTGAAACTCTGAGAATTATGTCAGAAATAACTGATCTCAGAGAAATGTTCAAATAAGTGAATGACATAGTCACGATCTTAGGTGTGAAGAAAACTTTCCTCAAAGCTCCATTCCGGGTCATCATATGGGAAAAAATCAGGAACTTCTGCTCTCTCACCAGTACATGGCTGTAGGCCGCGTTCTACTATGCCAAGGGCATACAAGTTACATACAAGCTTCAATACAGCTCAAAATAAATGATGCTGCATCAAAAAAGTTGATTATTATTTATGCTCTATCCCAGTTTCTGACGCTTCAGCGTGTGTTTAACTGGAATTCTAGGTATAAGTATTTTATTGGCAAAGCCTAATCATATTATTTCCGAGATCCAAGGATTGAAATCTCCCTCATAAGCCACATTTGTTAATAGAAGAAGCTTATATATATACATATATATGCACATATATAATGCACTCAATGCATTTTTTATACATGAATTCAAGCAATGCAGACTCAATAATGCTCATACCTGGAATAGATTAATTTATCCTCTAAAAACGAAGAAGTCCACAATATTCGGTCTGATTAAAACCAAGAAATTCATTATATAAAAGGATGTTAGCTGAATACCGCTTCAGGCAGAAAAGTTACACAAACGTGGAACATGAAGAGGTAGAATATGAAACATATCTAAAAAAAACACATTGAAATGTGATGGTATAGAATATTTCAGGATTGCCGGTGGAAACTGATGAATAACCAAAATAATGTAGAAATTACAGCCGATGAATGGATCATCCAAGATAAAATCTATTCCACTGAAATTCGAGACGATCAATCAGCATTCTGTCACTTTCTCATCAAAGAAATCTGCTGACTTAAAACTGGTGCGCGCAATGAATCTTTGTTATATAACACACCAATAGTGATGCGCTGAATTATTTCATTGAAACGATGAAAGCTTTCCATTTGATTTTTAACTGATTAGGAACATGGCATGAAAATAATCGAAATCCATTTGCAAAATGAGTTTCACAACAGCTTGGTTTTCGCGGAAATTTCGGATGCGAATAATTCAGCGAACAATGTCTCTCACTTTTTTTAAAATAAGCTTTGGTTCTATGAAAGACTGGTCATTTTTAGATTGATAGTTGGAAAGAGTCAGGAGTATTTTATGATGTTGTTACTATAATTATTGCAAATTTGTACAAATTTTTCGACTGCAATCCGGCATTCAAACTTTGGTTCATTTAATTAAGGGAGAAAATTATGAAATTAATCAACCAACCTAGGACTTCGTTTTACTTTTATTGTGAATGCTCACTATATTTCAATTTCCTCTTTCGCAAGAAACATAGAATTTGCGAGCAATAGGCTTCAACATTTATACGATTTCTAAGTGGGATAAGTGGGATCATGTACTACCCTACCTAGATTAACAATATGACCTGATATCTAGCCGTCACAATCTATTGGTACACATTTAAATAATTCAAATTTCAACGGAGAACTTAACGTTTGGTACTGTACATAATTCTATATCATTCAAGAATAGCAGATATAGGTAGTACATCGGAAATTGCCATTCGGGATGATCAGATAGGAAATTATTACACGGCTAATACAAAACAAACAAAAACGTCCATTTTTACCGTACTTGGTTTTTATTTCGTGGTTTTCGATGTGTCCTGAAGAATAACTGAGCTTATTTCTACTTTTGAAGTCAGAAAATTGTAGGATGATGGTAAAAGTTGATTTTTGATTATGGAATTTGAAAAGTCGATGAAATCCGCCCCAACCGCAACACTTACCACCTCTGATTGCTTTTGTCCGTCCGAGCGCACCCAGCCACCGTCTTTGCGTATCTGTCTATTTGTCTCGCGCCCACATCCATCCTCTCGCCATCTGCGTTCGTGCAGGATTAGCTGACTGACTTCGACACCCGCAGCGTCGATGTTGGTCCTCGACCAGTTGTCTGTGCCCGACAGTGAGCCGACCGATTGCACACGTCGTAGCTCAGGGCCCTCCTCCATTTCACCATGAAGACCGGAGATGGTAAGCATCAATTATTGAGTGAACTGAGGAAAACGGTTTCCTACGCTTGCTGATGATGATTTGTCTGTGAATACAATGACAAAGGTAGACGCCCTCAGCATGCGAATTCCTGTTCTATTGTCTTAATTGGGAGAAAGTTGCGTCAGTTGGCATCAGCGCGGCGCAGTGATCGCATTGGTTGCTTGGCATCAAGAGCGAAGGAACAAGAAATAGGAAAGGATGAATAAGAATGAGGTTGTGGATTCGCTGGTGAAAAAAGATGATTTGACACTATCAAGAGCTTCTCTCTTCCGATCGTAATGAAAATGACAGTTCTCTGAGGTTCAATGGAGGGATAATGATTGTAGTATACCAACCACTTTTGAGGAGAGTTCACCAACAATGACAATAATTAAATGACAAGAAGGGCTTCTCATATTAAGTGATCAGTGATCAGATACTTTCTGTTGATCTGTTGCTTAGCGACGTCTTGTTAGAAGAGCTTGTCTTTTTCCTTCCAAGAAATTGTATCTAACAAGAACAAACATTGCTTAACAGAAAATGTGCTATGACAAACACAAGAAATAGATAATATCACTAATTTGCTATTTGAGTGAAAATAGGTTTCAGTAACAGTGGGCTTTTCAATCCATCTTCGTGTAAATTTCATCAAAAAAAATTGTGAACAAGGAGAGAAAGACATGAAGTTTTGGTATATAATGAAGCTTACGGTCGCTTCCTTCTAATATGACGACATAAATGATCAATAATTCCACAATCGAGTAGAACGATCCACTAGTACAGTGAATGCAAAACATTAATCCTTGACATATAATTAACCCATTTGTTGTAGATTTCTTGATTGAATTTCTTGACCTGTTAATGAATTGTAATAAATACAAAGAAATTCATTACCTGCTATTAAAAAACATCACATGCTTATCAACATCAACATGTTTTAGATTCAATTTAAAATACTTGAACTTAAGTTGCTCTACATTTACATACTTAATTTTCATTTGCTGCATTTGATCCATTCATCAACATCAATTCCGAACGACTATTATTTGTCGTTGTATAGTCAGAAACAGAACAAGCATTCGAAGTTCACCTTTTTCATATTGAAGCAATTGCAATTGCTGATCTCCTTGTAATTTGAATCCAAGAAGGTCTGAGATATAGAAAGTTTCAACAAAAAACTGACAACATCCCCAGAAGTAGGACAGTCTAGCCCCTTACCGCACCATTTTCACGAAAGGTCATGACCTGCTCTGTCATCGGAGCACACGCCCACGCATCAGAGCACTTGACATGCATCGGAGCACACGCCCACGCATCAGAGCACGGGGTTGCTAAGAGGACAGGAAACGGAGCACTCGGAGCACACGCCCACGCATCGGCGCACTTGGGCTAAGAGCACGGAGCACCAATCGGTGCACGCGGCGCCGAGCACGTGTGATGAGTCACAGCAGGGTATATAAGTAGGGCGCTGTCAGAGAAAATCATTTTCATTCTAACCATGCAGTACACGTGTGAATTCTGCCGTCAGTCCTTCTCGCGCTTTCAAGACTGTATTGCCCATGGAGCAGCGGAGACGGGTCGCAACTATTGTTGGACATGCTGTAAATGGTATGGAGACGAACACGATTGCCGCGCGTTTAATTATGGCGATGGCAATGACTTGCTGTGTTTGGATTGCGATGGAAGTTTCGACGTGGAGACGTACCATAAGCATGCGTGTGTGGGACGGTGTCGCTACTGTGATGCAGTGGTGAATGCTGAAGCGGAAGGATGGGATGAGCATTTGTGTCCCTACCTGTTTGAGTTCATGCAAGAGGGCGGTGCAGCTGTGGAAGAAGAACGTATCATGGACGGTCGTGGGCATAATTATCGATTTACCCCTCCTCAAGCCATGAATGAATGGAAGACATATTTGAATTCAATCTATGCGGACTTGTATCATGTCATTGTGCAACAACACCCCCACGAGGATGTGAAAGTGTTTGTGAGTATGAGTCTCAGGTTTGTCAAGATCGATATGTCGACGGGCGAAGAGGAAGTGAGAGACATCACCACACCCTCATACATTCACGAAGGTGTCCAAGCACGTAACTTTGATACATGGTTCGGTGACATTGTGTCAAAGATTGAAGAATTTATTGAAGACTTTCAAGAAGACGGATCAGGATTTGCGGTGAAGGAAGTGTTGGAGTTACTGGTTCAAACAAGTTCCTTCCCTAATTTTCGCATGGGCGCACCGATTCCTATTCACCGAGATATCAAGCTCCTCAAAGGCATATGTGTGTTTGAGCGCAACACGTATACATCGCATTGTTTTCAAGACAGTGTCCTCTATGCACTTGCCTACCAAGACAATCGCATTCCTCGACGTATTGATTCCCGCACCAAGACATCCAATGACAGTTATCAGAATCGACTTCCTGCAGTGCGCAAGTTGAATTTGAACCAGTATTATCATCTAGACTTTTCCATGATGACGTCAGAGGGGTTGATGAATACACGGGATATTCAGGAGTTCGAAAAGAAGAACAATGTCATTGTTCGTATCCACGTACATGACGGTAAAGGATTTGTGGGTCAATTATACCCGGTCCGTCAAGCTGTGAAGGAGAACACACGCATCGTTCATCTGGTGATGGTGACGCGGTACGATATGGAGGATCAGTCTGGTCATTTTCTTCCCGTGACGGATTTTCAGAAATGTGCTCGCATGTGGTATCGGAACATGAGTCAAACGCAATTGAAACGTTTTGAAACATGTGAGTTATGTAGTTTACGATTCAATTTCTACGAGAAGGGTATAAAGTTTGGAAAGACAAAGGACATGGCGCACAAAGAACGTCTGGAACATTAAGCCAAATGCGATGGAGGATTTTTCCAGATGGAAACGACTCCGGAAGATACGAAACCGCACGAATTTACCGACCACGCGAAAACCACTCAACCCCTCGCTGTGATGTATGCGGACATTGAGAGTATGATTGATACCGTGTCCAAGAAGCATACGGCAGCGTATGTGGGATCCTATGTGGTGTGGCATCCGGCGCTGGACATGAAAGAATCTGTGGTGATCCATAAGGGGGACGAGTGTATTCCAGCCTTTATTACACACATCAGACAGGTGAGCTGGTCTATGTTTGATCACATGGAAGAGACGAAGCGTAACATGAAGCCGACAGAAGCTGATATGCGGGACTATGAACAGACAGCTCAATGTAACATGTGCGGATGTGATGTGAAACCTCCGAAGCAAGGTGAAAAGAATGGGCCTACGACAAAGGTGCGAGACCACGATCATATCACGGGCAAGTATCTACAAACCCTGTGCAATGCATGTAACCTGCGACGACGTCAATCCCGGACCACATTAAACATCTTGTTTCACAATTGGAAGGGGTATGACAGTCACCAGGTGATTGTACAAGGCTTTACCAAGCTGGATCACAAGTATAGGATCGAGCCCATTTATGTGTCAGGAGACAAGACGTTGGGAGTGACCATCTTTCTTCCCATGAAGACCAATACCATATATAAACTCCGATTCATCGATTCATGTCAGTTTTTGAAAGACTCTCTAAACAATTTGTCAACGATCATCAGTGACGTTCCTCACTCAAATCACATATTGAGCAACGTCTATCCGCATTGCGATCACACATCTATTCGGAAAGGATATTTTCCCTATACATACTTTGACTGCTGGGATCGCATCCACAAGACTTAATTGCCTCCGAAGGAAGCATTTTACAATGATTTGAGTGAGAAGGAGTTGGAAGAGGACGAGTATGCTGTGGCACAAAAGGCGTGGACAGAGACGGGGTGCAGCACGTTTGAAGATTATATCCACTATTATTTGACAGTGGATGTAGCCTTGCTCGCAGACATCTTCGAACACTTTCGAAGTGAAATACGCGACGTGTCTGCATTGGACCCACTATTTCGGCACACCTGGCTTGACCTATTCATTTTTCTTTAAAAAGACACAGGTCAAGTTGGAGAAATTGCGTGAAGTGGATATGTACCGCGTGTTTGAAGCAGGGATTCGTGGAGGGATGACATTTGTGAATCAGCACCGCGCTCAAGCAGAAGAAGGCATTCACCTGTTTTATGTAGATGCTAACAATTTATACGGTGCGGCCATGATGGGACCTTTGCCGAAGGATTGTTTTGCCTGGGTACGACCGCAGGTCTTGGTGGACATCAACGACGAATGGGTGAGACGATGCAATGTCAATGGCACCACAGGTCATGTACTGTGCGTCGATTTGGAGTATCCCCACACGTCCAAGATGCCACGGAAGATTTACCATTGGCTCCTTACCGCGGGGTGGCGAAATGGGAGGACATGTCTCCCTATATGCAAGAGCTATGGCAAGAGTTGAACGGGAACCGACCCTTTCACTCAGCCGACAAGTTAATGATGACGCACGAGAATCGCAAACAGTATGTGGTACATATCGCTGCTCTCAAGTATTATGTGGAGAAGGGCTTACATATCACCAAGGTTCATTACGGGATCTCCTTCAATCAAGAACCGTATATTCGCCCCTATGTACAATACCATACGCAAGAACGCGCCAAGGCAACAACGAAAATGCGCCGCAATCTCCACAAGTTGATGGTGAACGCACTGTACGGCAAGACGATGGAGAATGTACGGAAACATGGGAAACACTATTTTGTACGATCACCGAATGTGTTTAGCAAATGGACACGTCATCCCTATTGTCAATCCTTCTTCAACATCAGCGACAAAGCCGTGGTGGTGAATGTGCGCAAGACCAAGGTAGACTTGAACAAGCCCATTTATATCGGGCAATGCATCCTGGACAACAGCAAGATTATTATGTACAAGCTGTTTGACCAGTGGAAAGCCAACAAGACGTGCACCTCAGTGGAACTCATTGGTGGGGACACAGACTCCTTCTTCCTCAAAGTCCGCAGCCGGTATACACGCGAAGAAGTGCTGCGTTCGTTTGAAAACATCCCGAATTTTATTGATACGGAGGCGAAAGGTGTTCTCGATACCTCAAATTATCCCGTGAGTCATCCAGAGAGACGTACCGAGAATGCGAATCGTTTGGGATGTTTCAAGGATGAGTGTGTGGGGGATAGGGTGAAGGAGTTTGTATGTTTGAGTGCCAAGATGTACTCTTACATTGTCTTCAAAGGCAATGAGGAAGAAATCCACAACTGTCGCATGAAGGAAGTTTGTCAAGCGAAGAAGCGTCAAGTGAATCATCAGAATTATGTGGACGCATTTCAAAAACATTCAATTACCACAGTGTCACAAACCCTCCTCCAATCCCAACACCACGAGATGAGAACGGTGACGCAAGTGAAGAAAGCCTTAAGTATCTGGGAGGACAAGCGGTGTTGGTATTTACCCAATCAGAGTCTTCCATACGGTAACCATCGCCTATATGAAGAAGGGTATCTACACCCCGCTGTCAAAGATGTCAAGGATCTGCAACCGCATGGTGGAGCTCAGAGCATCCTCCGCAATACCACTGCAGACATTGTTACCGCAACTCCCTCTGGCCACATACCGAGCATCACGCCCTTGTCGAGTCTATTGGAGATGGAACTCTTCGGTCGCTGTGCAGATTTTTCCACGGGGGTGTATACAGATTTTGGGCAACCACTCTCTGGAAACCTACGATCGTATTTGTAAAGAGATGCGTCAACTACTCGCCCCCTACGGATTGGACGTGAGCGACCCAATCACGAAATCCTGCACAGTTCAATGTCAATGGAACTATACAAAGGACCGCATGCAAACCATTCAACAGTCTCCATCGACATCGGTGATTTCCAACGAGCGCGAACTGTTTCCCGGAACGTTAATACGCAAAGGTAATTTGCATTGTTCCTTCTTTTCCAACGGAAGTGTGATTGTGACGGGTGTCTTATCGATTGCAGAAGCGGAATCGTTGGTGGAAGACATTCTCAAATCCCTATTCGATGGAGATTCCCTCAATGAATCGGACAGCGACTAGTATCCCAACGTCGTGGGTTGTCGCAAGAGACCTTGGATATTCGTTCAAAGCTATAGAAACTGTAACACATCTCAGTGAAAATATCACCGCTGGTGAATTAGTTGATCGACTAATGGATCACGACGAGCATGCTATGAATCACCATTTGGATCGTAGGTGGATAGAGGATTTCTCCATGCTGCAATGCAATGATAGTGAAAATAGGATGAAATTGGCGCGATCAGGAGTGAAAAAAGTGACATTTGCAACTGATGTGTCAGATAACTCTACCCATAAAAGTGACTTTAGAAAGAAATTGGAAGAAGACACATTTAAATTATTATGTGAACAGAACTGTGTTAAATGTTTTAAACAGGAACGGTCCCTTCTCTTTTTACCATGTTCTCATAACGTTATGTGTTCTACGTGTTATGTACCCTTTGAAACGTCATCTTGTCCCCTTTGTGATCAAGACATAATTTCATCAGTCACTGTATATCGTGCATGATGAGTCATGCACGGAAAAGCTCTGTGTATAGTGTACTATAACGAGTGACTGAACTCTGTTTCATGTACAAAACCTTGTAGTATTAACCTCTGTCTGAAAAAAGTTCAAGGATTCCTTTGAAATAAAAATACGATCATTGACATGATTCATTTCTTTATTGACTTCAAAACATGGGATAATGTAGAATACAAATAGGAATAGACAATTTTATCATTGAAGGACAAGTAGGTTTTAATGAGTTCTTGATCTTTCTCGTGAGCATCCAATGTTCGAAAGAAGGTCAGTGTTTTATCCATAGACGTGTTAAAAGGGCGATGGTTTAAAAAGTAAATACAGTAAGCACCGCAATAGGCTTTAGGACCTTGTATACGCAGAGGGCGACGATAGTCTAGAGGATAAGGTGTTGTCGATAACCACTCGGTAACATGTGGATAGTGAGATGGAGTGAGTCCATAAGAGTCAAAGAATTCGCACACGCGTTGATCCGCATTTTGATAAAAGGCCAGCCAATGCCTGCCAGGTTGATGAGAGCGATCACTATTGACAATAAGTGTCTTTGATTCCGGGGAATGAGCAGGAAGTAGATCAGCAGGAAACACATCTTGGAAGGGAACGTAAGAAGATTGGAGGAGGCGATGAGCAAACGTTTGACAACTACACTGAATAGCACAGAGAAAATCATCTTCGCACATGCAGGCATTGAGTAAATGTTTCTCTTGTAATTGATTCATACCCTGCATGATTCCTTCGATTTCCGTGTTGCTTAACCAGTCTCCCATTCAACCAACGCTGAGCTTTAATGAGACGATGTTGATAAAGAGATGTCCAAGCGATAGGAGGAACGTGATACTCAGGCTCCTTCAATATGTCTTATGATGATGTCAATGCGCGCCAACACTTAAATAGCGGGTGGGATATACGCACTGGAGATGACAGCATTCTCCGGTGTGACGGAGAATTGTTCGTCATGAATGAAAAACATAAATAAATCCATATTTTGCGTGGTCGTATTCTCAAATTGCAATTCCAGTCCATATTGACGTGTATTGGTGGGTTGAACACTATCGATTTGTTTATCCAAGGTACAGTCAAAGGCGATAAAGTAGCAGTATTTGGTAAAACTCTCTAAATCAATACCACACGATTCATTCGTGTTGTGGACTTGAATCGCACGATTGAATTGACTGTAGGCAATCACGTCATCTTTGCAATTGATGGTTCCTCCTGTCATGATGGCTCCATTGGTGGTCATGGTGACTTGAGAGAGTCCATGCCTTTCAAAATAGAGTTTACGACTTCCTGGATCAAACCAAGAGTTACTGGGAACAACAGCGAAAAAGATGAGTTTAGGACTCAATAGAGCGGCCACATTGGAAAACGTCTTCTTTTGTATTCCACGTTCAATCGTTTGTCGTTGGACGGTCATGCCATTGTAGCGATAATAAATGGCTTCTGTCTTGCGTCGATTCGCAGATTTCAATTGCAGTTCTGCATTCGGTGTGAGCATGGGCATATACAATTCGAAAGAGGTGATTTTGAACCTGTACTTTGTAGAGGTCGTCCCTGCAGCATGTGCCATATCATAAATGGCATATTCCGGTTTATTCAAGGTGAAAATGAGATCCAGTTGCATGCCTGGGGGCAGAGCAATCACTTGTTGGAACAAATTACATTTCAGGGGAAAGTCAAAGGTACGTTTAAATTTGTTGTTTGCCCATTGTTTGAGAATGGCTTGATTGAGTGCATTATCTTTATCTGTAAACTCTACCGCGTTAGTCTTCACCGTCTTAGCCGTTGCATCATACACCGTGGCATACATCACTTGAGGAACAGTAAAACCTTGTGTGACCATGTGTGTATTCTTCACATCATTGGTGTATTGTAAAAGATTGCTAAGGTAAGCTCTCAAATAATACAAGTCATTGCCTCCTTCAATGGTGCGTTCATTCAAGCGGATAGTAATGTCGGAAAAGAGGGAGTGGGCCGTATTGTTGATAATAATCGCCTTGTCTGACGACTCACATGGCACGTCTGCTCCTTTAGCCGCATCATGTTTCATGAGTTGTACTTCCACGCGAAAATAGGCATTGCATACATCCATCCAATGAATGGCTAGTCGAGGGACTGTGAATTGAATGGTACCGGGATTTTCCAATCCATTGACTGGCGTCAGAACGCTCGTATGCTGAGAAGTACTCGAGACATCGACTTTATCACTCTGGAATACATCGTAACGAGCATCCAATAATGCAGGTGTTTCCGCCATGCTTGAGGGGACTGATTTCCTAAGATTGCTTAGTTCTTAAAAGAGCATGCGTTGTTTAGCACCTCCGCGATAACGCCCCATCAAACTTCCTTTCCCCCATTTCGTATGAAGGGCAATGTCCACATGACCACGGCGACATTTAGGAGCAGGTGCTTCCACCCTATCCCCTTCTTCATCCGTGAAGATGCGTTTCCGACTCACTTTATTTTGAATAGCTTCTACAACACGTTCGGGAGCAGTCTGTAAGGTGCGTTTGGCGAGCGCTTTCACCCCCTTTTTGAGACGGTGAACTCCTTCTTGTGCGGTAGAGCTGACAGCATCCGTGACAGCTTGTTTCGCAGAATTTAGAAACTCTGTCGTACGTAACGATTTTCCCAACGTTTTCTGTACCGTATGTACAAGTCCTTTTTGCGATGTTTTTCGAGAGGGTTTTCGAGAGGGTTGTCGAGATGGTTTTCGAGATGGTTTTCGAGGTGTTTTTCGAAATGCTTTTCTGGGAACTCTCTTTTTAGTGATTTGGGCAGACGGATGGATGATTTCTTGACACCAGTGACACGGGGTCTAATCATGCGTGTTTTCTGTCCAATCACTTTATTCCATCCACGTCGTTGCATAAATGAACCTCTTCCAAACAATCGTCCAGAGGAATTTGTTCGGTTACGGATTAAAAAGAGATTCGTCATCGTGTCTTGATGTGCTTGGGAAAAGACAATTACTTAATTGCGCGACGTCGAAGATGCATTTTTACATAGGACCGTCCGTCTGTCATAGGGATGGGATGGCCGTCATCCGACATGAGTTTGATTTCTATATCTTGTACATGTTGACTTTTCACAGGGAGATAGGTGACATTCTGGAATTCATGATGAATACTATCTCCATAATCTTTCCCCGTGTAGGGAATCACGCACATACAGTTTGTTTTCATACCCCCTACATAATTATAACCTACGCATTCAAATTCAAAGGGGCAGTCGCTTGCTGTGAGGAGGTGAGTAAGTCTGTTTTAAACCCAAGAATATCTTTGAGCAAAGGATGGAGTTTTATACTGTAGTGTGTGGGTACTACCACTGAGACAACATAGACATTAGACGCCAATGTAGTGATAGAAAAGCGGAAATTGTGTCCATGGTGTCGATTCTGATTCAAACACTGCATCAACGTCTTCTCCGAATAAATACCGCGTGGAATGTTGAAGCGCGTAAACATGCCTTGCTCTCCCTGTTTGCCTTGTTTGCCTTGCTCTCCCTGTTTGCTTTGTGGACCTTGCTCTCCCTGTTTACCGCGTTCTCCTGGCGGTGAATCCGTTTTGATTGGAATGATAGAGGACGTATAGACGGTCGGAATCGTCTCAGGATGATCATTCAATGTCCCCACACTAAAGCTGACATCCACGGGTATTGTCTGAAGGGTATTGATGAAGTTGACGACGGAGATACCTGCTTCCCATTGATCCCCATGGACCATGGGGATGGAAGGAACCAAGCGATTTTTGAAATGATTGGCTCTATTTTCAGCAAACAAATTGGGCTGAGCATTACTCAATAAGTGAATCGTTTCCTCATGCATGGTTGATAGTCACTCTGTATACAATTACCTAGTCTCCCTACGGCGGAGATGGAGTTTGAAATAGGATCGTCCTTCATGAATGGGAATAAATTCGCCATCATCACCACGCAACTGAATTTCAATCTCATCAATAGCTGATGTAAAAATGGGGTAATAATCAACATTGGACACTTCATACGACACCATTTCCCCCAAACGTTGTTTCTCTTCAATGGGGTGAATTTTCAAGATTTGTTCACGTTGTCCTCCCACAATACTTTCCGCCACAATATTACAATAGACGATAATGTTGAAGGAATTGGGGGTCATGCTGAGGGGAGAGAGTGTTGTCATCTGTGTATTGGGTCCATAATAGGATTGTGGTAGACCCATACGATAACTCAACGCTTCTCCAAAATCAATAAAGGCATGTTCCGCGGTTTTCACCGTCAAATAATGTTCTTTCGAGAGAGAGAGGGATACATCAGTCCACGCCTGTAAATTCACCTGGAGTTTAGAAAAGAGTCCTTCCAAGGTATAACTCCCTTTGGGAATGCGGACACGATGAAACGAGGTAGAAATGTCTAGGGTGGGGTTCATGTAACCTTGCCGAATCATGTGTTCATAGATTTGCAAAGGTTTCATGGTCTTCCTATAGAGATGAAGAAAAGGGCGAGGTGTGGGATGTGTATTCACCATAACCGAATGAATATCTTGTTTTCCCAAATCCACTCCCAACACCATACCATCCACTAGATAAAACATGTTTTCTTGCCAGCGTTCCACCATGGTCGTCATCAGCCTTTGCATATCATCACTGAACCATCCAATAAAGGAAGTCAATCTATCTTTGCAGACTTTCAGGTTGGATCTTTCTTGATACGCGACAGCGGGTGAATACAATTTCTTATCAGAGAGTCTATCTCCAAACAAGTAGGATTGTAAACACGTATTGGCCAACAGCTCTTTCGATTCGTAAGCACAAGGGAAATAGGGTTGCTGAAACAAGCGATCCAATTCCTTCCCTTTCCATGGCATAATCAAAGGTATATTCCGGTAAACCATAGATGTGTAATGTCATCCCATGGGTGACATGTTTTGGACGTTGTTGATACCGATGGTAACTTGCAGAACAATGTTCCGGCGTTTCCGAGTGTATACAGGTTTGTTCATGATAGGTGAACATACCATGTTCATGACTATGATTCAACATGTGTTGCCAGAGTTGTGGGGGATTGATTTTCAACAAATACCCTTCCGCGATTTTAAAGTGAAGCACGTGAAAGACGCCCACTGTTGTATACGTCACCCACACCATATCAGGCAGGGGGATGGCTTGATTGAAAGCTTGCACAAAGGATTGGAGGGTATAGTATTTCGTGGGTAAATTGAATCGTAATGGACTAGGGAGATGAGATAGGGTATGAATAATCTCAAAATAGTCGCCATGCTTGATGTTGAGAATATTGGGATGCTTCCTATCCTCGGTCTTATACTGTTGTGTCGGTTTTCCGTTTCGATGCAAGACATGGGTCCCATTCAATGCATAGGGGACACTCTTCTTTTCAAAGAGAGCGTCCAATTCCATGGTTTGTTTCTGAAGGATAAAGGAGGGAACATGAATCGTGCTGAGGGGGAATTCCAAGATCCATTCGTCCCACACGTAGGTAGCTACTTGTTCTGCTTTGAAAATCTCATAGGCTTTAGATTGCCGGTCCATCTTGATTTCCATATCCTCCGTGCAATCGATGGTCAGCTCATAATGATAGGACATGGATGTAATGGTCCATGTCATGGGGGCGGGGAAGATGGTATTCAAATAGGTTTCCAACGAATAATAACCTGTGGGGACGATAGAACTCCACGTCTTATCACTCTCTAAATTCTTGTAATAAAACGATTCAGGTCTAGACACATAAAATAACAGTTTGTTCTCCTTGGTTAATTGACAAAGATCCGTTGTCAACACAGTCACTTCTGCATTCATCCTATCTCGTTCACGAACGATCTCGTCAAGATTGTCAGTTCCTGCAGTGGGTTTGAATTCTTTCACCATCCTTCTTAACGTTGTCAACCGTTCCTGTTTCACTTCAAAATCATGGAGAATATTCCCATACATCTCCATCAAATCCACCAAACTATGATAGGTAAATACATTATAAGTGTTGTAGATATGATACTTTTCCGTAGGTGTGAAGGGAAGTGCATGTTGCCCCGTTTCATGCTGCATATCCACACAACTGGCCAATACATTTTCTTTCCCATCTTTAGGATGGGAATGAACTAAATGATGAATAATAGGCCGTTTTGTGACTTGTTCCTTTTGAATCGATTTTCGAAAATTTTTCAATAAGACAGTATCAAACAATCGCTTCTTGGCTCCGAATCGTTTAGAGACTAAAACACCTTCCATCTTGTGTTGACGTTGGATTCGCATCATGTTGCGGTATTTTGCATTCAGTGTGTTGATATACTTATGCAAGAAACGGGAGGCGACTAAATCAGGAGCATCGGCTATATTGATGGTAGGATCGATCTTGTGTAACTGTGTATCAATCTTGTCATACAATTGATCAATGCGGTTTCTGAACCATGGCACATGTTTTTTCTTGGGATGTTGATACTCCTTTTCACGCTCTTTTGGGGTGAGTGGATTTAGGAACTCCACTGGGAAAATAAATTGATTTTTCATGGTGCGTGTTGGTAAAGCAAACCATTTTTTAGAGGCCAAATGTTGCAATCGGAAAAAGGTGTGTTGATACATTCTCACTGCTTTCATCAACTCTCTCAGTTTAGGAAGAAGGGAGCGAAGATTATGAAACAGGCCTATATGCCCTCTGGGAATAGGAGGTGCCTTTGCATTGCGTTTGAGAGAGCTCACAAAGGTATCGGTCCTCATCCACACAGCACGTGTCGTATCATCACTCAAGGGTTGTATATCCTTATAGGTCACTGGGGGAGCCATGTAAACAGTGGCTATTTTCTGCAATTCGGATAGGATCCCATAATCCATAGCAGACAATGTATAATTGGAAGCATGCTTTACATGAAAGGACAATCTGTTGGATGAATGAAACACTAATTTCCCCACACCAAACCATTCTAATTGTTTGAATAAATTGAGCACTGAGATTTCATTTCCCATCAACCTTTCAATCCCATGTTTGGCAAAATGACAGCGGTGTAAGGGAATCACACTGAACCAATAGTCATGGGCAGGATATTTCTTTACATCACATTCCTTTCGATGAATGGAGAGTCGTATATGGATCCGAATGACATCCTTCAACGATAAATGATAGACACATTTGTCCAATAAGAGTGAGGCCGCCAAATGAGGGGAAAACACAAGGACGTAATGAAAAGCGGAGAATTCCTTGATTTGAAACAGGGAAAATGGGGCAATGTCAATCACATAGACATCTGCTTCCTCTATGCCATTGCATCCATAATACAAGTAGGATGGATGTGTCGTGACAGTCATCATGTTGGAAATGGTACGACGTGTATATAATTCCAACGCTGTGATAATGGGTACTCTTTTTACTTCCTCATCGGATTCAAAAATGGTGTGACGACGGATCACATTGGTCCCTTCCATCGTATAATAAGGCAAATAGGTCTTCAAATCTTTCGTATCCACCATTTTCCCCACGGTAATATAACAATCTTCGGGAATCGTATCCACATTATTCACATACCCAAACTCTTTCAAGCCTACTTCCCATGTTTCTCCTTTAGGAATAAAAAGTGGATTTTCCAGTCGTGTAAAGAAATGATTGGCTTTATTGTCATACAAATGGGGTTGAGTATTGCTCAACAAGTACACATGTTGTTCCTCATGCAGTTCCTGCATGATTACAAAATCAATAGCGGCGTACATTACCTAGAGGTTCTAAGTCTGTCACCCATGAGTTCATCGAGGCCGGATATCCTTGCCAGTGCACAAAATATTCTGTACGTCCATTCCGACGTCGGGTCTTGAGCACTTTGTCCACTTGATGTACTTCTTCCTTCCGATGAATCACTTGTAATTCCTGAGCATAAAAGGATCCTTTGATCTCTTCTCCGCTCAAGTCTTTGATCTTGTACATTTTGGTACCATGAGGGTTCTTGAGAATGTTGGAGACAATGAACTCTTCCGTCGACCAATTCGCTTCATACCCCCGTCCAAACGTTCCTTTATCACGTAAAATACGTACACGTGCTCCCACAGGGATAGACTTTCCCGGGACTGCAAAGTTCCTATAGTTTTGTCGGAGACGTTTCGCATTGTTTCGTTTCACTTCTTCGGTATTGGAGGCATTCACATCCATCGGGGTGAAACCTGTGGATGAATGGGTGCTGTGATTGTATGCATACATGACATCTGCGATATAATCCACCCAATTCTTGTTATTGGTGGCTGTAAAGATACGTTCCAATTTATTCTTGACAGTACGGCTCAATCGTTCGACATGGGCACATTTATAGGGACTGTAGATGGAAAACAATTCAATAGCATGCTTGTCCAAGACTTCTTTCACCGGTCGGTTATAAAATTCACGGCCTTGATCCGTTTGTAGTCGTTGCGGGGTGGGAATGGTTGCGAAAATGGCTTCTAAAACCCCCGACACTTCTTTGGCACTCTTGGTCTTGAGAGGGAATGCCCAGGCTTTGCGTGTAAAGATGTCCATCACCATGAGAATATACTTGTAGCCACGATTATGCTGTGCATACTTTTGATAATCGACAATATCCGCTTGAAATTGAATTTGCGGACCGCGTACACGATACGGGTGCAAGGGTTTAATACGATGCAATCGAGATTTGTGAAGGGTGTAGGTCGGTTGACGCATTAACCATTGTTTGACTTTTGTTTTTGAATAATGTGAAGCAGCAGCAAGTGCATTGACGCTTCCGTAGCCAGCGGGATGTTTGGGATTGTAATAAATCTTGTGCAACACTTCCTCCATCGACACAATCTGCTTGGCATTGACGTGGGGGTTGAAGATAGGCGGTATTCCCGTTGGAACAACAATTAAAGCTCGCCGTGATGATGTACTGTGTCTCTGCGCTGTCGTCTGCGTTGCCTTGGCCGCAACAACGTCCAAAGATACGCGATAAGAATGAGGAGGCAATTGGCGCGGCTGCCGTTGCCATTACTTGAATGATGAGCCATAGGATCCCAATTCAAGAACTCCTTTTTTATTTAAACGAGCATTGATGGATGATTTCAATGGAGAACGCTTCGTCTTGGGAGATGTGACAACTGAAGGATTGACGACTTTCCCTTTAGATCTCTTGAGGGCGGGTGGTTCTGCGACGTGAGTGAGCGGAGGTTTTGCGACGTGAGTGAGCGGAGGTTTTGCGACGTGAGTGAGCAGAGGTTTTGTTGTTTTTTCCAATCTCTTCCCACTTTCATCGTCCAAATTGAAAAATTGGCGTCGAACTTTATCGAACAAATACATCCGGGCGTTCCATGCAGCGATATTATTGGCGGTAGGACGGTAACGCACAATCTCTCGTGCAATACGGTCAAGATGGGCTTGTTGAGGATTCATCATCATGTTTCTCACCCTCTGATCTTCCGCTTGACGTTGCAACATGGTCGACATCAGTTTGGTACTGTCACCACCACCACCCATTTGCTGTCCGCCACCGGTGTGTTCATTCATTTCAGATTTGGGAACCACCACTAATTCACTAAAGTCCATTTTCGTTTTATTGGGTCTTTTGCTTAACTTAAACACAATCATAGGTGGATTAAATAAGTTGGTGCGAAATCGGTACTCAAACGGACAATTTGTAGCGAAATCAATAAAGAGGTAGGCATAATTCCCATACTTTTGAACCAATGTCGTTAACATATCATGCACGACGCTCATATTGCCTTTCGGGAGCATTTTCCCCATGAATTGAGCCAATTGTTGTTGATTTCTCGGATTATTGAACGCGACCAAATAATGGACATTGCTATTACGAATACGTTGTTCTTTATCACCATACAAATACTGTGTGATATGTACTGCGAAAAACCGTTTATGATGAGATCCTCTTAAAAATAATCCCGTAACAGTTTCATTGTTTTGAGATTCCTGTTGTAAATCATCGAGAATAATTAAATCATTTTCTTGCAATTGATCAAAATCATCTTGGGTAGGGACACCCATTTTCAAGATCACATCTTGTAACTCTTTATGAAATGGACTTTCTATCCCATAATACCACCAGACATTACGAATGGGCTTTTTAAATAAAGTATGACGATTTTTGATCATATTCGCCACAAACGTGGACTTTCCCGATTTACTAGGACCCGAGACAATCATGGATGAGTCATTCTCTAAACGGAAATCCATCTTGTCGAATCATAAAAGTCAGACATATATTCCATGCATCATGTATTAAACATAACTTAAAATTGTTTCCAGAACATAGAATCATTTCCAGAATAAAGAAGAGGTGGAATAAAACGTCCACGTGTACATGTCTTAAAGAGTGAGTTTTCAAGAGCAGTCACCATTACACTCATCAATGTCCTTTCCATGTCATGGGTGAGAGGATTCATATTGTACCGTGCAAATGCTTCCTTCAACATAGTGGGAAAGGCGCGACGATGGATTTCGTAGGTACTACGAACAATGAAATAATGTTCAATATAGTTCAACACAGACCACTTCTCATTGACACACTGTCCTGTTTTGTACCATGAGGATGACAAATACCACTGACTCTCCAGGTTGTGTTCCACCATATCCTTGAACATTTCGAGGAATCGATTGATCCATTTCTCGGCTTGTGTTTGATCACCGTCAAAGATATGCAGCGCGTGTGACTCTTCCCGGATGCGAATGTACACGCCGAGTGCTTGCGCCTTGGCATAATCCGTCCACATCATCCTCCAATCCTCCTCCTCCGTGGGTTGAGCACTCCACCTCTGAGAAAGCATGCTTGTCATCTCATCCTCCTTTTGTTTCATAAGTACAGTGCTGTCCTCTGATTGGGATAGATGATCGAGATCATTTATAAAGTGTTTGAGTTCCTCCCAATCAATGTCCTGTTTAGGTTGTACCATGTGTATCAGATTGAATAAACCACTGGAGGGAATGTGTGCCTTCTTTATATCGAGTGTCAGCTTTGTCTTCTTCTTCTTCTCCTCCACCGCTGTGCTCTGACATTCCTCCACCTGTTTGATACGAACTTGGACTTAATCCACAGTAGAACACAGTTTCAGAGTCTTTGTCTGTGGATTACAGTACATGCCTGTGACGCGGAAGATGGTATTTGCTTGAAGGAAGGTATTCTCCTTGAGATTGGAAAGAAGATGTCCAATCTTGACCAAACTAACCTTCTTGTTCTTTCCATTCTCCTTCATCAGGAAGATGGGTGTGTCCTGCTCCAGCTTCATAAAGACACTGTCGTAGGCCGATTTCTTGTGTACATAACCGAGACAGGAGATGAGGTTGTAGAAAGATTCGGGTTGGACTTGTTTGTAGAGGGATTGTATCGCATCTTCCAACGTCTCCACATCGCGTGAGACTGCTTGAGAAATGGTGAAGAGGGAGGAGATTTGATCGGAACCGTACCCAGCGTCATTGTACGTTTGTGCACGCCATCCATAAAACCCCGTGGCAAACACGAGTTTTGAGATGTCTCGTCGTGATTGCCAATCCATCACATCCATCGTCGCATTCTCTCCGCGAATGGGATAATATCCAGTGTTACCCCATTTCTTGCCCAATACCAGACCTGTGATGGGCAGAGGCTCCAATTGTGTATGTGCCTTGGTAAGATAGTTCTTCTCGGATTTCCCATTCGTATGGAAATAGGGCTCCGTCGCTTCAACAAAGACTGGCTTGGATTTCGGTGTATCTGACGAATACGTGACTTTCACCTTCTTCGCGAGAGGAGCTTCCAACGTGTTCGTACGTTTACCCATGACTGAATGAAAATGATTGAAATGGCTCAGTTTATATAGAGTTGAGCGTGGGAAAATTTCTTCTCATTGGTTGACACCCACGCCTACAAGTGCTCTGATTGGTGCTCCGTGAAATTCTCGATGAATCATTCATTTTTGGTGGTGTACGGGACTTGTCCCTTTTTGTAGGTCAAATTCGCGAGATAACGCTTGATTTCATGGGAATTTGCTGAGTCATTTTACGATGACATCGGTCGATTTGGTGTGGAAAAGTACCTCAGAATTCTCGATAAATCACCTGATTTTACGAGGATTTGTAACAGAGTGCGTTCTTCAAAGTCACAGTGAATCGATTGATATCATGGGAAAATGACGCATCAAATCCGTAGTATTTTTAACGATGTCATGGGAAAATCAACCTTTAAATCTTCGGTACATCGTTTGATTTCATAGGAATTTTGCTGTGTGAACGTGACTTATTCACACTCTTCGGTAAATCGTTCGATTTCATGGGAATTTCATTGTGCGGTTTGGTGGGATTGAGTATAGGTGTTTTGGACATATCATAGTTGACTACTTCCATATCTAGTAAGGGTTTTCTACTATCTTTACGTTTTTTGATATCTTTCATCATTTTTCGACCAGATAAGAGGGAAACCAAAATGAATATGACGAGTGTAAAGAATTGTGATAGGGTTTCTTTGAATGAACCAATGAGTGAACATTTTAAATCTCCTCCGTTGGCTGTTGAAAGTGTGTTCACTATGGATTGAACATTGTCCATGATGACGCTGTTGATGACGTGGGTATGGTTTACTTAGTGTTTGGAGCCGATTGATGCATGTAAGGCTTGTTTGAAAGCTGCTGGATTATCGTGATATGCCATGGCATAGGCTTGTGCGAGGGGAGTTTGTTTCTTGTTAAATTTCCGTTTTTGACCCAAGTATTTGCGAGTTTGAGGAGGGGGTTTCACAAATTTGCGGAGAATTCCTTTGTAAGATTGAATAAACTCGTGCTGTAAAGGAGTTAATTTCCCTGGTTTCTCTCGCATTTTGCTCATGAGTGCTTGCATATCCTTGACATATTCCTCAGGCAATTGATCGACATGACGGTTAATTTTCTTTTTCGAACATCCTATTTCTGAACTTAGGGATTTCAGTACATTGGTAAAGTCCTGACGACGACTTGAACATGATTCACACTGACACGTCATTCTTGTATATCATCCTCTATCCCACATAACTTAGTTTACATGGCGTTCACCAAATTCATGTAGCGTGCGTGGACGTCTGCATTTTGGTTGGTTAAGTGGGCAATAAACTCTTCCTTTTGAGTCAGCAAGTCACGCATGCTTTCCAATGTCTCATCCAAATAGTCTCCATTGCCATCTGTACGATTGGGTTCATGAATGTGTTGATTAAATGCATCTTCCAACACGTGCAATATGCGTTTGCGAGCATTTAAATGACGTTCATGGAGACGAATAGAATCGTTCAACAGTTGAACAATGGCGCTGTTTTTCAAATTGTTCAGTTGAATAATGTACTCGTGGGAGTTGTCAATGACAGGTGAATTGACTGGGTAAAACATTCTTTCCTCCACGGGGTGTGCGTCCATTGGTTGTTGAGGGGTTCCTACCCCACCGAGTGTTGTTGGAGAGGGGTTCTCACTCCTCTTGATTCTTGTTGATCAACCTCTGGATTTCCCACTGTGTTCGACATGGCTTGGACATAACTGTTGTGATCATTGACAGGACCTGGGTAGTTATCAAATGTTACATGACTTAGTGTAGGTTGAATATTCTCTAAAGATATAGGACTCATATCAATCTCATTAGCAGCCATGGCTAAAACATCTGGCGGCAATCGATTCAATTCTTCTTGTATTTTATGGACCGTATGGGTGGGATCAGGGGGAGCATCCACTCTTGCTCGATCTTCAACCATACTTTTCACGACAGTAATGGGCAAAAGACCGTTCCAGGACACCATAAAATTCAAAAAAATAGTATCTTTAAAAACGACATAAATTCATGAATTTAGACCCTTTTTCAGGTTTTTAAGTCCTAAATTCATGAATTTAGTCGTTTTTAAAGATACCGATTTTTCAAAAAATGGTACTTTTTAAATGGTCTAAATTCATGAATTTTGGTAATTTTTTCAGGTTATGAAGACCTAAATTCATAAATTTAGGCGCTTTTAAAAATACCCAATTTTTCAAATTTTTCAAAATCTCAAATTTGAGAATTACAATTTTACACCCGCCCTTAAAATCATGACCGTTCCAGGACACCGAAAATCATAAAAGTTGAGAATTTCAAATTCATGAATTTTATCCATCTTTCAGGTTTTTAAAATATATCATGTGTCTAATAATATTTCTTTAAAAATGGAAGAAACAAAAGTGGATGAAACCTCAAGAATATATCCTTCGTTATCATATGAACGTAGTTCTACTTTAATGGACATTGAAAAAATGAATAAAGAAAAACACAAAGATAGAGTACGTTATATGAAAGATAAGGAATCTCAATTATTATTAAGATTAGAGCATTATAAAAAATTAAGAAAGAGATGGTCTAATGTTAAGAATGTAACACAAGGTATTGGCATATTCTTAACAATAAGTTTAGGTGCTTTAACAATTGTTATATCTTCAGGTGTTTTAGTAATTCCAGTAGTTGCTACAGCTTTAACAGGTACGGGTGTTTTTGCAACTTCACTTGTTACAATGTTAGATAAATCTTTAATAACTAAGAAACGAAAATCATTAAAAACTAAGCATTTACATATTAAAGAAGTCTATGATAAACTACATTACTACTTTCAAAGAGTATGTGATGATAATGTTATTACGTTAGATGAGATTGAAAAATTTGATCAAATAGCTAATGAAGTAAATCAAATATCATTTCAATTACAGTCAGAAAAAGTTGATGATAAGAATAAACAGGATGGCAAAATTTCGAGTGATGGTAAAACTTCTAATGAAGAAAATGATAAAATTTTTTTAGAAGAGCTAAAAACTTTAAGCGAAAATTTAAGCAAAACTTTATTAAACAAAACTTAAAGCGAAAAAATGACAGACAACAAAGCAATAAAAAATAATTTGTTCAGTAAAATGTTTTTGCTGTATTCCAATGTTACCACAAAATTCAAATATTATATTTTAAAAATGGATAAAATTAGAGCTGATAATTTTAAAAGAATAAAACAATTAGAAGAGTTAATAAAACAATGAAATATTATGAAAGAAAATCATCTTCAACATAGAATGATAAAAGCTGGTATTCAATCTGATATGTTTGAAAAAATGCAGCAAACCGAGCAAGTAAAAACTGATTTTGAGAAAACTATGAAACCATTTAAAACTCTTGAAAAAGAAAGTACAAATAATGATAAACAAATTGATATAACAGATCCAGAGCACAAAACTATATTAGATGACTATGGATTACTAGAATCAAACATTAATAAGAAATTACCAAAATCTATGCAATTTGAACATTCTATCTCATTTATAGATGGAAAAACAATACCTAGATTTTATCTCGGACAAAAAGAAATATTTCCACAACCTTTTCGAGGTTCAATTTTTTCACCAGATAAATCTCCTTTTAGTTTAGATAGAAATTTTGTTGATCTTTTAAGAGGAGCAGATTTAAATAATTATGCTGTAGATGATCTCATAAAATATAAAGCTATGTTAGATAGAGTTGGTGCAGTAAAATCTCTAAGACGTTATAAACAATTAGAAAATTTATTATCAACGGGAGTTAAAGTAGGAAAAGGTTTTAAAACTGAAACAACTGTATTCTTACCAGATGATCCACAAGAATTACTAAATAGATTAAATATTTTAATATCTGCAATAAAAGAAGGACATGATTCTAGTTTCAATGAAATTCATGCTATATTGAAAAGACTGTTAGAAAAGAAGATTCTAAATGAAGAGGATTATAAAAGTATAACGGGACATCAAAGATGTCTTCCAGGGCTTCGCCCGTAGCTGAAATATGTTGTTGTTTTTAATTTTTTATAAAAAAATATTTATTCAAAATTTTAACTAAAAAATGTGTTCAGCAGATTTAGACAAAATTAATAATCATTTAGAAAATTTGACAGAGATTTTGGGTTCATCAAAATTTAGTACGACGTTAAAAATTATAACAACTACTTCATCACACACTTGTAATTTAGAACCCATTCTACATTTGGAACAAAATAAAAATTATCAAATTGCATTGACTAGTTTCTCCACATTTAACACTATTCAAAACGTTATCAAAGATGTGAATGATCAATTTAGATATTCTACTGATAAAGGCAAAACATGGAAAATACTAACTTTTCTTCCTGGTTCTTACGAAGTTGAATCAATATCAAATGAAATTAAGAGAAATTTAGGTATACCATTTAGAGATAAGAAACAATTACATTTTGCTGTTGAACCGGCAGTTAATAAATTTTCTCTTAGTTTAGACGAAAATCATCAAGTTGATTTTAATCATGATAGATCATTGTCAAAGCTATTAGGATTTAATAAACAAACCTATAGTCAAGGTTATCATTTAGGTGAGAAGATTCCAAAAATAACTGAAATAAATTCAATTGTTGTACATTGTGACATTATTGAAGGAGGATATATAAATGGTAAATTATCAAATTTAATATTCAGTTTTCCAGCTTTTACTGTACCCATTGGTTATAGACTAAATGTAATTCCACAAACATTAATATATTTCCCTATTACAAGAAAAACTATTAACAACATTGGCATTAGAATCACTGATGAGAAAGGACAAGAAATAAATTTTGGAGGTGAAGAGATTATGATAGATCTTTTGGTTCGAGAGGTATAAACTCCCACGCGAAGCTAGAGAAGTTTAATTTTCTTCTTCTTATTATTATTATTCTTCTTTAGAAACAAAAAATTAAAAAATTAAAAATAAAATTTTTTTATTAAAAAATGAGTGAATTACTACCATTAAATAAAAAAAAACTCAAATTTAATCATCATCCAAATTTATCTAATAAAGTTTTGTCAGTTATTTGCGGAAGATCAGGTTGTGGAAAAACGTATCTATTATTTAAAATTTTAACGACTCCAAATTTTTTGGATTATAACAATCTTATAATTTATACAACAACAGCAGAACAACCCGTCTATCAATTTTTAAAATATGGATTTGAAAATAATCTTAAAAAACAGCAATTGCTTCATTATTCAAAGAATATGAAAAATCTGAAGATGCAGAAGAAATAAGTTCGTGGTGTGAAGAAGCAGCAAAAAATAATCAGTTAGTTGAATCCAATAAAAATAAGCATATAAAGATACAATTAGTAGATGATAGTGGTAATATGCAAGATCCTAGTAAACTAGATAAAACAATGAAACATTGTGTAATTTTTGATGATTGTGTTAATGATAGAAATCAGTCAGTTCAGAGAAATTATTTCACAAGAGGCAGACATAATAACTGTAGTGTTTTTTATTTAACACAAAGTATGTATTCATTAGACGGAAGTGTTATTAGAAAGAATGCAAATATATTTATACTATTTGAAATAAATGCAAGAAACTTAAGTGATTTGTTAAGAGATTTTATGCGTAAGAAATAAAGATGAATTTAAACAATCGTGTAACAATGCTTGGTCAAAAGATTATGGCTTCATTACAATTAATATTGATAAAAAATTCATGATAGAGTTATAGAACATTTGTTTGCCGAGTGATAAAAATATACAAATATAGTGTTATAATATTATATTTTTTTTATCTGATGTATATATCAAATTTGTCTATCTTAGAAATTAGAAAATTAAAAAGGTTCAGTAGTTATTCCATCAGGTAAAATTTTTCTTTTATCATCAAATGGATCTAATGCTAATTTATGTTCCTCTTTTAAATACATTTTATGTTTCCTTGAATTAAGTCTATAATTACATGCTGTTTTTATTTCATTATTAAATAATACATTTTTATAATCTTGAAATGTTATTTGATTAGCCACTGATGCCTTTGAAATTCCTTTTAATGTTTTATGTGTTTTAATATTATTAGTTGTGTTATAACAATAACATTTAGATTTTAAAAATATAGCTTCTGTTATGAAATCTTCATTTCCTTCTAATTCATCTTTTACTTTACATAAATCAGAAGGATGAATAAAATCTTTTACTTTATCTATTTCTTCATCAAGTGAAGAATTATACGGTATTGTTAATTCTAAGAAAACAGAATCGGTATCTGTAAAGTGTAATTTATAGTTTTTGCCATAAGCAGGAGCTAAATAATCATATATAAATCTATACATAAATAGTTTAGCTAATTCTAATATAGTGAATCCAATAAAATTAAACTTATCATGTTTTACGCTAATTCGACGTAAATGTACAGCACATAGATTATCACTAAATCTAGTAGTTCTTTTATACACGTATGTAGGTTTCCTTGTTAAATTTTGAAACCTATCTTTATCATAAACTATTTCAATATTTTGTCTATTACGCACATTTTCTAAAGTCTTACCATAAAATGCATTATTCATTAATTTGAAGAACACGTTTTCAAAATCATCTTTATTTCTTTTAGCTATTTTACGTTTTTCAATATTGAACTCTATATAATCATTTAACCACCTAGATTTTCTATACACTAGTTTCCGGTGAATTTTTGTGAGAATCATTCCATGATCTAAATACCAATCTATCATTCTTCCTTCAACAACATACTTTCCTTTGTTACTTTCTGTTAACATAAGTTTTTTTGTTGGTCTGTATTTTTTAGGAATTAAAGATTTTTGATAATCTGAAAAATCTTCTATATTGGGAATTTTGTTTTCGGGACAGAAAGGAAAATATTTTGTTTTATCTTTTATTTCATCAGGATATACTAAATCAACTTCATATATATATAACCATGATTATAATTTCCATCATATGTTTTTTTATAATCAAGAACGGGCGAAGCCCTAGTAGACATCTCTGATGTCGTACGAATATTACACCATTCCATCTCACCTGTTGGTAATTCTTGTATCATGCACGAAGAATATAAGCTATTAAAATCATAATATAACAAATAGTTTTCTCTCATGATTTCATCAACTGCTGCTTGACTATCTTCATTTGATATAAGTCCTTCTATATTTTGATTAAACAATTTTATAAACTGATCGCTTTCTTCAGGAGATAAAGGTTTCATTATTCCATAATCATCAGGATTTACTTTTTTATTGTAACACTGTACGTAACGATTACCTAAAACTGATGAAACTCCACCTCTAATTCCAGATTCAAAAAATAATAATTTATCATATGTATTCTCTTTATAATGTTTAAGTTTAACACCAGTATGTTTTAATCCTGCTAACCATGTTAAACCTGGAGTAGAATAACAATAACATGGATCTATTCCGTAATATTCTAAACACATATCACGAAAGTTTTCAAAAAGATCAGCTAGTATTAACACATCTATCTTAAGATATTTCATTGTATAATCGTACATTGTTCTACAATTTAACTCTCTCCAATTTTTTTCAGCTTCTGCATAATCTTCTTCAGATAATTGTGATTGTTTTAATGTTGATTTAAATTTATTTATTGGAGGAAGTTTCTGTTCTTCCATAATTTTATTCACAGAATTAAAATCTCCAGTTGAACCAGTCTTCGACTGTGAACCACAGGTTGGATATTCATACGGAAATATTCCTTTTAAAGGTTTTAAATTATATTTATTTAATATTTTACATTGCTCAGGTTTCAAAGTTTTTCCCATAACATCTAATGAATAAGGAGTAAAAAATCTAAATGCATCTAAAATTCTAATACAACCTAATTGCATTGAAAATATTCTTCTTCTGTTTTACATAGTACATTTATTTGTTGTTGTTGTAATTTTTCAGATGAAAATAAATCTTTCATTACTAGATGGAAATCATATTTAGAACCATTGTAGAAATATAGAGGAACAAAGTTATATTTAAATTTATTAGCATTAAGATTACAAGAATTATGTGCTGCACCTCTATATAATCCATTTAGATGATCATGATCTTTTACTCTATCACAGAGCCGTTCGCTTCGCTTATCAAATTACTACCTTTGCCATTTCTTTATTTTTCCAAATTCTTTTCCACAGTAAAAACATTTTGTTTCATTAATAAAATTTAATTTTTCTTTTTCTGTTAATGGCATCATTGGAATATTTGTTTCAAGCAATTGTGAAAAATAATTTTGCAATTCTTCTACTTTCTTTGCAAACATTTCTGAACTATCTTCACCATAGTATTGATAATATTCTGATTTAAATAATTCAGGATAATTTGAATGAATGTACATTCCCCAACATAATGGTTTTTGTTCAAATAAATATTTTTCTTTACTTTGTTCAGCTGCACTTTTTTCATATTTACAATTATCAGAATCGGGCGAAGCCCTAGAATCTTCGGTTCGATTTTGTGTCATATTAACATTATATGCTTCAAAATCACAATAAATAGTAAAGGGTACTTTATTTTTAAAATACCATTTATTATATTCTAAATAATCATCTTTTGGAAATGTGTTTCTGACTGCTTCATTTTGTTGACAATTCTCCAAATGTCTATTCATTTCTTCTAAAGTTCTAAAACTTGTCATACATTGGAGACAAGGAAAATTGGCATTATCTGAAGTTTTTGTGAATATAGAAACATCTTTACACAATATAAAATGACCCTGATAATATGATATATTCGCTTGTGCTGGTTCTTTTGTATGTTCTAATTTTTTAAATTTATCTTGATATATTTCATGTGTTAAGTCGATATATCTTTGTAAATCTTTTTCCGACTGTTGATAATTTTGATTTAATATTTGTAGCTGATAAATATATTCTTTATCATATTGTTCTTTATATTGTTGTTGACATTTTTTTAAACATTCATTTATTTTTTCATTGGTTTCATTTTCTTCATTATTTAATTCTTTATTGTCTTTATTGAATTCTTGAATCGTTTCTATCTTATTTTGATATTTATGGCCATATTCTTGTACTAATATTTTTGTTTGTTGTTGATAATCTGTTTTACATTTTTGTAAAATTTCATTTAAATTTTGTAATTTTTGTTGATATTCTAAAGATAAAGATAAATAATCGGAGTCATAATCATAATTATAATTACGTCCTTTATAATTATTATGATTAATCATTATTGGTGATAATGTTTTAACAATTTGAAATTTTTCAGTACACATTATATTTCCTTGGTAAAAAATATTATGACGCATGTAATTTCCTCTATCATTATATACTATTTCTGATTGACATAAATTTTTATTATTCAAATAAATTTTTTTTGAATCTGAGTAAAGTGGAGTAATTTTACCAATAGAAACATAATTCACATTTAATTCAAAAACATTTACTTCTATTAAATTTTTATTCTTTTTATGAAACTTTTTTAACCTATTATAATCATATGGAAATTCATGTAAGCCATCAGAAAGATCAAATTTATTTATGTATTCTTTTTTATTGTAATGACTTAGTCTTTCTTTATGATATTCTGCAGGATGTAAATGTGCTATAATACTCCACAGAAAACAATAATCATCTTCATTTTTTATGTTGATTATTTGTGGTGAACTGAAAGGCAAAGGAACATAACTATCACCAGTATTATTTTTATATTTATCAATTACTATTTTCTTAGATAGTATTTTAACAAATCTCCAACCAGATTCACGTAACTGGGCTTCAATTATACAATTTTCTAATTTAAGTATCATTTTTTTTCAAATATGGGTTGTATATCATTTACATTATGAATTTCTTGTGAATTTGTAAAATGTCCTTGTATTATTTCTTCAGGAATTCCATCAGGTCCATTTTTTGTATAAAGTACTTCTACATTCATATAACATTTGAAAGATTTTCTAAATATATTATAAAAGTTGGTTAGAATATCAGAAAAAGTTTCATCGGTTTCATTATGTTCAACAGATTCATTAAATAAATATTTTATATCTGTTACGGCTTCATCAAATTCATCTATTTCGTTAAATTCATCAGTATCGCTAAATAAATATCTCCCATCTGGTAGGGTCTCATCTTCACTATTAAAAACTTTTTTATATTCCGAATGTGAATAATCATCAAACATTTTTTTAACATTTATATCAGTAGGCAATGTTTCTAGATAGTTTTTATAACTATTTAATTTTAATATATTTTCTTCATCAACTCGATCTACATTTTGTAAATGCAATTTACTATTTAAATGAGATTGATAACTTCTTTTTGTTTGCAACTTTTTTTACATAAGACACAATAAAACTTGGTATTTTCCATTTTTTAATTTTTTAAAGGAAAAATTTGTGTTTTAATTTTAGATATAAACATTCTAATATCAAGGTCTTGAGTGTTATTTTATATTATTATATATTTCACGTTCTTTAGTTATTTTATTTTCTTTATCATATAATGTTTTATCGTATTAAGTTTTATCATATAACGTTTTATCAAAAGATAATTTAAATTTATTTTCACTAACTATTGATTCTTCATCATCATAAATTGATTCTTCATCATCATCATAAATTACACTTTTTGGGATTGGATGCCATTCTCTTATTGGTATATCTAATTCTAAATTACATTTTTTATCTGATAATAATATAATAGAGAAAAATATTGGTCTTTGATCTCTTTTGGAAAATTTAATAACACCACCATAATCTGAATCACTTTTAGTTTTTATTAAAGATGATAAAATTTTAAATTGATTAGATGTAAATCCCAATTTAAATTTTGTAGACCCGACACATAGTTGTCTAACAGTATCTTCAACTATACCATCATTATTATTTTCAATTGTAAGAAAATGAAATTTAGATAAATTTTGATTATATGTAGTATTAATATCATGTACATCAGTATGAGATATAAATTTTTCTTCACTTAAATTTTTATAATTACTAATATTTTTATAATCTTTTTTACCATTTACACCTTTTTCAGATGTTTCAGAATCATCATTTATATTATCATCATCTATATTATTATCATCATCATTATTATAAGATTCTTTAAGATCGGGCAAAGCCCTAGAACCTTCGGTTCGTTTATTATGATTATGATTATGGTCATTGTTAATAGTATAAGGTGTAGTCCACATATAAGTTTTCTCTTGTTGAGCCAAGCCATTTATATAAGATTTTAATAAATTAATATTTAAGTTTGAATATAATCCTATATAAGTATCATCATCATATCTTTGCGGCATTTCTAATGTTTCTTTTTTATAAATAGTATCTCTATAATATACTTGGCATAATAATTCTTCATTATGTTTTTTACTCTCTATATGAATGTTATATTGATTTTGTTCATCAACAAATAATCTAATTTTTTCTTTGGAAAAAGATTTTAATTTTTTAACTAATTCTCTAATATTGATATAATTAATAATTTTATTTCCTATCCAATCAGTATTACTAATTGGTAATACTGCTCGAATAAATCCATAAACATTATTTTGACCAATAATAACCATGTTTTCTTTATTCAATTCCACATAAGCCACATCATTATATTTACTAACAATATCCATAAATTTTATAAAAGGATCTCCCAAGAAAATACAATAGTTAGTTTCTATAGAAGGTAAACCTTTAGTCTGTTCTCTAAATATTTCTGCTTGTAATTCAAATAAAATATTTACATCTATACATGGATTATTATTATTATTATTATCAAAACATTTATTTTCAAATCCCGTTGATCTCGTCGAATAAGAAGAACAGGATGATGCGGACGAATATAATTTTTTTAAATTTGGATTTTCCATTTTTTTATTTTTATCAGAAAAAAATTTATTTTTTTATTTTTATTAGAAAAAATTTTATTTTTTTATTTTTATTAGAAAAAGTTTTATTTTTTTATTGTTAAATAAATGATGTTACCAAATGTTGGTGGAGGTGCATATATCGCGAATAATCGTGAATTAGAAATAGAGATAGAAAATTATATCATGAAAACTGGAGACGTTTTATTTGGTCCATTGCATCTTTCTATTCTTCCGCAACAAATAAACAATATGTTGATACACAAATCAATGACTTAAAAGAAAAATATATAAACGATGTTTTGGTTCCACTGATGAATGAATTAAAGTTGCTTAAACTTAATGACAAATCATTAAACGAAAAATTATTAAAACTTGATAAAAAGGATAAAGGGCTAGAAGCAGATATAGCAAAACTTTTTAAAAAGATTTCAGAACAATCAAAAATTTTAATATTACTTTCTATAAATTTAAAATCTGCAGTCATTAAAAATAAACATCAGATACAACTATTGAAAGAACAATCAGAAGATGAAATAGAAAAACTACCTGAAAGAATTTAAAAAAATTTAAAGCAGTTACAAACTACATTTTAGTAAAATTTTTTTAGCAAAATTATTTTAGTAAAATTTTTCTGTGTGTGAGAAAAAACAAAAAGTCAAATTATTTTTTATAAAAATGTCTTTGCAAATTGAAAATAAATTTGAATTAGATAAACCACCAGGTGTTAGTTACAATCAAAAAAGGAATGACTATATAAGAATTGCTATGAATCCCGGATCTTCTAGTAGAGTGAATACTGGAGGTGATTTAATTTTTGAAGTTGATAATCAGCAGACTTATTTATATTTATCTGATTCATTTTTACACTGTGAATATTCTTTGTATAGTGATGCCAATTTTACAACACCATTACCAGATACCGATAATATTGCACTAGAGAATAATTTCTTTCCAATATAATTTACACAAATGCGTTTAGATGTTGCAACTCAAAATATAGAAACAATAAGTGATTCTCCAGGTGTAATTGATACAATGCTTAGATTTGTAACAATTGGTGAAAATAATAAAAAGTATGAAATCGAACGTTGGTTTCCTGATACTAATGATGGTATAATTGTTGATGATTTAACTCACGCTGGAACAGATGCAGCAGGAATTGCGAAAGATGTAGAAAATATTGCAAATCATTTAAATAAAACAAATAATGATGCATATAAAGAAAGACGTGAATTTAACAAGAAAAGTAAACAGACAGTAAATTGGTCATTGTCTCCATTATTCGGATATTTAGATTATGATAAAATATCATATCAATTAAAATTTAAATTGATAATTCATCGCACAGCAAATAATGAAATAATCTTTTTTGGTAAGACTGGAAAAAAAGCATATTTAAAAATTGATAGACTTGAATGGTGGATTAAGCATATTACTCCTAGTTTAGAGATTGAAACAGCTATTGCAAAAAGATTAAACACTAACAAACCAATTCCAGTAAATTTTCTAAAGCGTACTGCTAGTTCAGTAACTTTTTCCGAACAAAGATTCAACTGGCATTTTACTAGAACTTCGAATACTCCAAGATATTTATTACTAACATTTCAAAGAAATAATTCTCCAAAGTTTGATAAGAACAACAATCTTTTTCATATTAATACAATTCGAAGTTTACAAGTTTCATTAAATCAAACCCGATATCCAATTGATCCATTAAGATTCGATGATACCAATAATCAATTTATGGAAGGATATGATTCTTATCGTAATCTTTGTATAGAATTTGGAGTTGAACCACAATTAACTCCTGGAGATTGGAGACATTTATATCCTGTTTTCTGTTTCGATTTAA
Source organism: Prostheceraeus crozeri (assembly GCA_907163375.1). NCBI lineage: Eukaryota > Metazoa > Platyhelminthes > Polycladida > Euryleptidae > Prostheceraeus > Prostheceraeus crozeri. Next base: position 299,749 of record CAJQUW010001553.1, read on the forward strand.
GTGCACAATCTGAAGACATTATCAAGACTGGTTGTGATGCAACAATTAATATTGAAAAGAAAGATTCCACAACTTCATTGATGGCTTATGGTTTATTGCTAGAAGATGTAAAATATTCTATTGAAATTCTTAATGGAAAGATGGCAAGGATTAATTAATTTTTTTTTGATAACTTAAACTTTTGACAACTAGAATACTTTAAAAAATTTTGTAACTTAAAATTTTTTCATAAGTAGAATAGATTAAAAAAATTCTTAGATTAAAATTTATTCATAACTAGAATAGATTAAAACTTTTGATAACTTAAAATTTTTTTATTAAAAATGTCGCAAGCGAAAAGTAATAATAATAATAAAACTGTTGAATTAAAATTACGTAATATTGTTGACAAAAATACACCTAAAACTATTACGATTAACAAAAAAAAGTATTACATAAGTAAACCAATGATAGAGAATATTCAATTACAAGAAGAAAAGAATGGCGGGATTCCCCCATTAATTCCACTAATAATAGGTGGCATAGCAGCAGCAGGAAGTGTTGCAGGTGGGACTGGTATTGCCAATAAATAAAAAAATCAGAGAAGGCAGCATTAGAAGAACAAAAACGACATAATAGAGAGTTAGAGAAAGTTGCTAGGGGTGACGGAATAGTAGATAATTTTATTAGTAAATTAAAATTAGTTGATGAAGGAAAACGAGTTCTTAAAAATATTCTCCACAATGTTGATGATTTAATTGAAATTAAAGAAACTAAAGATGGTTCTGGAATATATCTAAGTCCTAGTATGATAAGGTAAAACATTTGTTTTATCTTTTAAAATGAATTCTAAAAATTCCGAAAATTCAATTAAATTAAAAATTTCTAATTTAGATTTATTAAATTATCTATTAAACAAAAATAAAAACTCAAATTGTAAAATTTATGAAGGTAACGACATACAAAAAACATTAGAAAACTTTCCTGGATTTATTTGGAGTAACTATTCGAAAGAAAAACATCTTCCTGGTCATTCATATACCGGTCCAGGAACTCGATTAGATATAAGACTAGATGAGAATAATAATCCAAAACCAGGTGAAGAACCAATAAATAGAGTAGATGCCGCCGCTTATAGACATGATTTAGCTTACCGAAATCATGATCTAAGTTCTCGACATGCAGCTGATAAGAAGATGATTCAAGAATTAGATAGTATTCAAAATCCTACATTTAGAGAAAAAATTGAAAGAATGTTTGTTAAGAAAGCTTTAGAAGCTAAAATATTATTCGGTCAGGATTTAAATGAAACGACAGAAAAGCTGTCTGAGAGCAACGCTCGAACCTACGCCTCTGAAATTCATAAAGAATATAGAAAGCCTAAATATTTATTGAAAGTAAAAGTATTTAATAAAGATGATATTTGGAGTGCTGATCTTATTCATATGCCGAATGAAAGGGACTACAAATACGCATTGGCCGTTATAGATTTATATACACGATACGCTTGGGTAAAGCCTTTAAAAAATAAAAGTGGTCTATCAGTTAAATATGCGTTTGAAGAAATCTTTAAAGAAAGTAAGAGAAAGCCAAAAAAATTGTTTGTTGATAAAGGGTAGGAATTTTATAACCGAAATGTTCAGCCACTATTTGAAACTGTTTATTCAACTGAAAATGCAGGTAAGGCCGTAGTGATAGAAAGATTCAATCGGACGTAAAAAATAAATTTTTCAAGAAATTTACTGAGCAAAGAAATCAGAAATGGTTGAAGATATTACCAGGAATTGTAGAACAGTACAATAATAAAGTTCATTCTGGTATTGAAGAAACCGCAAAGAATGTTTCTGACGACCCTGATTTAATCCGAAAGAAAATATTCGAAAATAATTATTCAAATGAGAGTAATCCGAATTTGCAGAAACTTAAGCCAAAATTTAAAATTGGTGATAGAGTTAGAATATTTAAGTATAAGAATAAATTTGAAAAAGGCTTCGTCGGATACTGGACGAAAGAGATATTTGAAGTTTGTAAAATAAATCAAACTTATCCGATTACTTACGAAATCAAAGATTTAAATAATGAAGATATCAGATGCCGATTTTATCAAAATGAATTACAACGAAGCGATTTTTAATTATCATTATTATTATTATTGGAACTAACGTTTCGGGAATGAAATTCCCTTGTTCAATTCTAACATAATATCAAGAAATGGCACTCCTTTTTGTAATTTAAATAAAACATAAAGACATAATTGACCGCAATAAGTAGTTCCTGGTTTTTGAATTTGAAATGTATTATAAGTTCCATTGCCAAGTAATTTTTTAACTTCATTTGTAGGTGGAAGTCCATAAGAGTCAAAATAATAATTATCTCTATTTTTATTAGACGTACCTGCAGACCAATGTAATCCTTTTTCATCTGACGTATGAAGATTTGTTATGAAATTTATAGTTATTGTTGGCTTATTTTTAATCAATTGTAATTCGTCTCTCATCAATATGTGAAAATTGTTTATTCCCAATTGATTTGCGATTTTCTTTAGATCAAAATTCGTTGTTGTTTGTGTTCCATATAATTTTAAAAAATCATTTATGTTGCTCATTTTATAATAAAAAAATTTCTTATAGGGTCCCCTAGAAGTCAGAAGGGGGGTATTGATTTAAAACTGTTCCACAATGATGACTTTCCTTACTACTTAGTCAGAAGGGGGTATTGATTTAAAACTGTTTCATAATGATGACTTTCCTTACTGCTTAGTCAGAAGGGGGTATTGATTTAAAACTGTTCCACAATGATGACTTTCCCTACTACTTATTCGACTTTGAAATGATTTAATTTAATCTAAATTAAAAAGGTACATGGTAAGGAATCAGTTTATTAGCAGAGTTAGTGCTTAGCACATATTTTATCAATAGTATTTCATCCCTCGTCAATAGGTGTAAATTCTTTATTCCCAATTGATGAGCGATCTCATTTAAATCGAAATTCGTAGCTGTTTGTTTGCCGTATAATTTAAAAAACTTAGTCATGTTATTAACCTGAGGACATATATCGCCTATATTATTACTCAGTATAACTGTCGGATTTTCATCATTCATTTTAAAGGAAATAAATTCCAATAACTGCAATAATGTCTACTTCTTGTACAGAAAAATAAAAACAACGGCAGTGTATTTTGCATCAAATGTAATAATACAACAATCAATCTTATCACACAATTGCACAATAGCAGAGTCTCATGGTAGTAGACTGGAGAACAAAAGAAAATTTAATTGCATTTCAAAATAATCCAAAATGCGTTACTACTAAGTTCCATGAATCATGCTTAAATATCAAAGATTATGTTACATACCGAAATATAGATCTATACAATAGCAGAGTCTCATGGCAGTAGACTGGAGAACAAAAGAAAATTTAATTACATTTCAAAATAATCCAAAATGCGTTACTACTTATAAAGAAGTATTCATAAATATGTATGCATCAAATATGTATGTACATTGCACATATCTTAAAAAGTGAAACAACACAGTTAACGTTCATTCATCTTGGGAACCAAACCTCATTTCTTCTATAGTTGTCCGTTGATTCAATTTTTCTATATAAATTTTGATTTCTTTAAAATGTTTTCTAACAAAACTAATGGGCATTGATGAATTTAAAAATAATACGTGTGGTAGAATTAGATCTGATAAGTTCATCAAGAAATAACAATAACTTACGTTATAGGAAATTCTAAATAGTTCCAAGTTTGCCACAAATCTGTTCTTTTTATTTTCACTCAATTCCAGAATTCTTTTAAATCCATAACCTTCATAAGCAGCACTTCTCAGCAACGACCCATGGTGTACTTTATCACTTGCAATCAGTTTTGAAATCATAGTAGCACTATCCTCGATGGTAATGAAATGTTCTTTTGTAACATTGAACTGAGGAATTGTAGTAGTGGTCAGATACTGTTCTATTTTTACTGTAATATCCTCCACTTGTTTTTGAGAGTCCAATTTGTTCTTCTTTCTCGATTGAATTTCTAACTTCCACTCTTCAAAGTATTTATTCGCAGTTTCCTTGTGCTCTTCTTTAATTAAGTTCAGTAAAATCGGCATGTAAAACGAAAAAGCTTCCGCGGCAGTACGTTTTGGCATTTTGCAATGAAGAAAGAAAACAGTCACTAGTTATGATGAATGGAATTGTAAAATGAAGTCTTACTTCCTACATGCTGCAATATTCCACGTCGTTTTAATCTTTAATAGGGTAACAGCTGCTTGTTCTGTAATTCAATGGTTCAGGAATGCCAGAAGCAACTGCATTTATGTCATGTATGCGGGAGCAGCTGTTCCCTACAATTTGGAGGTTCATCAGAGTGCAAAGCAGTAACAATAACAGGCATTGTAAGAGATTGTGTTACATTCTTAAAGAAATATTATTAGTCACATGATATATTTTAAAAACCTGAAAGATGGATAAAATTCATGAATTTGAAACTCTCAACTTTTATGATTTTCGGTATCCTGGAACGGTCATAATTTAAGAGAGAAAATTGTAATTCTCAAATTTGAGATTCTTAACTTTTATGATTTTCGGTGTCCTGGAACGGTCATGATTTTAAGGGTGAATATTGTAATTCTCAAATTTGAGATTTTGAAAAATTTGAAAATTGGGTATTTTAAAAAAACCCTAAATTTATGAATTTAGGTCTTCATAACCTGAAAAAATGACCAAAATTCATGAATTTAGACCATTTAAAAAGTACCATTTTTTGAAAAATCGGTATCTTTAAAAACGTCTAAATTCATGAATTTAGGACTTAAAAACCTGAAAAAGGGTCAAAATTCATGAATTTATGTCGTTTCTAAAGATACTATTTTTTTGAATTTTATGGTGTCCTGGAACGGTCTTTTGCCTATTTCTCACGACAGCTTGCAACATAGTGTGAGCATGATCAGGTGTTGCTTGTGTTAAGGTGCGATGATCAGCTGGAGAGGGTCGAATGAGTGCTTCTAGACTATCGTCTGCATCCAAATCTGTATTCATAGGTTGAGGGGGTCGCAAGGGGGTTGCATGACGTGAGGTGGGTGATAATTGTCGATCTTGTCCTGTCAACGTAGATGTCACATTCAAAGAGGATCTCGGAACATGCTGTTGAATAATAGTTTTGAGTTTACTAGCATTTTCTCCCTCCATTCGCTCGTTTAAACTATGGGTATGTTGACGCGCAAATTGTCGAGCTATCTTCCTATCAACCGTTCCATCGAGTGTTTCCCCGCATAGACATGCATAGATGAACTCTTTACTTGCTTTTATCTCTTCTTTTGTTTTATATTTTAGATGGTGTGAATTATAAATATGCCTTCTCAGACGATTTTTTTGATAAGGCAATTTACAGATAGGACATAGGGTTATTCTCAATTTTTGCAACGTCAGTGTCTCTTCACTTTCACGCGTTCCTCCCTTCATGGTTGATTTTTGTTGTGTGTTCCTGTGCATGCTTAAATACATTCGTTGGCCATTGAAACAAAACACTGAAATGAGCACAGATACGACTCAATGTCTCTTTGATATAAATAAGACTTGCTGCTGAAATCACACGTTTATTATACAGCTCTTGTAAATATTTCAAATGTTTCTCATTCATAAACCTCCATAGTGTCCCCTCATACAAAACGTCATCCTCAAAAATAGCCATGAGTAAATACACACGTCCCACGATGGAATAGCGGTCATTCAGTATCAATTGATTGAAATAGACTGTGCACGTGTCGGTAAACTCTTCTAATTTGGGGATATCATTGCCTCGGATGCGTTCATCGAACCGAAAATCAATAAGGATCTTCATCCGCGCTTGGTGCGAAGGAGATGTCGAACTTTCTGTGGGCGTGATGTCCATCTTCCACGTTGTCGTCTTTTTCGAGGGTGTCTTGTCCGAATAGGGCGGTGTCGTCTTTTTCGATAATGGGGCAGGAGTAACATGATCTTATTTGAGAGAGTGTGAGGATTCATAACTTAAATAGTTACTCATCGCGGTAAGTATGCGTACAATCTCTCTCAGAAGAAAAAGGAGTACAAGTAGCATGTTTTTCCAAATCTATCCACCCCAATACCAGAATACTTATAATATTGAAAAGCAACATGATTCATACAACGACATTCTTTATTCATACTTAGTCTGTGTCGCTTACATATTCTTCTTCTGATGTCCATCCAACAGATATATATTCAAAATTAAACGTTATACGATAGACACCAAGAATCTCTTTGTTAACACTGTCCATAAATTCATAGTCCCATACGTCCTTCAGTGAGGATAAATAGCCATCTACTTCTTGGATGTAATATTCATAATAACGTTCACTGGCACCCATCAATGGTGGAGATCCATTTCTTTTGTATTCATAAATCGTGAATGTATCCATGGAAAGTTCACATTCAGGCTTCACTTTGATCTTCTCCTTCTCATATGGAATCACTTTCTCCAACATCGCGTGCGGTTGACATGTCGTTTTCGGATAAATAATGAGCTGATTTGGATAGGTGTACACGTGAAAGTCTTCCATCACCCATGTGTCTTCCATCATGTATGTGTCTTGATCGTTTCTCCATTTTTACCTAGTTCTCCAATCGATAGGTGCTCCGACATGGAATGGGGCACACCCAATGCTCCGTTCTGTGCTCCGAGCATGGAATGGGGGCACACCCAATGCTCGGAGCAGGGGATGGGGTATTTGCAAAACTATAAATCCAAGCCGATTATGTTCCACCTTCATAACACTCGTGAACATACAAGAAGATGGTCGATCTCAGCGGATTAAGGGTTCGGAACGTGTTGGAAGAAGAGGTGATTGTGATCCCAGACACTCCATCACCGACCCCAGGAAGTCCAAGTCCACTACCTTCCTCACCAGCCAGTCCAGATCTATCGACCAATGAAGATGATGATGACTTTCCAACGGATCTACCATCCCACTGGGGCTCCTTTCCCGATCTGGACGGACCGTATTCCCTACCTCCAACGCCGCCCACCTTCGAAGGACCGTATTTTATCCCACCAACTCCCGAACTATCCACTTCAAGTATAACCGATCCTGGCCCTCCAAGTATTAGTGACGGACAAGTAGACGATTATTTGGTGGATGAAAAGGAGAACACCCCTCCCAATGCAGACGGATACCCTGAACTAGACTTTCACCGCCAACCCTTTCGCCGTCCACTGACTAATTTGAGTAGTCGGTATAACATTAGAACTGAACTACAAAACTTGGATGAAGCGATTGCATTTTCGGACGACGTAGACTTTGTTGACGATTGGGCGTTTTAACTTGTGTATCTTTCTTCTTCTACTTCATATTTTTGATACATGTATTCAATAAACATACATGGTAAGCTATGACTATTTTATTCAAGGGTGAAATGGGGCAATAAGATGATCATGTAAAATGTACACGATAGAATTATTTTTAATGTTAAAAGAGATAGGATTCATAGATTATACATTTTAGAATTATTTTTAATGTTGAAAACTGGATCATAAAATTGACAGGTGCTATATTCCCAAGTCAATGATCATCAAAAAAATAACAGGTGATTGTAATAACATTTATTATAGAGATGCACTTTCTTGAGTCATTTCACAACATGCATTATTCTTGCACAAGGTACGATGTTCGGCACAGTCACTGAAGTTACAATAATGAACAATGTAAGACTTGTGGAGTTGTCCATTGTCCACAGTGGTTGATTCATGCATCACAGTGATGTGGTCAACCTTGGTCCAGGCCCATGCAGCTTCACAGGAATCATAATTTAAATACAGCGTATGCACATAAAGTCGATAGTGTAGTTCAAAGCAATAATGAAGGAGAATCTCGACCACATCTGACAGCGCACAGTGGTACCCATACTGTACCTTGGCAGCTTGAGTTTCTGTGAGTGCTTTCCCTCGGCGTAAATGTAACAGGGCTCGACGGTAGGCTTCTTTCCCTTCATACTGGGAATGATTCATCCAGTGACATCCGCGACGCATATGTTCCTTGTAGCCAATCCTATACAGTTCACTATCCCGCATACATGAGGCAAATATATTCCAATGAGAGTCAATGCGTTGAGACCATTCGGGAAGAGAAATACTATCCATTGTCACTTTTTCCAAGAGTTTTATGCTTTTCAACCAAGCTCTTTCCATCTCCGATAATCCATTCCCAACAATCAGTTCCGCGTCTCCATACTCGCGTGTCATTTCATGGACCCAGAAATTAAAACGGTGAATAATCACACTCTCTTCTGCACCACATTTCCCAATCACACGTGGGTTGAGACCATGAATAAAATTAGTCGCAAAAACATCACACACCGATGTCTCATGTTTGATAAAGTCATGGAAGCGCGATGTAATGGTCACATATCCGGTCGGTTTATCGTATCTGGGCGTATAATGACACCAAATGGCAGCGACTTCCTGCATGGGATCTCCTTCCGTATCAAATACGATGAAATTGCGCACCGGCTTCTTCTGCTCCACCCACCATTGTTGCACTTTAGGATGATCAAATGTAATGGTATAAGAACCTTGCATGAGCTCGCCCAAATACTGAATCCGACGCATCGTGAAATGAATCTCACCTTGTATGTCTCGACTTATATACCCGTCCCTAGGGTGGTGTACAACATGATGTCTCCTTCGACGCTGACCCGCTGCTCCCAACGCTGCAGCTTTCCCTGCGGCAATAAGTGCAGGGATAAGAGGAGCTAAAAATGGGAGGATGCCTCCTCTTTGTCTACGACTCCCGCGGTAGATTCCACCTTTTTGTCTACGACTACCACGGTAAATACCCCCTTTTTGACGACGGCTTCCGCGATAAATACCTCCACGTTGCATGATTACCGTGATAAGCTAGATGCCCCTACTTAGTTCTTCATTAATAGTTTCCCTAACGTCTTTAACTTTCCCAACTTGTTCCTATTTAGATCGTGTTTCAACCGTTGCCATTCTTCCTTTATCATTTGATTATTGGATTTATAACGTGGTCGCCACGCTGCTGGCAAAAACGTATTGCCCAAATGACGTCGAATCAATTCGCCTTTATGTCTCTGAAGAGCTTCGCGCCCTCTACGATGCAGTTCAGATTTTATATACCGTTGCACATGTCTTACAGTTCCTCCTCTCTGACGTCGTTTACGGCGTGTCATGATTAATGTCTACGCTTCCCAATCATAACTTAGTCACAAAAATAGGAGATTGATCACTACATTTATTCATCATCCAAATCTACATTATACGTGAACCAATTCAATTGGTTCTTAAAAACAATGGGTTTCAGAGGTCTCCCTCGTTTCTTACTAAAGTCAAATGAATATTTGCGTGGGTCCCGATTTCTATTCTCTGGTCGAAGCGAGGCTTGGGGGACACTATTCACTTCCTTGGGCGGATTCGGTTGACTCTCATATATCCGTTTCAACTTTTCGCGCTGATTTTTCCATATTTTCTTGCCCATATGCTCCTTATGCAACGAGACAAATTGACGGACCTTCTCTTCCTCCACGTCACGGTGTAGCATCTCACCACAGACACACATATAGACAAAGTTATCGCATGCCTCATTCGTCTTGCTCCACGTCGGATTGCTTCCACGCACCTCCTTATGATGTTTGCAAACATGTTCCCATAAGAATAATGCTTGGTACATGTTATGACACCAGGGACAGCGTGCCAACTTCACTTTTGACAAGTCGTACGGATGTGAATTCGTACTCTCCGACTCCACTGGGCGATTCGGGTCCAAGGGTTCGGTGGGCATATACATGCTCAAATAGGGACATAAATGTTCATCCCATTCATTCTCCTCCTCCTGAATCTTCTCATCACAGTACCTGCACCGACCCACACATGGGTGTTTATGGTAAGCTTCCATATTATAGTCTTGTTTGCAAAGCAGGCAGGTGAACTCACTCTCCTTGTCGCCCCAGTAACCTCTATCCAGAGAGCAGCAATGATCGGTAGTCCACCATTTCCCACAACGATCGCAATACTCCTTCCCTATCTCCTTGCGTCCATGACGGATGCATTGTGAAAACAGTCGGAAGCGTTTATTGCAAAACTCGCACTCATAATAGGGTTGAGGGCGGGGACGGACTGTGGTTCGCCTCTTCTTTGTTGGTGGCTCCATTATATCGTGGTTCAGATAATGTATCTTACGTAAACAATGAACCAAACCCAATGTCAATCTGCATACACAAGATTCCCCCAAAATAACGACACTCCAGTTGAGAACGTAACTTCTTCTGCAATGAATCAATCAGTTCTTCCACGTCCCAATCGTCACCAATGTTCAAATAGCGATAGGACACGTCCAGTGCACCTTTGGGGAACTTTGCAGATGTTCGAATATCAAACAAGAAGCGTGGTCCATACAGTATTACATTCAACAACTGAATACGAAGCTCTGCAATAATCTTCTCTAACGACACAATCTTCTCCTTTGTCGGAATAATATACAGTGTATTACAGTCTCGTTCCACAATAAAGTCTTTCGATGAATAAGGTGTATAGGATATCTACTCCTTGGGATGACGTGTCTTAGCCAGAGGGCGTAATCTACCCGTTAATGTTGTCGACATATGATGAGAATGATTTTCTCTGACAGCGTCTTACTTATATACCTTGCTGTGACTCATCACACGTGCTCGGCGCCGCGTGCTCCGATTGGTGCTCCGTGCTCTTAGCCCAAGTGCGCCGATGCGTGGGCGTGTGCTCCGTTTCCTGTCCTCTTAGCAACCCCGTGCTCTGATGCGTGGGCGTGTGCTTCGATGACAGAGCAGGTCATGACCTTTCGTGAAAATGGAGCGGTAAGGGGCTAGACTGTCCTACTCCCAGACATATGCTGTGAAATAAAAGTGCCCGAAATCGCAACATAGTCCTAAAGGATATAAGTATGATATATGACTTTTCGGATATGGTTTCCTCATATACTGCAAATATGGGTTAGGTTTAGGAACATTCCGGCTGATGGCACGGTTAGAGACCATAGTTTGTATGCATATACAGTTCCTCCCAATGCATAACGTAACATCATTACTGAAATTATGCATGTAACGCAATTAAACAGTGAGCGGTGAAGCTCATTTGCTTTCTCATTTTCCAAGTCATTGCCTTGGGACTGACTAGAGCTATCTTTATTAACATTTTTGCTATAAAACATGGACGCTAAGCTGTTTTACACGTGGAATACTGAGTAGGATGATCAGTTGCGGAAGGTAGAACGCCGGGTCTGCGCGTAAATTCCGGTCTGTTTAGGCTTTTCTCACGTGGAAAACGATATATGGCAAGAAATAGTGAGTTAACACTTTAAAGCAAGAATAGATTTTTCTTTTATCGGTAATTAAAGAACATGTCCGGAGGTGTGACAGGATTGTCCAAAAGAAAGAGGTAGATGTGCAATGCGTATATTTTCCACATCCAGATGGTTTATCGTGTAGGCAACACTTGTGCCCATAGATTTGCTCACACGGATTACGGATTTCAAGAAAAATTGCATGATACAAAGTGAGTGTGATGTATAAATAAGCCTAATATCAAAGTTTCATGAGATAGACGTAAAGTACACGTAGCAGATACATGTAGGTACATGCACATATGCATTTAGGAAATAAAGGATGACCATGAAAAAATAAGAAAAAATTAAGGTTATCCACGTATCCGAACTTTTCTTCGACAGATATTGAGCATTGAAAAAAATTACCAGGACACCGTTTTCGCTCGTTCACGTCTTACTTATGTCCGCTCGGTATGAAAGCTAAAATTTCAGAGATACGGATCATATAAATCAACCTGGCTTGACTCTTTGATGCACACGCACTAGGCATTGTGTGCATCTAATGTATGCTCAGGTCTAAGAGAATGCACGTCGATCTTGATAAAATTTGCATGAACAAAATGTAACATGCATTCATGAAACAATTTCACACAAATATATCATTGTTAACATTTTTAGTGCTCCATTACATTGGATTTCGTTTTCAGTTCCATACCATTCATTCATTACACGTCGAATAGGCACGCCTATAAAACAACTAATTCCACAAAAATTGTACGTGCGAAAATAAAGCTATTAGAGTGATGGTGGTGAGGTAAAAGAAACATTCGTAGCGATACCAGATGTCTAAAATGTAAAACAATGGAAGCTGCTGCGTTAAATTCTCATGTCATTCCAAAGTTCAGCGTGGATGCAAATTTCTATAAAAATGCATGTGCCATGTGTTATTCTACTGACTGGTCAAATTAAAATGTTGATCACAAAATTTGAATTAACTCGTCGCCCACTCGATCATCACCGATTTAGTGATTGACAACTTCATTAGTCAATAAACAGCAGTGTTTGATGCTCGCATGAAAGGAGTTTCAATATTGTCGATCACTAGAATTCCGCATTTTACTGCGCTGAATATGAAAAGCGATTATTAATCGAAAAAAGGATTTTGACGAACACCAACAAATGAAAGCAAATCAGCAGAGGGTTCAATATTTGAGAATAAGCCATAATCATGAGCAAGAAAAGGAAGGCAACGGAGTCTTGCTGCTAAATACTATATTGCTGTACGCCACAATATTGTTTCATTCATCCTAATTCACACAAAAAGCACCAAATACAAATAAAAGCGATTAAATTATGATATTGTAGCACATTGCAGTGTGTCAGGTAGTTAGCAGCAAACATCCCAAGTATTACTTTTTTACCAATGCACCAAAATTTTAAAGCACCTTATTAAAATGCAAATATCTATTACGGAGACAAATATATAATAAACAGTGAATACGGAAAAATGAATAGTGAATGACGATTCCAGGACTTTCCAGGTCCGCGGGAACCATGTTAATTCAACCATGCTGCAAAGCAAGTTTTTGGTTCACAGCGGCTTTTGACATGCCTTTTTTGTTTTCAGCATTTTGCAAACAATAATGTGCGAAGGTTCAGAATGCCTCCAAAAAGGAGTTGTTGCCTCGCAATACAAAAACGCTCGTTGCGAGCCATAAAAATATAAATTCGTTCACTAACAAATGGCATGTTATCGCCATTATAAGTGCATCCATCCTTATACAGCAATTATTATTACAGCAAAACATCCTTTGAAATTGCCATTTAATCAGTGGTTCAATAGAAAGAGACTATACAAAACATCGAAATAGAAGAGTGTTCTTTTGTTTTATAAAAATAAAAAACCATAAAGGTACCATAACTTTCATTTTCATGATTTCAGTTGCATTTCCTTGTTTCTATGATGAAAAGTCGCACACATGAAAAGTTCTTCCAGATAGCAGAGATAGCCTGAGATAGCACAGATGCTTGTAAAACAAAATCCGATTCAATCAAAAGACTGCTAGGGCACCAATCTGCCGCAGACCAGCAATTAAGAGCTGCAGTATCCGCTTTGGGACGGATTATTATCAATTGTTGAAACTATTTACTATTTAAGACAGACTGGCAGGCTGAAGCAATTAATTTTCAGTCAATATTGACCATTGCGCAAATGAAAAAGCAAATGAATGAATTTGTAGCATTGGCAACAAAGCTATTCTTGAGAAAAGTTCATTCAATTAAACATAGTTTAGAGATTTCATTGTTCAAATACTTGAGAAATATTTGCTAACACGACGCTATCGTGCAATCCGATAATGCGATAAGCAGTAATCAAATATAAGAAAAGTTCAAGATTTGCTAAATCAGATACAAAAGCGCACTAGATTTTGTATAAGAAAAATGCCACAAATAATAATGAGTACATTATAATAAATCGCGAGACCTTTCGTCTGCCGATGACAACGGAAAATCTGACTGTGAAATGAACAGAACAATTACTGACATGGTATGATGACAATTCATCATCACAACCCAAATTCAAGTTACACAGAACAAAGAGAACATGGACATAAAAACAGAGAAACAATAATGAAATCGAATATTTTACGCTCGAACCACGGTACAGACTATGACAAAATATAATCGTTTTGTTTACACAAATCAGGAATCAGGTGTTTAATTACAAAGGCTTCTAAAATGCATAATCTTTTGACGACATCAAAAACTGTAAACTCCAGCCTATTGTTGATTCGCTGTCTGACTGGGTTGCTATCAAAAGGCTTGCTATCAATGTCCGCAAAACTTAAGTTATGTTTTTATCACGGAAATCTTGCAATGCGTCCTATCCAGACATTTTTATCAATGGTGTGCCAATCGAAGTAGTTACATCCATGAAAATTCTTGGAGTGATTTTTTCGAATAACTTGCGTTGGAGCGACCAATTTTCGTCTCTGTATGCAAAATGCTGTCGGGCCATGTCGTATGTTAAGAAATTAAAATCCAATGGTAATTGTAATGACGTTAGTGATGCAAATGGAAAATTTTCCAGAAAATTTTCCGGAAAATTTTCCAATTTTTTCAAAATTTTCCGGAAAATTTTCCGATGGAAAATTTTGAAATTTTTTTTCGGTGATTCACGTTTTTGCCTTTGTTTTGGAGACTTGTTGCACTCGTTTGAAAAGACTATGTGATATTCAAAGACCGAAAACTTCTCTATCATCCTTGTATGTTAACTTTTGGAACCAACTGCACCCTCCATGTCTATTTCAGATCTTTCCAACTGAATATCAGACATTAAATAGATTTCAGATTTCTCTAACTGAATTTCAGATATCTGTCGGAAACTCAGCTTTGAAAGGATCTTGAATTCAACTGGAGAATCTCCAATTCATCTAGAAAAGTCTGAAATTCATTTAAGTACATGTAGATCGTAAATCGATTGGGAACTATCTGAACCATCTGAACCAGCTGGAAATGGAATGTGTAGTTTGTCCTCCACGAAGATATCGGACAATACGCCAGAAGTTAGAAGCTATCATATAGATATTCTTCTAATCATCGCAGATATCTTTAGTTTTGCAAATATCTCACGAGTTTACAGTCTTTATATATCTTCCAATATATGGTCGCTCATGTATAATGCTGTGTTGGACTGAGTGCTTGTGCTTCACATGTTCATCAACACATGGAGAATTTGTATCATTGCAAATGCAATCAAGGCTGCATAATAAAGCTTAACTTTCAAGCCATAAACAAACTCCCAAATAAAGTGCATTATTTTTGCTCCAGATCTTTCACAATGCTTGAAATTATACCCCTCACAATGCTTGAAATTATACCCCTATGTAAAGGAAAAAATTCACGTTGTCCCAAAAGATGTCTGTGTTATAATGTTAGAAATGGCAACAAATTGCCACAAGCAACTAGTGGCAAGGGAATGCTAAAAAATCCGCGGACGGATTCGTATTGCTACGATTGTTTCAATCGAAATGATATGATGAAATCAAGAGTTTTACAGCAATTCTATTGATGTGTCTATGCCTCGGCTGTGATAGAAAACGTAAAAATTATATCACAAAAATTCAAATTTCTTCATTTTTCAAAATCGTTTTTTTCAAAATAATGATCAAACTCACCAGTTTTATCGACACATTCTATTGGTGTGTAGCTGCCTCGACTGTGGAAGCGGTCAAAACATGGCCTATCACAAAAAATCAGAACTTTCAAAATTTTCCAAAATTTTCCATGGAAAATTTTGATTCAAAATTTTCCGGAAAATTTTCATCACTAAATGACGTTATCATGCAGGCATTCTTCGGCATCGTTTTTTGTCATATTGTATACTGTTGGCCTATTATGTGCGATTAAAATAGGAAGGACTTCAAGAAACTTGAGATACTGTACAAAACGGCATGTCGGTGGCCAATTTGACCCACCATAATTCACTTCGTGATCTCCTTGACAGATGCTGTGTGAAGATCATTAAAAGTATTAGTATACATAAAGAGTGTCATCCGTTGTCCCAATTTTTTGTTTTGCGTGACTCTAAGCATGATATCAGACATTCCCGTGCCCTTCTTCCTTTACGTCGGAACTCATCCTTGTATTACAACTCATTTGTTCGATTTTCGTCACGTAACTTTGACACGTTGATTTTGTCAGTACCAAACAATTCTTGTATTAGTCATACCGCATTGTATGATGAATAAAGTATTCTATTGTTATTATTATTATTTATATCCCATTTTCTGTTTCGATTTAAGTGCACAATCTGAAGATATTGTTAAAAATGGTTGCGATGTAGCAATTAATATTGAAAAGAAAAATTCCAGAACTTCATTGATGGCTTATGGTTTACTGCTAGAAGATGCAAAATATTCTATTGAAATTCTTAATGGAAAGATGGTTAGAATAAGTTAATTAAATATTTTGGTAACTTAATATTTTTTTATTAAAAATGTCGCAATTAGCGATTAATAATAATAAAACAGTTGAATTAAAATTACATAACATCATTGACAAAAATACTCCGAAATCTATTACGATTAACAAAAAGAAATATTACATAAGTAAACCAATGATAGAGGATATTAAATTACAAGAAGAAAAGAATGGAGGTATTCTACCATTAACCCCTTGCGTGCCAGGACGCACTATTGCGTCCTTTGCTAGGCGCCAGGACGCACTATTGCGTCTTCTCTGTTCATAGGAATTGGTTTATTTGATAGAAGCCTGGCGTTATGAATTACAAAGCAAGGCATCGATTGGCGTCTGGAGAGCTCATGTGCACAATAAATTTGTTTCATGATTGTATGAAAACCACCTGTATGACTGTATGAGTGGGTGAGTGTCAATAGTTGGCAGAATGCTTTTGTTTCAATTAGACACGATAACAAAGTGATAAACGCTTGTCTGAGCTACAGAAGGTATTTCTCGAAATTGCCTTGCAATAACAAAGTGATAGATTGCATTGAACAATGAGCGCAGTCGCGACCAATCAGAAGCAACCTTGTGATCGTGTTTGACCTCCAGACGATGAGACTGCATGTAAAAACTGTTGTTAAACTAAATTTGCGCATTCTTGACTGCGCACGGTTTTGGATCATGTCCCTCAGTCGACCAAGAAGACAGCGCCAGCCCACTCGTTGCTTCGGTTTTTACGAATCCGAATCTGATGATGATGTGTCGGATGAAGATTTTGTGGCGCACGATTCAAATGACAGTTCTGACAGTACAAGTGAAAGTGACGTTGAATACTCAAGCGACGGAGATGAATCGGTAGACGGAGATAGTGATGATTGGAGATTCGTTCAAGTTGGGGAATATGTTCACACAAGTCATCCGTTTGAAGGGGTTGCAGGCTGGACTGTCACTCAACCTCAAGAATTAGAAGACTATATTTCGACATTTTTTCCAGATTCTCTATTTCAAAAGCTCTGTGACTGGACGAATGCCCGTGCAACCCTAGATGAAGCAGAATGGAAAGATGTGGATATTGATTCGATGAAAAATTCTTTGGTCTGACACTTGCTATGCCATTGACTAAGAAACTACGCATCGATGATTACTGGTCAACTGAACCGATCATGCATACTCCATATTATTCTAGTGTTATGCCACGGAATCAGTACAGAGCCATTCATCGTTACCTACGATTTTCTGATCCAAACAGGGTGGAACCCGGAAACAGAAATAGTCGTCTAGTTGACTTTGTCACCGAGATTCTACATCTTTGCCATCTATTCCAGCCATCATCGGAGCTGTCATTGGATGAAACATTATTACTTCATAAAGGACGTTTGGGATTTCGAATGTTTATAAGAACTAAACGCGCTTGATTTGGTATAAAGATTTTTATGCTATGTGACATTTATGGGTATATGCTTGCGTCAGAAGTTTATTATGGAGCTGGATCAAACTTTGATGACATTCCTTCCTTATCTAAAAGTGAAGCCATTGTTATCCATTTGTTACGCAGAGCTGATTTGTTGGAAAAGTGGCATACAGTAACACTCGATAACTGGTACACAAGTTTGCGACTGGCTGAGTATTTATATTCAAAGAAAACATATATGAGAGGCACGGTCAGGAAGAACCGTGGTATTCCGATGCAACTTCAGGAAAAGAAACTTCCGAATCGTGGAATCGCCTATATGGCGAAAGTCAATGTCTTGGCAATAAAATTTGCCGATAGAAAAGATGTTTACCTGCTCACGACTGCCGATGACCCTGGAGTTGTACAAAAGACAAGAAACATTCGTGGTGTTGATGAAGCTTATGAAAAGCCAACAGCTATAGAGACATATAATTCAAAAATGGGAGGTGTTGACTTGACCGACCAGCTTTTATCTTCATTGACAATTACCAGAAGGTGTTCTACTTGGTTCAAGAAAATTGGCTTGCATTACTTGCAAAGATTACTACTGAACGCATTAGTAAGATACAAGCAAGAACGAAATGTCCCGAAAACTACTTTTAGTAGCTTTACAAAGTCTGCTGTTGTGTACTTTACACGTAAGGAATCCAGGCCAACCAAACGTCGAAACACCGGTTCTTTGAGCCCTCCCAATGTCCAAGATGCACAATTACATCTGCCTGAACTGATTCCTAGAGGATTGCACGGCAAACAGCGCAGTTTGAAGTGCAGGGAATGTGCGAGACAAGGAAAACGTACAGATATGCAATATAGATGTGCTGGATGCCAATCCTTTCCTTCTTTGTGTGTTTCGTGTTTCAAAGACTTCCATGGACAAGGTAATTCACCAAATTAACTTTTGACCAAAAGATTCGCAGTTTTTGATGACCAAATTAGTGTAATATTGTGAAAATAGATGGCAATTTGTGTTTAAGAATTTTGATATTTTTTTTCATTTTTGCTTGGCGACTGGGGTGTTTTTTCTATTTCACTTTGGCATGCAAGGAGTTAATTCTTCTAATAATAGGAGGTTTAGCAGCAGGAAGTGTAGCAGGTGGAGCAGCTGGTATTGCTCAAGCAGTAAATAAAAATAAATCAGAGAAGGCAGCATTAGAAGAACAAAAGTGTCATAATAAAGAGTTGGAGAAACTTGCTAGGGGTGAGGGAGTAGTAGATAATTTTATTAGTAAATTAGATTTAGTTGACGAAGGAAAACGAGTTCTCAAAAACATTCTACATAATGTTGATGATTTAATAGAAATAAAAGAAACTAAAGATGGTTCTGGAATATATCTTAGTCTTAGTATGATTAGATAAATATATTGTTATAGATATTTTTTATCTTTAAAATGTATTCTACAAATTGCGTAAATTCCGAAAATTTAATTGAATTAAAAATTGCTAATTTAGATTTATTGAATTATCTGTCAAACGTACATAAAACCTCAAATTGTCAGAGTTACGAAGGTAGCGACATACAAAAAACATTAAAAAACTTTCCTGGATTTATTTGGAAAATATTCAAAAGAAAAACATTTGCCTGGACATAATTTTACTGGCCCCGGTACAAGATTAGATTTAAGATTAAACTATGATAATACACCTAGAGAAAATAGTAAACCAATAAACAGAGTTGATGCAGCAGCTTATAGACACGATTTAGCTTATCGAAATCATGACCTAAAATCTCGTCATGAAGCTGATAGAAAAATGATATTCAAAAATGATAATATTCAAAATCCTTCCTTTAGAGAAAAAATTGAAAGAATGTTTGTTAAAAAAGCTTTACAAGCTAAAATATTGTTCGGTCAGGGTTTAGATGAAACTTACGCGTCTGAAATTCATAAAGAATATAGAAAGCCTAAATATCTATTGAAAGTAAAAGTGTTTAATAAAGATGATATTTGTAGTGCTGATCTTATTCATATACCGAATGAAAAGGATTATAAGCATGCTTTAACAGTCATTGATTTACATACTAGATATGCTTGGGTGAAGCCATTAAAAAATAAAAATGGTTTATCAGTTAAATATGCGTTTGAAGAAATATTCAAAGAAAGTAATAGAAAGCCAAAAAATTGTTTGTTGACAAAGGCTCTGAGTTTTACAATAGAAATGTTAAACCATTATTTGAAACTGTTTATTCCACTGAAAATGCTGGAAAAGCCGTAGTAATAGAAAGGTTTAATAGAACATTAAGAAATAAATTATTTAAGAAATTTACTGAACAGGGTAATCAGAAATGGTCAAAAATATTACCAGGAATTGTTGAGAATTATAACTATTGTTATTCAAGTATTGCAGAAAGTCCAAAGAATGCTTCTGAAAATCCAGATTTGATAAGAAAGAAGATATTTGAAAATAATTATGAAAATGAAAGCAATGTTAATTTACAAAAGCGTGAATCGAAATTTAAGATTGGAGATAGAGTTCGAATATTTAAATATAAAAATAAATTTGAAAAAGTTTTTGTCTCTTTGCAGTACATCTATCAACTTACATGTGCTCCCGAGAGACGCTTAACTACTTAAGAAGCTTGGAAGATTCTATCTAATTCACAAGACATCGATGCTTCAAAAGCGACCTCATTTTCGCAGATGGCTTCTTCGACACATTTAGAACATAGAAGCAAACGCATAAGCTACTATAACATTTCAAACTGTAGATTTTAAATCCACCTCTAATTTTAGCAAATGAGCATTCCTATAGGAAACGCATTCAAAGAAATATTATTTTCTAATTTCCACTTTAGATGGAAATATCAAGCGACACGATCAACTAGAATTCAAGCTTTAGCGAAACATTTTGCTGTGAACATTATTGAAAACAATTAATTGACTTCAAATCTGTGTATTCAACGCAGTAGCGATGACATCAACCGAGCAGTCACTATTTACAAAAGTTTTCGTTTTCTGAGCGGAATTTGACAAATAGTCTTCATCGGTATGAGAGAGTCAATGAAAAAAGTAGTTCAGCAATTCAGTTGCCGAGAGATGCTGAGTCCCATTCTTCATGACGACTGCTGAGTGGAAAAGCAGGAATCTTGGCGTCAAAGTAAGTTCCATCGCCTCGTTCAAATTTGAAGGAACCCCTAAAAAGAAGAAAGATTCATTAAGATTGCAATTCTAAGTCTGAGAATCATGAATGCATAAAGCGATCACATTTAATGACAAAACCTTCTCAACATTTTCAAATTCAATAACATTTACAAGCATCAGAGTTTCGGAATCCTACAAGCTACGGATTCCGGACTACAGTGTGTCAAATGTCTCCTAGCGCATATCTTTTTGTTTACAAGTAGCCACCGTTGTAAGTTATTTATGCTGAGTTGGACTTTGAGTTGATAGCATTGATCAAAGCTATCAAATTGCTCTAGCTTCTGGTACAGGGTAATCCGGTACTATCTGTCGCCTATACCTTTCATTTCTATGGTTATGCATTACTAAGTTTGCAAGATATTTTCAACGTTATATTAACTTGATTCATTAATTCACCAAACAGAAGCATTATATTTTTGACGAGGAGTGGAGAAACAAGAGATCCTCCCTCCCGTTACTGCCATGCTCTCACTGTTAGGAAATGCTAGCCCCCGGCCATGTTAAAGGTGAAGTGGAAAACTTGATAACTGTGGAAAGCAGTCAGTCAATTAGAATTAAAACTGAAATTAAGAGAATCACAAAGAGGCAAGATCTCAGAAATGCTAAGGAATTTCACATCCGTAACAAGCATTATCCTATAAAACTACACATTTCGCGATTGAATGGCAACTGCAGACCTCTGCAACATTTTACATAGGCTACATACTTATTGATAGAACTACAATTAGATACAAGTTGATTAAATGATAACTTTAAGGGGACTAGAATAGTATTTCAATAACATGCTTGTATTTAACTACATATTTTACAAGAACTGCAAACCATAATTGAATTGTCAGTTTAATATAACGTAAGTCAAAAATCATGCATTCATACTCCAGGAGCCTTATCAAGATCAGGAGACCAATCAACTCCAGGAGTCATGTCAGAGTCCGGAGTCGCAGTCTATTCAAAAATTTAGGACCCATACTTGATAAGGTGAATTGATTTTAATAAAGGTTGCCAAACAATGATAGCCCCCCTTTTATCAGAGTAAACTGCAACCATTTAGAAATTAGGAAAACGGCAACATGTAGCACATTATATTGTGCGTTTATATCAACGACGAAAATGCCAACATAATCCAATATATGCAAAAAATGTCACTTTCATCATCAGTTAAGAAATCGACATTTTTCGATTTGCATGTTATTTAACTGAACTTGTTATATAGCATCCAGTTAGTAGCGAATGTTACCACCTCTAGCGTCACAAATTGCCTGGAGACCCTCGAGATTTGAAGACAAAAGTGATTCAAAGAGCTGCGCGTCGAACTCCCTTGTCCGAAGAACAGAATAAGTGTGTTCCTCCATCTTTGAGCGATTAAATCGAGTTGCGGAGGCCCGCACAGTATCTTCTTATGCACTTCATCCTTCATGATGGATCTAAGATTTCCACACACATTAGGTCTAGAGAATTTCCCGGCAATTCATCATTACAAAGAAATCGTATCGATATTGCTATCTATCAAAAGAGTCTGAGTTTTGAGAGCTCTCATGCACGGTGCCTCATCGTAAAGAAAGGTAACCTGAGTAACATCCAGGGGCTTTGAATAAATGGAATGACACGGTCTGCTAAAATTTCTCTAAATTAATCGCCATTCTCACTTTGTCCCTAAGGTTTCATTACCCACATAATCTGCCGAGCAGTGAATAAGATGAAGACACCAATACATTCAGGGATTTTTATTATCTCGTCCGGAGTCAATGACTACACTAGATCGTTCTGGAAATTAGGTCTGCGGATGACATAAACAAAAAATTCATGGCTAACCACCAAATGAAGGAAGCTGTTCGCATCGCATTCACGCAATTAGTCCACAAACCAGAGTCGATCGTCGATGTTTAGTTTAGATTTACGAGGATTTTGGAATCTCATGCCAGGGCTTCACACCTTGTCTTCAACGAAACAATCGAATGACCTATCGACTCCTACTTTTCCAATGCGCTTTTGGATCTCCTGACTAAATTGTGCGCAGCTTTTCTTTCTGCGACATGATGACTACATAATAATGTCTTTCGACTCCTGGCGCAAAACTTCCGGTCTACCGCCCGCGAACTTAGCTTCACAGTCGTCGAGACTCCTGTTCCAATTGCGCATGAGGTCTTCGTAGGGCCCTGCGAGTACTCGACTCGACATTTTGTTATACCGTGTTTGCATAGCTTTCTTATTTTGATTACGATGAGTTTCTTTAATGACTTACTACTTTAACGTTTTCATATTCAGCATCAGCATTATGTTTTGGTCACAGCCTGGTCACGGCAATGTTGTTGAAGTTGCAATGATGTGTTCTCTAAATTCAGTCACATTTAACGACGGCCAATCACATCAAAAGGAGACGATTAATTATTCCTATCTCAATCTCTCTCCGTGGGTGCACCGTGTCACGCGGAAATCGATGGAGTCAGTAAGCGAATTCCTCTCATTTTATCTCCACGGTGATGAATTTCAGAGACACTTAGACAGGCCAGACCAATGCAGGATTCTCTCCACGGCTAGCCTGCGTTCCCGAACTGCCAGGTAAAGTTGCTCAACTTGTGAATCCCAATGTTATGTACTTAATTTATGTACCTTCTAATTTTTCACTGGACCACATGACTAATTGACTTAACCTCAGGTAGAACCACTTCGCCACTGGCATTCGCCTACATACCTCTTCGACATAACACACATCTTCGATTTCATATATCTGTTAGTCAATAGCGTCGCCATCTGTGCTTGAATTCAACTTATTGAAAATGACAGCAGGTCACATCATTATGCTGTTATGGCATTGTACTATAATAAATTTCTCAAAGTCTAACGAATTGTCATTTCGACTTTTTAAGGGACAAGTTTGGTGACATAGTGAATGTGATCCGTCTTATACAATGTATATAAAGCTAATTGAAAAACGACAAACTGTTTTGCAAATTTCATGAGGAAAAGGGTCATTATTCGTCCACTCCCCTTTTCCGCTGATTTTTGTATGTCACCTCTCCTACATGCTTTCTTTGGTGGACATCCATCAGTAGGACCCCTTCATATTAAAAAAACATGCACAATATCAAAAATCACTTAGTATTATACCCGGAAGGCCTCAGACATATGAGTGTTGCATGTAGATATCGCTGTTGCAGATAAGGTATAATTATAACGTTATCCGGTTCATTTGTCTGTAGAAATTCCTGTAGCGGAGTCATTGCCTTAGCACGCTGTTACTATTCGAATCAATAGATCCTCCTGGTGGTTCAGGGTCCAACCCTCAAACCTGGGGAAGAAGAGACAATAAACGAGGAGTAAGAGTAAGGTGACGTAGACGTTGTTAACTAAACCATGCGCTCTGCTAGTAATCCCTGCCAGGTATTCAGAATACTGGCACACTTGCTTAATAATCTTTAATAATGCTTAATATCTATGAAACTTTTTGTCCGACTCGCCTCGACTCGAGGTTGACAAAAGCCCGACTCGCAGGGCCCTAGGTCTTCGGACCTTCAGAGACACAGGGCAATCCAAGAATGCGATATGAAGAAGGCACCAACATCACGCGCTTCTCGGTAACTGCTCGGATGTGGCCGATAAAACGCTTCTTCTAAGAGTCATTTAATACAGAAGCACATATTGCTGGTTAGATGAGAGAATTTGTAATGTTCTATCGCTGTGATGAGCGCAGTTATTTATCAGTCAAAAATTTTGAAAACCTTCAAACTGATCTCTCATTTTTCGTGAAGTTCCTAGTGACAGTAGCAAATGATTCAATAGCACCACTGTGACATGGAAATTACCATGAATATTTCTACTAACAATCATAGATATCAGCTTTGAATCTGAACTGAATAACTTATCAGAAAATGCCAGTGAATTAAATTGAGTATGTGATGTTTAAAGTGCTGACAAGGCGTCAAATTATTTAACTTATTGATTACTTCTATTTGTAAAGAAGACGTATAGCGTGAGAACTTTCAGATCACATCACCATTATTTTTCTAACCAAAACCACATTTACTTGGCTAATGGGGCTATCATTATTTGGCCTCCTGATTAATGATCCCTAATTAACATAACTGACCCCTAATATGAATGAATTATGTAACCTAAATTATACCTTCAAATACAGTTGAGTCGGAATTATTACGCAATGACTGGTCAGGGCATCTTCCAAACACCTTCAAATACAGACCGTTTCAAATACAATTGCACAAAAAAGCTAAGCCATTTTCAAATAAAATTTTCGTGTTGAAGTCCTGAATCAATATTTTGATGTCAAACGATTATATAATTGATGTAGTATATAAAATTTTTCGGTCAGCATCCACAGACCATCTTCAGGTAAAAAAGAAAGCTTTTTTTACTTTCTTTTTTACCTGAAGATGGTCTGTGGATGCTGACCGAAAAATTTTGTATATTACATCAATTATATAATCGTTTAACATCAAAATATTCCTGATTCTTTCCAACATCATATAAAACAACATGACTAATCAGGGCCTTTTCACTATAATATTTTGATAAACGATATACCATATGAAACCTTATGCTCCGTAGATTATTTTGGCATATATTTCACTTTCATGTGTGGTCAGCTGTGGTCACTAGGACTCATGAAAAAAATTGAGCGTTTTCTTTGATGCAGGATTTCAACATGATGACGGCAGAATTTTTTATGAAAGTTGGCAGACAGCATGAACCATCAGTCAGCTTCATCATGACACGCGGCTTTTAGGATTGGCTGAATGTACAAAAGGATAGATACTAATAAGTTTTACCGAAAAATTATTGCTAAAAAACTCACAACATTTTTTCATTGATGAAGATGATCAATTTCAATAACCTTTATACCATGTGAAAGGCTATGTCAAGCACTTTTACTTGGCAAAGTGTTTAGGTTATGTCTGGTCAGCTGTGGTCAGCAGACTTAAAAGTATGAATGTTTGGTCAATTCGTCCACCGACACCTGCATACGAAACTACGCAATACAGAAAATTAAGATTATCACAAGTAAATCAGACTCGTGTTAAACTTTCAGATAAAATAATTTTTTTCGAATTCGGACATCAATTTGTGCAATTTCATTCAATTTACACTTTTACCTAATTTTACACCACTTTCGCGTTAACAATGTTTTTAACGGTCAACTGCACACAACTATGCAACTTCTGTCGTATTAACGCCGGTACTTTCGAGTTTGGGTTTAAATTGTGTTGGTGTTATCAGCTCCAAGAATATGTATGTTTCATCAAAATCGGCCCATCCGTTCACTGACAAGATTCAAATTTGTATTATTCCCATAGTCAGTCATTGCGTGAGTCATCATTTCCCTCACGTGAGGTCAGAAGAAATTCGAACCTCGGATCAGATAAGGACTTGTCTCGTCTCTGCACCTGATATCAGTGGCGTCGCGTACTCAGATACCATAGGCCTTCGCTCCATGGTGGATTCCCATATTTTTGCAGAAGACAGCATGAACTGCATAAAATAATTAATTTGACGCTGTCTTAATTTCAGTGAATTTTCATACTCGTACAAGTGGGCCCATATGAACATTTAAGTCATGCTGGCATGCATGACTACAAGATGAAATGAAATTATGTGAGAAATAGAAACTGATATTTAAATGAAAGTACCCCATATTGACTATACTGCATGTGAATTATGATTCACTATGAGTCCTATGTGACAGACACTTTTTTCTAAACAGTCTCATAAGCATGCAATCCTAAGCTGATTGTTCGTCAACGCGACTCTTGTTTTCCTAAGATTTCAAACGTCAAATGACTATGAAGATGCAATGTTGATTTCTCACATGACGCTTGATCGCCTTGGTCAAGGAGCTGAGATCACTACAGAGAACATTCACTCTCGAGGAAGCTCTCACCAACGCAAGACTCTTGTGGCTATTATAGCCTGTCAATCACTTACATGTTTCAAAATGAGGGCTGCTAAAACGTTTTTTGTGCTCTTCATTTTCTATCCATTGAGAGTGGTTTAGTTTTTATTTCAACGCCATTAACTTCATGTACGATGGTTAGAGTTTTTCTGCATAATCCCTCGGACGACTGGCCGGTGTAGAAAATAACCACTGTTGAAATCGCCACCGTAAATATAATATCACAAATGTCTTCAATCATTGAATATCTCAGACTGAATCACACATCAAATTAAGGAACCTTCATCGCTATCTCCTTTCGGCGGCTCCTAACCTTCCGATCCGACAATCAGCCATCAGTGAACGCAGGCACGACAATTCAACGCGTCATCATCTTCCCCAAAATTTGGCGAAGCCACGAATAGGGAAAATTTGCGCATCTGTCCTCCATCTGAATCTAAGAATTTATAAATAGATCTTATCTTGCATTGCTGCAATATATTTGCATCTGTGTTTCTATCTGCAGAAGACGAGTCTAACTATCGAGCTAAGCGCACACGCTACGCTCGATGATTTGGCTTTGGAGCACTTGCTTGCATTTCTTTTGCTTTTTCTTTGTGGCATCTTTCTGCACTCAATCAGTGACTTTTCTGCAGGTCACAGAAAGAGCTTTCACTTGAATGCTTTACGGCATAAGTGAACTTTCACCAACCAACTGTCAGGGGAAATGAAGTGTCTACATTAGACAAAAACAATATACCGCTGTTGACTAAATGGCCTCTTAAGGGTTGAATGAGAATGGGAACTTCATTGTGCCGAAAAAATTACGATCCTTTCGTTCTAGACAAGTAACAGAAGAGTGGCCTCTCACTTGACATGTGAAATTTGAAAACTCTTTTCGTTAATGACCCTTTTTGTGTTGGGAAAAACAGAACACATTCGCGGTAGAAACAAATGGACCTTTTCTTACAGGGAGGAAATACATCGCCTTCGCGGAAAAAATGAGGGCCCCTATTGCGCTGGAACCTTTTCGTGTTACAAAATCCTTCTGAAAAAAGACTGGTGCTCCTTTCGTGTGAGGCATCCTTCGTGCTGTGGATCATTCATTTTACGTTCACCAGTGATTAATTTGCGTTCATGTGTAAAGAAGAAGTAGAAGGATACCGCATGCACATAAAATGAGTAATGATGATTTTTTTCTCTTGACTTATGACTGATGAAGGTACCGGCATCCTTGCATCAATTATTTATTTGAATTGGACAAATTGAATATAAGATGACAATTTGATGCGAAAACTTGAGTAAAGTAAAGACTCGGCGTAGTGCTATACCCAACCACTCACGCATATGATGGAATTCTGTGGACACGCGGAAGATTCTCATAATTGCTAAATTTAAGAATATTTACTTCGAATCAACTCTGACATTATTCTACTATAAGCCCACTTCACCAGATCCAAAACTATCAATGTCTGCCCACACATGCATTTTAGATCTCACCGGGAGACCAGTGTTTCAACTGTTTTAAGTGAAGATAATGGAATAACAGCATGAATATATCGCGAATTTTTGGTCACTATTTCAAATTTTGTGCTTTTTTAATTTTTGCCGAGTGAGACCTCTGTGATTATATGAGCAGCGTCATAATGTTGCTAGGTTCCTCTTCAGACGTTACATAATTTTCCTTCAAAGTGAAAATATATTCTATGCAACATTATTACATTTGAGGTGGTAATAACGCTACCTTCTATTGAGTATCCTAGGCACGAGTGAAAATCAATTTCACAGCTGTTCCATCATAAGTGACCGACTGATTATATCACAGTCTGCTCGATAGACAATCCTACACATTAAATAACCGCTCTGAAACGCAACAAATCTACATTTTAATATACAGCCAGTTCTGACCTATGGTGGAAGTCATGCAAAACAGTACCGCATTAAAATAGTAACATTTAATAATGCAGATCACATATGAGCATATTTCATTTGAATAAGTTTGATTCTTCTTATGCCACTAATCAATAGAGAAAAAGATCTAGCACGAAAAATAATCAAATTGGCCACGTGTCTATGAGCTTGACCATTTTGACAGTAGAAACAAATTTGCAAACATCGAAACTTCTGTATCTGACCTCATTTTCAATAGCCAGGGTAGACCGCACAGAAACACTGCTAGGTTAACAAATCTCTAACAGCAAGATTCACCCATTGAACTAACCTTGTCACTAGCAACTCACTATCCAACACTGTTTCTGTGCGGTCGCCTCAGATTGTCATGATATACTTTAAATAAGATCACACTTTCAATATTGAGGTAAAAAGCGCAAAATCCTTTGCACGAGTCTGAACAATGTAAAATATTGAAGCAGCAATTTATGATAGACCTTTCTTGTAATTCTGAATATGTAAAAATAAAAGCATTTGGTGCAAAAAAAGTTATCATAATGAAATATGCATAAAAAATCATTGCAAAATTGAAAGCAATAATTTTGTATTAAAAAATATACACTCGGCTATAAGTTGACTTCGAGCATAAAATTGGATTTGGACCACAGCATGAAATTCGAACTTTTGGGTAAATTTTTGACATAGGATAGTGTGTTGAAAATCAGTCTCTTGTAAATTCAAGTTTTGACCTTGTTGATGAAAGTCTTGCGTCATTGCTCAAATATGACATTTAAAGGAAAATCATTCTTCTCAACCATTTTTTATGTCATCCACTCTCGAGCATAGCGCAGTTTTCAAGTGGTTGGTGATTAACTTTGACAACTATAAGACGGGAAATGATGAGACGAGCTATGATAGACGGCGGCCTTTCCCGGCATAACCAGCATGAAGGAGTAGACTTTGAATTATCAGCGAGTACGATGGTAGGCCTAATCCATACATTCACTAAATATATTTCATAATTTGTTTCTCACCACATGTGACCCCAAGGAGCTTGCAGTTGGACATGACTGTGATATTGGAATACAGGACTGGAGGAGGTTAAAATTGGTTGGACTCCAACAACCCCTTTGCCTTTCACTGATTCTAGGCTTCCTGAGACGGAGAACACTTTCCAGAACCTCTCACGAAGTTGAACTGTCTGATCGGTAAGATTCTCTATCCGTATCAGGTATCGCCACTGAAAAGAAAGAAATTACACATAACACAAATAATCGATAAATTGAAATTACGAACAGCAATGACAATAATTATATAAGCCACATGTGACAGTCACTGTTATGTCAATCAAACAGCCTTATTAGACTCAACTCCACTCTCAAGTTAGAAAGCTGCACAATCTTCTTATCAGTGAAAGACATCGCCTCCGATCACTTGACCATTTCCAAAGAAGGGGTCAAAAAGTAATGATTGTCAGCAACGATGAAAATTCTAGACCTCTTGAATTACTCATAGAATGCTTTACACATAAAGGCAGAGAAAATATTTACCAAAAATGCAAAATAACGCATCTACAAATAAAGTCTAAATAAAATACATGAAAATCCTTGACCTGCATGTGAAAGAACTTTCTTGACTGGAGCTGATGTTTCAATGTGCGTGGTGTCCCAGAGTTCTGGCCATTTATTTATATGCCTGTTGCTCAATCTGAACGAATTCATTTGACCCCGAACTCATAGGTATGTTTGGTAACTATAAATTTTCGTTCAGTGTGAAATTTTCCTTCAAATATGAAAGGAAATTTACGCTTAGCAATTAGGTTCGAGTACCTATATTTCAAAAACACTCAACAGGAAAGCCCACAACTACATAAAGGTTGATAGACGTTAGCAACGATAACAAAAGGGAAAAGAAGCAAGCTATCTTTTCAGTGAGGGGCTTTATTTTCCATCATAAGTTTAGCAAAAATTATCTCACTGCTATGAAAGACGGTTGTCAGTAGTATGATTATCAATCAAGCTTAGATGAAAGAGTGATATGTACCCATTTCAATGCCATGACGTAAACAAAAGAAAATTCTTATAACTTAGCAGGTTTCAAATCCTAAAATGACAAAAGGAGCTTTCCTTATCAATTTATCAAAAAATCAAGTTTTATGACTGGGTCGGCATCAACACCCAGAAAACAGATGGCGCTTAATATCGAACCGATAGCACTACATACGATGCAGTTTCACTTTTAGTGATAAATGAAAGTTTCATTTGCGCGACACTTCATGCACTAATGATGAAAATAGGAAAAGCAGGTTCTCTCCCAATTTTTACGACGTTTTGTTGAATAACAAAAGTGCGAGTCACCCGACGCGTTTCGTCTATACACAGACAGTCAACGGTCTCAAGAACGTGTATAGCCGAAATGCGCCGGGTGACTCGTACTTTTGCTATTCAGCAAAACGTCGTAAAAATTGGGAGAGAACCTGCTTTTCCTATTTTAGGCAAGGAGCAGTTGGTCGGAAAAAATCGTTTCGTTCAACACCCATCCCAGAAAAGGTTTGATGCATCAAGGCATAACTACAGGTCTTCTAGAACATCCCCAGGTAGTTCGTAAACTTGAATCGTGGTGACACTAAAATTCTACATGAGTTTTAAAAATAGTGCTGAAATAATACTTCCTAAATGTGAGTAATGTGGAAAATAAAGTGCTTTTGAAAATTCAAATTTTGAGCCATTTCCTCTGAGAACGATATATATCTATGAAATCCCCTCAGTATAATCTTTCCGAATATGATAGTACAATATACATATAATGTTCAGATATGTCAATAAATCCCCTTTAGATAAAACATAAAAATCTTGTCTTTTTTGAAACTTTTTACAGATATCTGATTGGATGGAGTATGGAGATTTGAATGCATGTTTTTCTTATTGCCAAGGACCCACTAACCCATCAATCAAAGCAAATTTTTGAATTGAGTTTCTAAAAAAATCAAAATGTGAAAAAATCAATGTTCAGTCACTATGTTCCTCCGATTACTCATCAATAGACCACTGATTTTGGCATTCGGCTGAACTCATACATTCACACGCTTCAGTGCATGACAAATTGTTCCTTCGGCATAAACAGTTCATTTCACGTCATGCACTTTTTGTGCAGTGACACACTGTCAATTCAAGAAGACCGACCTGACCAGGCTCATTTGTCACTAATAATGGCGGTAGACTACTCTCCGTAATGATCCATCTATGTTCGATCGGTGATGGCAAGTTAAGCATGGCCTCCATGGCTGATTTACATACATGAGTTTGATAATTTACTCGTTCAAGGTGTTGGTACAGTCAATCAGCGGTCGGTGGCAAACTTTCATTTCTTTGACCTTTCTGGCAAAACAGACAATACCTAAGGTGATTAACATTTTTGAATGTATTATTGCCGCAAGGATATATCGAACAAATGAAGGATTCGCACTCATCTTTTGTGGCTTCATTAATCTTGATTTCATCTCCTAGTTGAATAAGACAGCGCCAATGTTCGTTATTGTTTGCTATCATGTTAAAAGCTTTCCATTTTCCAAGACTAGAAAATGCACTAGTGGTATCGCAACCTGTCAATGCATGCAAACCTGACAACAATGAACATAAATCGGCTCCCAGATTTTCAGCAACTTTATGTATGGCCATGTATCTAGCTCTATCCTTTACACCAGCTCGCATCCATAACTGTGTGCATGCAGTACATTTTTTGAAGTGATGGACCCAGAGAACGGCAACATCTATGTCAGGAGAGTTAACTATTATTCTGTAGTAATTTTTTGATGCATGTTTTGCGTGTAAAATCAACCTCGTATCTGCTTCTTCATGGTCTGATATTAAATCTGGAAAGTCCTCACTGCATCCTTTTGTTATTCTCACACATTTCATGGGAATTTTGAATCCGCCGCCTATAAATATTTCTTGTTCATCCTTCAAATGTTCTGCACCTATTTTAGAAAACATTTCTGCCAAAAAAGCATTTAAGTTGGTCTTATTTTGTGAGCTGGAGATGCATCTTGACCACTGCTTAGGCATCGGCGTGTTCGGGTTTTGTAAGACGATTTGTATGCTGTATGAGGGAGGTGCCACGTTTTTTTCTTTCTAGATTTTTGATTGAGATTTTGTCATACCGATCGAAGATAATATCAAGGCGCCTGCATTCATTTTGGAATAATACTTCAGTGATTTGTTTGTAATATTTATAAGCTAACTCCCCTAATGTCGAAAAGCCGCATGACTTTGCCATTTGTATGATTGCCATCATATCATAGATATGTGCTGTGCTTTTGTTACCAGTACTAGATTCCGGTAGACGAGGCTCACTTGTGATTTTATCTTCAACCATATCGAAAAGTGCGCTTTTATTCGTTTTCCTTAGGCTACCATCTGAATATGCGATGGATGTTGGCACCGCTGAAAGTTCGTAGCCTAGCACATCCTTCAAATTTATATTTCTCGATCGAGCAGCAATCATGAGGCGCCCAAAAAGGTTCCAGTCTGCTCCAATTACGAATTATTTCTCGTCTGCTGACTTCATGATTTTTTTCTTCGTCCTTGAGTCAAATGATTTGAACTTGTTTTTCGGAATCGAATCAAAAAAAGAATACTTCATTTGTATTCAATCACTGCTCAACGAAATTCATCATTTGAATGTTGCCATTATCGTACGAATTCAATATCTCATCAACAGAGTCTGAGTCCATCATGACACCGGTAGAAATGTTGACAAAGGGTTCAGTGGCATCCTCGTGGTCATTTAAGGAAAATGAATTGGTTATCAATTCAGATTCAAAGGCTGTTAGTAATTTATGTACATCTTCTTCGTCTCTCTCTGTTTACTCTTTTAAAAACTTCTTCGCGGTGAGATCCGATCCGTTCTGTGTCTTGGAGATCACACATATCTTTCAATTTTGACGTTATCAAAGCTCGATGATGATTAGTACGAAACCGTTGGTCTAGTGCTCCCGTTCGCTGGCTAATGCCTATGATGCCTCCAATTGTCTTACTGTCGCGTGGTCAAGTTCCATGTCCACCCAAACCTTTGAAAAGGGTTTAGTAGACCGAATGATGGCATGGTCACCCTTCATAAATTCAGCATGCACGTCAGGATGAGATGTACTGTACCTAGGTGATTCATACCTGACAAGTAAACTGGAAGCCATCTTGAGCAATTAGGGCGATCCATGGAAAAGAAATGCGGTGTCATGGCTGCAGTTGAAGACAACTGAAGAGGCCAATCTCCTGTTCTCTCTGCTTTGATGAAATCTAGGTGTAATTGGACCATTTTGCGATAATCACTCCAATTAGCAAACAGATTCGATTTTGTCCGTCCATAACGCTTGAATCTCTAGAGTTCTTCAAAAAGTACCTCAGTCGTTTCACAAAATGATTTCATTGGGTTTTGGAGATCTTCTCCGTTCTCACATAAATGCCAGATGACATTTTCTTGCTTGATCCATGATTGTTAATTTATCAAGGCTGAGTAGATTTTCTCTTTCTCGCCAACTTATGAAAGCCCTCCAGAATATGCGAAACATGGACTCCATCACAAGTTTATGGGCTCTCACAGCTCGATTGTAGGATTTACCTTTCATGATTGCTGCTGTTGTAGATTGACCGTAGGTACCGGACTCCACAAGATCTTCAATTCCGGAAGACTCATATTTTTCCCTAGGAGTGACAAGTAGTTCAGGACATGGAATCCTCCTAAACGTATAACAGCATCGTCAAATTCGCCATTCGGCGCCATTGAATCTCTTTGGCTTTTACATAGATAGCGAGATCAAATGTGATGACACTATCTTTTTGATCAAGACTTCGCATCATAGTTTGTACTTTATTCATGACAGCAAAAATCTGTGTTTAAATCTGTCGACACACCATCTATAAATGGACAATAACCAATTTCAGCTTTTTCAACAGGTACGGAAGAATGAACCACGGCATGAAAAGCACTTCATCCCGGTATACCCTGTCTTTCCTTTTTATCATTTTCACCTGAAATAGCTTCATTGGTATCATTCTAACCAGAGATCATGCAAGATCCATTTGATGAGCTGCCGATGAAATGGATAAGCTTCTCTTAAATCACTTTTCCCGTATCTCACACATATAGCCGGTAGCTGATGGACGTTTCCCATATGCATTTAATTCCAACAGACTTTTCCATCCCTCCGCAACTCCAAGTGATCGTACCCTTTTTGTATGGTCCGTGAAACAAAGTCTTTCCGCCTTGGTCCAAATACTCCTCTTTGACATAATACCATATTGGTTGCATGCGTTGTTTTGCTTCCATCAAGCGCTTCCTAGTTGATATCTATGTTATCTACTGCCACTTGTACGGAAGAACCTGGTGAAATGTTTGGTGGGATCACCACTCCGAAGAGATCTGTTTTTGCAAGAGTTTCCTTCGCAAGACTTGTATCCAATATGAGCAAGTCATCATAGCAATGTCCCATTCGATTAAGCATTGTAATAAGGAACTTTGAGCGAGTCATGTGATGAATCGCAAGACTGAGAGCTAGATGTTTAGGCATCTTTGCCAGGGCATGGGTTGCACTAAACATTATATTGAATTACAAATGAATTTGAATACAGACTTTCACAATCTATCCACTTTTATTCAGATGAATCAGATGCTTCTGAGGTTGAATAAATAGCATGTTTCCGACTGAATTCACATTTTCGCTTCCGTAGCACGTTGTCTTTCAGTAGCTCTAAAATGTTAACCAATGAGCCGAATTCCTTGAATAAGCGCTTGAATTGTTCCTAAAGATATGCACTACAATTGCATGCATTGACATTGCAGGACATGCGGCTCAAAAATCTAAGAAATAAAAGATAAGTCAAATTTCAAGAGAAAAAGTTTCAAAAAAGACAAGATTTTTATGTTTTATCTAAAGGGGATTTATTGACATATCTGAACATTATATGTATATTTTACTATCATATTCGGAAAGATTATACTGAGGGGATTTCATAGATATATATCGTTCTCAGAGGAAATGGCTCAAAATTTGAATTTTCAAAAGCACTTTATTTTCCACATTACTCACATTTAGAAAGTATTATTTCAGCACTATTTTTAAAACTCATGTAGAATTTTAGTGTCACCACGATTCAAGTTTACGAACTACCTGGGCATGTTCTAGAAGACCTGTAGTTATGCCTTGATGCATCAAACCTTTTCTGGGATGGGTGTTGAACGAACTCTAATTAAGAGCCCGTATGAGAAACTGCTCCTTTTCCTATAGCTTTTTTTGTTGACGTTGAAGCCTCTAAATGTATAGTCTCTCCAGACTAGAGTTGCGGTTTGTGCACTAAGGTTGGCTGTGAGTGTGAGAACCCATAAAATGACATTGTTTTCTGCCGTTCAAGGATGAAAAACTCCCCTCCAGAAATGTCTAAATCTTGAGCTGCATTCATGAAACGATTTTTTCTGAAAGGTTTCTTCTTTCAACCTAAGTAAGTAAGTAAGATATTTATTGAAGTAATGAAAATCATCAATTTCAGCAGTGGAAGTACAAATCAATTGAGTGCGAATTAAGTATTGAACAAATCAGTCACGTTTCAGTGAGCTCTAGGTGTAAGTGATGAACTAGTGTCTGATCAGTCAACGTGACAATTATTGATTCTTGATGTGATGAAAGGGATGAAGGATGAGAAATGTCGATTTGAAGTGGTATGTGGTTGGATGAAGCGGCCAGATCGAGAGGACTTTGGTGGAATGAGGGAATGTAATACATTATCTTCACGACTTGCAGCTTTCAAAAACAGACGGGTTCCAGAAGTTAAGCGTCGAGTGCTGAGACTTTCAAATGAGTTGCAGTTGCACATATGGGAAGACGGAACTCTACAGATGAGTCGATGCGCACGGTTTTGAATTCGCGAGAGTTTTTCGCTCAGATAGGCAGGGAGATTTGGGTAGACAGCAGATGCATATTCGAGAACAAATCTCATTAAGCAGTTGTACACATTTAATAAATCTTTCTTTGATAGAAGAGGACGTAGAACTCGCAAGGCATACATTTTTCGTGATGCAGACTTGACTACTGCATTGATATGAGAAGACCATTCAAGTCGCTCATTTAAGATGACACCAAGGAGGTTGGTTTCCCTGACACTCTCGATATTATTCAGTTCCACCGGAAGGGCAATGGAGGATTTTGGAACAAAAAGCGTCTTGCATTTTGACGGGTTTAGCTTTAGGTCTCTCCTTTCAAACCATGAGATGATGTTCGTAAGTTCAGCCAGAACATTTGAGGAACCCGATCTTCCAATAGGGACTGCGATAGTATTATCATCAATGTACTTCATTACAAATGAGGACCTATCAATGCACTGTAGACTCCCTGCTACTAAGCAGTAAAATGCCGGCCCGAGCACAGATCCCTGAGGTACACCCGATGTCGAGGGGATGGCCCTATTCACGACATTTCCAATTCGGACTGATTGCCTTCTTCCTTTTAAGTAGTCTATTGTCCAGTCAATAAAACCATGTGGAAACTGCAGCTCCTCAAGTCGTTGAATGATGGAGTGATGACTTAAAGTGTCAAATGCTCTCGAACAATCATACGTGACTATCTGAACCCCAGCAACACTCGAATCTGATAGCATATCCAGAATGCTGTGAATAGATGCTATCAGTGCGCACGAAGTCGAAGAATTCGGTCTGGCCCCAAATTGTTCTGAGCCAAATCCATCGAGAAGTCGCTTATGCAGAGATGATCGCAAAATCATGCGCTCAAGTATCTTTGATGGCACAGGTAGGAGAGAGATTGGACGGAGAGATCTTAAGTTCGGAGGACATGTCTTTGGCACTGGCGTTACATGGCTGTATTTCCAGATGTTAGGAAATCGACGTTCAGTGATGGACAGGTTGAATATGTGTGCCAAAGGACCTGCAATTATTGGAGCAATGACTTTATAAATGCGAGGGGATATTTGATCGCTTCCAGAGGCTTTGTGGCAATTCAATCGTGAAAGTTCTTTTTCAACCTCATCAACAGAAATATCAATGGACCAGCTATCATCATGTCCAGGATTACAAGTCAATGCACTAGCACGAGTGAAGTATCCGCCAAATATGCTGTTTATCGAATCTGCGGCATCGTTAAGAGAAGGAAAATCTGAGCACAGTTTCAATACAGAATTCGTGGATTTCCCACCAGTTAAATCATTCACTGTATTCCAAAGATCTCTAGAACTGCAGCTTGCTTTTCGTGACCAGTTCTGCTTGGCTTTAAGAATTGCAGATTTAGCTTTTTCTTTCCAGAATTGGTAGCTTCGGAAGTCCCTTGACCGGAAAGCATCCCACCTTTTCTGAATGGCAATTTTTACATAAGGTGTAACCCAAGGTTTATCCTTGTCTGACATAAGCACCTCGGTTTTTGGAATGCATTCATCAACACAAAATTTAAGGAATTCATGGAAGATCTCGCATTTTTCGTTTACAGACAAATGGGCCCTGTAAAAAGTGGACCAGTTAATATCCATCATATTGATCAAATTATTTATGTGTTTGTCCCGCATATCAAAATAGGTTCGACGAAAACAGTTCGAAGCTTGTCTCATAACCTTTGGTCTGGCATAAACGCTTTTATGATCTGAGTTTGAAATCGGAGCAGAGACCACTGCGTCATAGTCGCTAGCTAAACCAATTGACAGCAAGAATTTGTCCAGTATAACGGTACCTCTAGTTGGTTCGTTCACAATTTCAACCATATCCAAATTGGTGAGTATATCTTCAGTTGGGAGACGATTAAAGTCTCCACAAATCACTATATCATACTCTTTATACACCAATAACAAATCGTCACACTGTGATATCAAAAAGTCTATGATGTCAGATTTCTTAGAAGCGACAATGTTTGGAGGCAGATAGATGCACACAAAGATAATTTTGAATTGAGGATAGTTCAACCATACACAATTCATGTAGCTGGGACTTCGAACATTTAATTGGTAAGATGCGAGGCTATCAGATGACCAAATACAAATTCCACCACCACGTCTACCATCGCGGTCATCCCGGAAAGTAGTGTATCCTGGGGCATGAATGATTGAATCCTCAATCCCATCATGAAACCAAGACTCCGTTGCAGCGAAAATGTCAATCTTCATTTGGGATAATGTTGATCGAATATCATCTATCTTCGGAAAAGCAGAACAAACGTTGGCAAGAAGAAAACTGGGAAGGGAGGTGCAATTCTTTGACTGAGGTATTAAAAGCGAATTCAAAAAGGGGTGTGAGTAATGATTTTTCCGCGATAAATAGAAACCGGTTCACCAGACTCTTTTCTTTGTCGATATTCTTGTAATAGAACTTTGTGTTCCTCTCTTTGCAGCAGTGTCCTATCCGGGTTGATGAAAGATTTTCCATAGACTGGAGAATCTCTCAACGATTTCGATTTACGGAGAACAGTACATCGTGTTTCAAAGGAGTCAAATGTTATTCTTAGAAGAAGACGAGAACCATTATTTGACCGTCCAATTCTTTTAACTTCTTTGACTGCGTCTTTCGAAATATCCAAGCAATTGAGCAAGTCCTCACATGTTCTCCTGTCATCAATCTTTCGATCCTCAACATCTCCGCTCATCAACAGATTCAAACCAGAGACTATCACATTGTTCCTACGAATAAGTCTTTGCTCAATTTCATCTGTAGTTGTGACTATCAATCCTGATGTTTCCGTTTGAAGCTGTTGCATCTCACCCTCGAGTCTCTTATATTGGTCCTTCATTATCGCAAGCTCCTTAGTTAGGTCCTTGATTTGTCGAAGGAAAGGCTCTACAGCGCTTTTCATTTTCTCTTCTATCACATCTGACACATTGTCAACAGTCAGGAGAGAGGCATTCTTAGCCTTTAAGGCTATAACGGCTTGAATCAAGTCCTGTTTGTTGAAAGAGTTCTTCCTAGTCAGGAGTTCAGAATCATTGATTGACAAAATATCCCTCTGAGCCATTCAAACCTCAAATACAGCAATAAGAAATCAGCAAAAATTGT
Source organism: Prostheceraeus crozeri (assembly GCA_907163375.1). Classification (NCBI taxonomy): domain Eukaryota; kingdom Metazoa; phylum Platyhelminthes; order Polycladida; family Euryleptidae; genus Prostheceraeus; species Prostheceraeus crozeri. The sequence goes on from CAJQUW010001553.1 coordinate 339,400, forward strand.
ATCGCGGCGGATTTGAACGCAGACTAGCAGAAATTGTCAAAAGTAACTTAGCTCTGTGCGCTATACAGTCAGTTGACCAAGAGACTGCAGTTACCAGAAGGTATTCAGGAAATTCACAAGTTGAAGCGCGATGACAGACCGTGGAGACCTGATCACGAAGTTCTGCGCATGCGCACAATGACACTTTTACAAAATTACAAAATCTTGGATAGCTCAGGATAGAAAGCACCAATGATGACAAGAATAACACCAAACGACGCAGGAGAATACGACGGTCACGATGACACTAAATTCCACACTGTGAATGTTGCACTAACGATGAAAACCTCAAAAAAGATCCACACAGACAGGAGACGCCAGAGACACAACCACCACGTTCCGATGATTTAAGTTAACCTGGGGTCGATCCTTCATCACATCAGTTTTATTACCCTTGAACCAACTCAACTTGACACCCTCATCAAGACGAGCCTCCGACGAAGCTTCTGCCGCCTCGCATCCAGCTTCCCGCTTAAACCACCGTGCTGATGGAAGAAATCTTGACTTCAGAGGACATGGTACTTGCAGTTTCGAGAGTACGGTGAAAACATTTTTAAAAAAGCTTCTGAAAGCAATAACATTAAGAAATGATTCAGTCAGAGTTGCGGTTTGTGTATATCGCATGTTTGTCTGCTTTAGTAGTAAGTTCGAATTCCCGGTTCTCCCGGATTTCCCGGTTAGTGGAAACCCTGCTGTTGTGCTGTATGTTCTTCAGAGCCCATTTTCGGCAATTTAATTCATTTTCCATAATTTGATTAGTTTTCCTTTAGATTTATAGTGATTTTACTTTATAACGCTTGATAACGAGTAGATTACGGCAATTTAGCTGTTTCGCCTAATCTTAATCTCTAACAATAACAGTATGGCTACTGAGTCTCAGAAGGTATGCTTAATGCTACATTATTTATTTTTGATGTTAATACGCACGCATGTAGACATGATTTTGAGCTGCAATCGCCCACTTCTGTCTTATGCTTGGACTGTACATGCGTGCTTGTTCTTTTCTCAACAAATTTTTATTGCGGAGAATCAATAGCAACTTTGTATACGATTGGAAAGTTCATTTTAACTTTTTTATTCTATACTACTTGCAACTTCTCACTTTCTTAAATCGCTTATTTCTTATTCTTATCACTACACGCTTATCTACAATCGCTTATTTATTCATGTATTTTTTTATGCGTGTAATTGGATCTCTTGTTTTTGATTAAAAGATGATGGTTTAACGTCACTACTCCCCCTTGCTGGGAGCTTGTACGGTGCTGACACAGTCAGACTTTAATCTGGAGCGTCGTGATCGTCCGAAATGCACTTCCTGACTGACGACTTCCAATGACACTTTCGGAGCTTGACCTCTGGATCGAAAGATTGCTAGGCCAAGCACTTACCAATGTGCCGCGGAGACCACCAAATCAACAATATGAAACATTTTTGAATAATGCGTGTGATTCATCCCTACAAATCAATAATAAAAAAGTTCAGTAAAGCGAACATTTTGAAATAGTCCGTCGGACTGTTTCCTTAGCTGACCTTACAAAAACGGTTGCCGACGCTTTCCAGAGTGTGAAGGATACCGACACGGTCTACGTCAACTAATTCATCGCTACGTCAGCTGCTGATGACACAATGGACGCTGATTGCCAAAATACCAATCATTCGCTCGATGTGATGCCGAATATCGCCGATTCCCATGAGAATTATCGAATCAGAATGCATTTAAAACCGGACCATCGGTTCACAATTTTGATATTTCCGGTTCCGGAGCGCATATTTCCGGATTATCAGATATAATTAACGGTGTAAATTTCGATTCCTATCTATTTTTCGTCCCACGAATTTTAGATATTTTTTCGATGGTGAGATTCCCGGAGTCCGTATCAACGAGGTTTTAATGCACTGAATGTCTAAAAAATCTGGGACTGACATATAGGTCTTTCACGACTTTTCGATACTTTCTCTGTTTGTGTTGTAATTTTGATAAACATAAAAACAAATGAAAGACAATCGATAAAGCAACAAATGAAAACTGGGTACTTAGTTCGTGTGTAGTTACTTCATCAAACAATAGAAAATTACCACTTACATATCGAATGTAGTTGTTTTCATCATTATCCATCTCCTGAAAACCAAATTGAAACGAAGAATTAATTCAAAAGAGAGAAATATGAAGATGAAAAATAGATCAATCACAACTAGATAGACAAAGGGTGACCAGTTAAATTTTGGCAAAATAGGGACTAGTCCTATCTACTTCGTTCATTTTCGAGGTGCATTTCTCATAGCTACACTTGCACAGAAAGCCAAATAGATCTTTTAACTATTTTTTTACGAACTTTCCATTTTCTATCTTTGCTGTTGTTCAGTGTCTGCAGCTACTTTCACACTCCTAATCATTCAAATACTATGTCGGCAATAGTGCAGTACTCACCGTTTAGGAAGTTTAATATTATTCAAGAGGAATTTTCTTGAATTTCGTGATAACTTTTTACTAATTATCTCACTCGCCCGACAAAGGCGCAAATTTTATATAATACTACGTAAATGAGCATGTACAACAATCAATAAAACATGTAGAATAATGTTTTACAATTATTTGTTCCACTGCTAAACGGATTGTTCACGGATAAATGAGAGGACACTTTTCAACACTTTGCATAACGAAACTCTGCGACCAAAATGCTGCATGAACAAGTACACGCATGCATCCTTTCAACAAGCAAATAAGCATTAACAACAATTCAGTCGAACTTCTAAGCGAGTGAATGAACTAGGAAGTGAGCGAGAGGGGTTTTCTGGTAGCTGTCACTGAACTGAACTAAGCAAAATCCTTTGCCGTTCATGAAGTGATGTTTCTTACCGGCGCTGTGGCCTTGTGGTAGCGTGTTCGCTCTATGTCCGGAAGACCTTAGTTCAAACCTTGCTCAAACCAAAGACTTTTAAAATAGGTACACTCTGTATTCTTGCTAAATTCTCAGCACAAAAAGAATGAGAGTGGGATAAATAAGAGCTCGACCGCATGGAAGAAAGGTTCCGTGCCTAATGTGCTTTTGAGTATAAACAAAGTTCATCTAATTCTTTAATTTCTACATTGACTACGAAGGAAATGTGTCCTCCTATCTCTGTTTCGAAAAATTGAAAGTCATCAAAGTTCATTACAAATTTATTCATTGCAGTTATACGAGTATTTTGTACAGTAGGCTTAATCTTAGTTTATTTTATGTAGTCAACTGAGATTCCTAGAGGATGATGATTTTCATTTAAATCGATGTTAGAGAACGTTCACAGCGGTTTGGGAAAATAACATTTTGAATAGAAAAAGAGTGAACTGAAGTTCTTGCACCGAAAGTAAAACACTAAGTTCTGGTTTTTGTTTTTGAATGAGAACTAATTATACATGAATTATAACCAGTGGCGTCTTCTCCGTAACTGGGAGGCCTTCGGCATATCCTCAAATATAATTTGCCAACATTTATAAAAATGAAAGTTGTCATCATTCATTAGATTTATTTCAAATTCGATCGATTCTCGTGATAGCTGTGCACAACTTTCCGTCTCAAAACCAGACTCTCAACCTCAGAGTGAACAGTTCGAATCACAGCTGTTTTCTTCGAACAATTAGTCGTGAGTTCAACCGAAGCATTGATGTTCAGACAGAGCGAAAGAGAGTTGTGTGCGTGTGAAGCAGTAAGCGCACAAGGCACAAGAGATACACAAGACATCTTAATGCATCAAAATTTCAAAAATGTGAGTGGCTGACCGGCCGTCAGAAACGCAAGAAACTGTTGGCCTTGCCTCCTTTTTTTCTCGAGAAAACGTAGTCTGGACAGAGGGGGATATGGTAATCTCAGCTACTTGAGTAAGCGACATGAGCAATCAACTTCTCATGTGCACATTCACTTGGCCATAAAAAAATGTTCGGGGGAATTGTTATTAAAAATTCATCTTTTATGAAAGAATGTCTCGTATAGAAATAGTATTCCAATGCCGAGCGAAGGCCTATAGTCTGGGAGCACGCGACGCCACTGATTATAACGAATTATGCGAACATCGGGTGACCACTAATTTCTCATGACTCGGGGATATTTTCAAATGTGCATTTGATCTATCTTCTCCGCCGTCACAGTTGACTTTGGCATAAAAGCATTGTCTTCATTCGGTTCTGAACTTATTTTGGACTTGCAGAGATATTACCATTCATTGCAAATAAGTCAACAGCATTCTGTACCCCAGAAAATTGACCGCTCTATGTTTACAGTTATACTATCACTAAAATATATCTCAACTTATCAAATTTGACGATTACTTCGGGACCAAAAGTCATTGAAATATGTCGATCGCAGGATATTTATGAATGGAAAAATGTTTTTATTGAGTTCATACTGAAACAGTGGCAAAATTGATTTTTTGAGAAAAAAGGTGATCACCAAATTACCTCACACTGTAATGCGAATAACAGGCCAACAGGTAAACTAAATGAACATTAATCAATTAGAAATATTACGTACACAATGAATCTGCATTTAATGCATGTGTTAGGAAGTAGGTAGCCATTATTATAACATTCTAAGTGAAAGCTCGCTTACTTTTTGGATTCCACAAGTTTGTGTTAAACAATTTTCCACAGTTATTACTATGGTTTTAAAGACCATGTTTTCAGATTTTTTTAATTTGAATCCAGTATTATGCATCGCTTATTTTCAATTGAATGTGTCGGCAACCTCAAAAGATGTTTCTGTGTGTGAAGTGAATAGCCTGTAATGACGACAGCATGTATATTCGTGAGTTACTAAAGTTCTATGTCTGTGTCATGCTTCTTGATATTCTCTGATAGCGACTCAACTTCTTCGAAGTATCCACTGCAATTGCCTCTATATTTATCCATGCATAGACAGGAAGGTTATTGCTTTACTTCAGCTGCTCTTACTTATAATAAAATGTCAAGGTGCCTCCCAACATGTTTATACTAATATCACTGGGATATCAATATAAAAAGGTTTTAAAAACGGTTTAGAGACATGCTTTAAATCACGACTATAAAAAGCATGTGCTGAAAGCACGGATTAAAAAACTTGATTTAAAACAAGGTTTTACAACAATGTTTATAACACGGTATAAGACTCATGTTCAGAGGCGAAGCTTTGAAGCTGTGTTTTGAAACAGTGTTAAAGCATGGTTTCAAGAAGCTCTAAATTAAGGTTCTAAAATAATACGTTGTGCCAAAGCTGACATTTTTGTCCTTCTGACAAAAAGCAACTCTTAAATTTACGTAAGAAACAGCACATTATTTGGTAAAATACAACCTGTGGTAATCACTTTTAGCTACATGAACGAAGAAGTGGTCTCGTTCGAATAGACTGATTAATAATTGAGTATGCATAAAGGTTTGATTTTCAATAAAACAATCAAACTTGCGAAAATATGCTGCCAATTTGAGCATTCGGAATCTCGGATTTCAGCACAGCCAGCTGTAAATAGAACGTAGTTGCCAAAAAAGGTAGGCCACACAATTAGCATATACGTTTTAGGCTTGAATAGTAATGTGAAAGAAATCAATCACATCATAAAATTAATTAACGACATCAAAATAAAGCGGTCCCCTAAATACAGACTTAGAAAAACCGGAACCAAATAAGGATTCGAGGGACCTAACTGGTCACCCTGGTTCCATAAATAATTTCACAAAACGTGGCGACTTGCATTGCTCAGTTCAACAAATGATGAAATCAAGCCATGTGTGAATCATTCAATGCATGAAAACCTCTCAATAACTTGAGATTGAAACATGCTAAGATACTACCTTAAGATTCCCTGCGGTACCTTACGATTTTTCGTATTTTTCATGATGCAGAACCATTCTGCTAGGTAAGATATCTATTCCACCTCGTGACAGCCAGAAACATTGTTTATTATATGGTGATGTATCTGAAGAGTGCGGCCGTAAAATTGACATACGCTTATTCGCCTACAGGAGGGATGAGTAACCTCAAGGTTATTACGGTTAGGGACCTGAAATTGAAATAGGCCCCGGAAATTAATCACAGAACGAAGAACGATTTGGTGACATGCCCTTTCTCTAGCAACATAGCTGGCAGTCCTCCACGACCGTTCGTTCTGTCTAGTGTCATACATACGAGGGGTGATTGATAAGTTCGCGGCCCGATATAGAAAAAAGCATATTTCGCATACGATACATATTTATTTTTCGACATAATCGCCCCTACAATCAACGCACTTAGCCCAACGGTGCTGCAATGCGCGGATCCGTTGCTCATAGAAGTGTGAGTCTTTCGAATCCAGATACTCCTCAACGGCCTCCATGACGTCACTGCTGGATGCGAAGTACTGACCACTGAGCTCCAATTTCATTTTTGGGAAGAGATGAAAGTCCGATGGTGCCAGATCAGGAGAATAGGGTGTATGGGAAATGATGTCAAACCCACAACCTTGGATGGCAGACATGGCGGTAGCGGAGGTGTGAGCAGGCGCATTGTCTTGATGGAAGAGCACGCCTTTCTTGAGCTTCCCTCTCCGCTTGATCTTGATCTGCACTCGTAACTGCTGCAACAACTGAGCGTAGTACTCGCCAGAAATTGTCCGACCAGTCTCTAGGAAGTCCAACAACAAGTCCTTCGAATCCCGAAAAATGGAGGCCATGACCTTTCCCGCGGACCTGGTGACCTTGGCTTTCCGCGGAGTTGGTGATCCTGGGTGCTTCCATTGTTTCGATTGTTCTTTCGACTCTGGCTGATAGTGGTGAACCCAAGTCTCATCTATCGTAATGAACCGGTCTATGAAATTTTCAGGATCTCTTACGAACAGCGCCAGGTTGTCCCTTGAGATGAGAAAGCGGGCTCGTTTGTTTGTTCTCTGGTGTGAGCAGTCGTGGCACCCATCGAGCGGAAACTTTGTTCATGCCAAGTTCATGATGGATGATGTTATGGACACGCTCTTGTGAAATCTTCAGTTCGAAGGCAATCTTTCGCTCGGTTGTACGGCGATCATCAAGAATAATCTTTTGAACATGATCGATTACATCTTCTGTGTTCACTGTCACTGGTCTTCCACAACGGGGATCATCTTCCAAGCTCTCTCTTCCTTGCTTGAATTCTGAAGCCCACTTCTTGACTGTGGTGTAGGACGGAGCTTTCTCACCAAGTGTTCCAACCATATCATCATGAATCTCCTTTGATGTGAGTCCTTCCAAGCCGAGATAACGAATGACAGCTCGATTTGAAACGTGATCCATCTTACGCAACACTTATCTGACTAACTGACTGACAAGTTAGTAACTGAAGTTAAGTAGCTCTGGTTTACCAACAGTTCACCGGATCCACTGATCACTCGTCATGCGCCGTCAGCACATTCCATTGTATCAATCCACATGTGCATAATGGCCTGGCTTTAAGCTTTCTATTTCAGGCCGCGAACTTATCAATCACCCCTCGTATATAGGCAGCATGTTAACACGCGCGAACAGAGCACCATTTCACCAACGAAGGTCAGAGAGCTGAATCTGTGAACTTTAACTGAATAACTGTGAACTTTTGCTGACTGTGTAACTTTAATTTTCACTACTGCGGACCACAATAGAGAAGGGAGAGATAAAGCCTTGTCACTTTTGATTATCAGTATGAATATCCCAAAGCACGTGGTTGAATACATCGAAAATCCTACAATAGAAACCAAATCATCGACATTATTTCTCAATAGCCTGCATGATAATAAGGTTATACTGCAATGAAAGAGATCAATTAGAAATTTCAAATTTAGACAATTTACAAATCAGTCGGAGAAATTCGATACTCACTGAAATTTGCCGAGCGCCCATATAAAAGGGAATAACGGTTATACGAATGCCGTCAGTAGTTTCTCTGTGAACTGTTGACATTTCTAACCACTGATGCTTTTCTTCTAGCCAATTCAACAGGGAGTCTCGAGGAACATAAGGAGGATCTGAAAGGAATTGCATATTTGACTCATCAAGGATTCCCTAAGTCTCAAGAGAGTTGGAAAACAGGCAATTCTAAAATTCGTTATCTTGGTGGAATGTCTTGGTTATCTTGGTGGTTATGTGGTTAACACAACATTGCCTATTTAGTAAAGGTCGATTAATGCGCACAGAGGAAGGGGCGGAATAGTTTGAAATAAAATGCGTCCATTAATGCGGACAGCCGTCGTCTACTACGGCTAGTTGATTGCATACATTTGTAAAAATAAGATGCTAAGCATGATCGTTTAAAAACTTAAATCAACATCGAAAACTGAAAGCCGCAACATCCGCAATCATCCTGGCATCCATGTTCATTTGCAGTGTGAGTGTAAACACAATTTCATAAAGGAATTATTTAGAAACCATATTTAGATCGAAAGTTTTGGTGTGCAGACAGGTGAACCATTCTTGCATTCTTACATGAAATTGACCTATGTCACATAGGTTCGAGGTGGAGTTCCTGACAGAGACTAAGTTGCAGAATCAGGCAGGCAGAACTCACTCCTACGCAAGTTTAACTAAATGCTAAAAATTCCCAAATAAATAGGAGTTGGAAAAAGAAGACGTAGTTCATTTAACGATCAAGAAAAGTCTTTCACGCTACCCAGAATCCAGATGGACCAGAGTGGATAAATCCCTAATGTGGGTAAAAGAAACGCAACTTTTTAGTTTCCTGATGGTTCTGTCAAACCAAGTCTCTCATTCTGCCGAGTTAGAAAAAACTGAAGATTCATACCAAAAAACGGAGAAAAAAAAGAAAACTGCGAGACAAGTCTCTCATACTGCCAGAACCCAAAAGAAATAAAATGGAGAACCGTGATCTCTCATTCTGAAGAAATTCACACCTAAAGAGTAGGAGTGGGGAAAGGAAAATGTCGACCACTAATGATCACGGCAAGTCTCTTCCTCTTCCCAGATAGCGTAATTTGGTGAAATTCATACCCCCAAAAGAACCAGGATCGGATATAGAAAACGCCGCACTATAACTCGAATATTTATCTCCCACTTGGCCCCAATGAAGTACAGTAAATTTGACTCCTGAAAGATGAGAGTAGGTAAAGGAAAGCGACGTTACAGAAAGACATTACACATTAGACAACAGAAACGTCTCACTGTGCCCAATTCAATTAACCAAAAAATGTTGAATTTTATAATCACACACAAATTTAAAAGAACAAACTATTTATTTGTCATAATGTTCTACTTTTAATTATTGCGCCTCTTTTTATTCAACGTGAGCCCTGCTCTCGTTTTTGTTCATGTTCTCGTTTTCGTATAAAATTTGGATTAAATAATACCATCTTCAACTGGTGAGTATTCACAATACTTGATTACTTTTAAACTCTGTAATTGGGTACACTGAAACCGGAAAAATAATCATTTTATTCATGATCATTGTGTGTTGCTCTTCCTTGTTAATATGATTTGTGACGAAAACAATTGATGCAATGCAGAAGCATCATCATCATGAGGGTCTGTCTCTCTCTCCATGTGGAGGAAACCCCTCTCTGCATCGCTTCCAGTCACATCTGTCCATTGCTCTTCTCGGCCACAGTATCCCGAAGCACCTCGCGAAGTCGTCACTCCAACTTGTTCATGGTCGTCCTCTTGGCCTCGTCCATGGGCGCGGTGTCCATCCGTAATGCTCTTCGTCCAACGGCTATCTTCGAGGTGGAAGATGCGGCCTGCCCATCGGTGCCTTGATTTGTCTATAAGCGAAAGGATTTCCTCGACCTGGGTTTGCTCCCGGATCCATTTGGTCGTTCTTCGGTCTCGCTGACAGATTCCTAGCATGATTCATTCCATTTTTCTTGTTCAGGGCCAATGTTTTGCTGCCGTATGTCATGACCGGGAGGACGTGCTCATTGAAAGCTTTTCGTCTGATCTTGATGCTGGCTTACCTGCTTCTCATTATGTCATTTAGGTTAGCAAATGCTTGCCAACCCAGTACGATACGTCTTATTTTAGGACAGGTCTTTACTTAATGTCTGGCCCAGATAGACTAACTTTTCAACTTCCTCTATTTCATTGCCATTGATGAAGACTGATGAGCTTGTTACATGCTCGTTGATTAGACTCTCGCAAGATGCTCGCAATTAGACTGATTGGTATTTAATTTTTATAGATGTCTATTGTCTCCCTTCTTATGAAGGATGATCATGATGGCTTTATTCCATACCTAAGGTATTTTCTTTTGGTTCAAACATTCGTTGAATAATCTGGTGATCATGCGCACAATTGGCTTCCCTCCATCCTTGAGTATGTCTGCAGTTATGCTATCTTCGCCTGGCCTTGAACTGGTTTCATTTTCTTGATGGCGTCGACGGAAGGATCGAGGAGAGAGGGTGGTCGACGGTGCTACTTGGAACATTTGTCACTTGTGATACTTGTCTTGAGCTGTATAGATTTCTGTGATGCTCTACCAACCGTTTCAACATTCTAGCATTGTCCTTCATGACTTCGCCGTCATGTTCTTTGATTGATGTAATTTTTGTCCGAGAGTTTGATTTCGTTTTGCTAGTTTCAAACTCTTGTTGTTTGAGCGCCTTGATTTGATGATCTTCATCAAACTTCTTGATGTCTTCCGCATCTTGCATCTTGATTCGAAACATCATTCAGGCAATTCTGAAGTTTACTACACAGATATTGCACATTATATTACTATGATGTGTTAAATAGCGGTATCATTTTTAAAGTTTAATTTTAGGTGGGTTGGGAATGTGAATTAAAATTCACTTTTTTGATAACAAATGAAATATTTTAAGAATCTCAAATGCCATGATGTTTTAGCTTGTGCTTCATAATATCGTATTCTACAGTGATCGACCGCACAAAAAACCGTTGGTAAGTGGTAGTTTTGGAGCAATGCTCAGATTTCTATTCTGTCCGAAGTCATCCCGCTGTCCAAAGTCACACCATCTTACTGTATGCAAATTACCTCGTATATGTAAGATAAATTTCAAGCCCCTTAGAATATTCATGTGTCAAATAAGATCTCAATATCATGATAAGTTATGAATGATAAAACGACTATAATTGTGATACTCTATACGATGATTAAAGCATACCCGTAGGAAAAAATTTTTGCAATTCATTAATGTTTCATCTAATGAAAATGTAATGTTTCATTAATGACTAATGAAATTTCAGCATTTCATGATAAAGCATTAATGAAAATACTAATGGTTCATCTAATGAAACATTAATGTAAAGTTCATTAATGAAAATTGCCATGATTTCATGTAATGTTTCATTAATGACTAATGAAATTTCAGCATTTCATGATAAAGCATTAATGAAAATACTAATGGTTCATCTAATAAAACATTAATGTAAAGTTCATTAATGAAAATTGCCATGATTTCATGTAATGTTTTATTAATGAAACATTAATGTAAAGTTCATTAATGAAAACTGCAATGGTTTCATGTAATGGTTCATCTAATGAAAATGTAATGTTTCATTAATGACTAATGAAATTTCAGCATTTCATGATAAAGCATTAATGAAAATACTAATGGTTCATCTAATGAAACATTAATGTAAAGTTCATTAATGAAAACTGCCATAATTTCATGTAATGTTTCATTAATGAAACATTAATGTAAAGTTCATTAATGAAAACTGCAATGGTTTCATGTGATGGTTCATTAATGAAACATTAATGTACCATTCTATATTTAGAATCCTTGCTTTGGATTATTCATGCTTCCCTATTGTGTGTTACCGCAGTGACGTCATGTCACGACAACGCGTGAGCCCTCAGTTTCTTCCTATGCGCATTTATCGACCTTCCTCGAAGTTTAATACTATCGTCTCTATTTGGTAATCGACATGCAACGCGGAAACACGGACCATTTCATCAATGCGCTGGACGTAATTCAGAATTTCATAGTGACCTTTTCGCCTCGTCGTTGTCGTCTCATCGGTATATCATGCACAGTCGCGTCTAATCCCGTCATTGTCGAAAAACAGCAGAGGAAAGTCTAGAAAATTTGAAGTTGCTACAAAAAAGTTTAATGACTTCTTACAATTTTTTCAAACAATGTGACCCAAGATCCAGAATGTAACAAGAAATCTGACAAACCGCATACAGAGTTAAAAGAAAACGAACTGAAGCGAAAGATCAAGGAATTACGAAAGGAAAACGGTAAGCAGTTATAATGCTTTTACTATTACAGTACAGTAGCGTAGCTGCAGCTTTGTATTCATAATTAGATTAATTAAAAACATTAATTTACAAGCAGTTTATGTTATTCGCATATAATTCAAATTAGCGATTTCAGATCGTTCACACGAACACGAGCCTTGACCTTGAATATATATTCGTATAGTGCACAGCATCATTACGAATATGTAATTAGATTGCAATTGATGAATGAATTTGATGCAGGCACTTGCGGATTAGACAGTGGCCGAGTAATATCAAATGTTATCAAACGTTTCTTGCATTTAAATTGGGCACATCTATCAATTGATATTAATTGTGGCAACATGCAATTAATTGACAGCGATTACTCGTCTTCAGAAATCAATTAATTCTATAGCAGCTGATAAAAGCTTTCAAGTAGATGTAGAAATTATGCACTTCGTCAATTATTCACATTTATACATTAAATATTTGATTATTGTATCAATTTAATGCTTAAGATATATATATATATATATATATATATATAATAAATCGTTTATATTTTGAATGATAATCATGCAGTGCAAGAAACATTCATAGTGTTCTATACATTAAGGAAATCAAAGTGGTGACAAAGTAATTACGTTGCATTAAACAACTTTATACAGAAGGGGAAGAACGAAAGAGACCGACGTTTAGTTCGGGAGATTGGCACAGCAAATTTCCCTGAATAAGTCAATCGGCGTGGAGCTAATTTGTTGAGCATATGTCCTTGCACTAGCGTAGAGTGAAACACTTTTAAGGCCTTTTGCAGTATTCTTTCTTCTAAACTGGGTAAGCATTCGCGTTTACAGGTGGTACCACATATTATTCGATGGCATCGTTTCCATATTTTCTCCAATATTGTCGAAGATGAAGTTGTCATTCCGACCATCAGCGGGCAATTATACTCGATCACACCAAGAATCATTTGAGTATAAATCTGAATGAGATCCTGCTTGCGTATCGAAGGAATCTTACGAACAGTCTTGAGCAGGTGTATACGCTGTGATGCTCTCTTTGCTATGTAGTTGATATGAGACTTCCATTTTGTATTATATATATATATATATATATATATATATATATATATATATATATATATATATATATATATATATATATATATAATCGAATTAGTTTTATGAAGAAAAAACCATCCAATTCGGTACTCCGAGTTTCATGCGTCTATTGACACAATCATCAGCCTATCGTATATATATATCTATATATATTTACTTAATACGTAATGCGAAGTACTTTTTTACTTTACAACATGACATATGAAGCCACTCATTCCCTAGATCTAATCGAACACTGAGTACCTTCAAAACACGTGTCTGAATTTACAATTGGATTTACAAAATTCAAACGCTCGTTTGATTTTCGAATCCGCGGTCGAGAGCACATTACTCCTGATCGTGGACGGTTGAACTGGCTTCCGATAAATGAAGGCTAAACACTCAAGATTGGATGCTTGTGCTATAAAGGACATTACTTGAATTCGCCTGTGTACATTAATCAATAATCCTTCCCGTTCTCTTCGATCATCTGAAGACCGTTGCTTATTGAAGGTATCTCTCGTCAAAACAATAACCAGGGGAGGTCATGCTTTCTCTTTCTATGGACTACATCCCTATGATTCTAGTATAATTCGAGCAGTTTGTTAACTTTCAAGCGTCGCCTGAAGAGCTGTTTGCTCAGTAACACTTTTTCTTCCATTTTATGATAACTTTATGTAATTTGTGACTTCATTGTTCGTTTTAATGCTGTGAGCCTTTTTGGGTACAGCGCTATATAAATTTGTCCGGATAGATAAATAAATTTAAAAAAAGTCAAATCACAATTACTAACATACCATGAATTCATGCAATGAATGCTGCCTGTATTTTGGTAAGGTGATGATAGTGAATTCTCTGTCAGATACCATTGCTCTAGAAGCCTTCAAGCAATCAGTTAGTGATGATTCTCATAACATATCAAATGTAAGTAACAGCATGGTATGTTCAAGTAATGCTTATAGATATCAAATTATGATTCTACTAGCTCAATACCAAAGCAGTTAAACGTGTTTTCTTCTGTTTTTCTGTAGCTGGCTTAATGGGAATAGACTTTTACATCAATTGAAAATTACTTTTAAATTGTAAACCTGTTGACAAATAGAAACGTGCATTAAAAACATGCATGCATGTAGGCCTACTGCAGTTCACATGCAGACCTACACACCGCATAGTGCACTTAGTTATAGCTGAAGTAATGTGTCATTGGCACACAGAAATGAGACAAAATATCATAAATAATAATAATAATAAATCGTTCATATTTTGAATGATAATCAAGCAGTGCAAGAAACATTCATAGTGTTCTATACATTAAGGAAATCAAAGAAATAGAAAACACTATTGCAAATAATACTAACATTTAATATAATCACTAGAAAAAACATAGTAGTTTCCGGTCGACCTAAAATTAAAAGTAATTGAACAAAAATATGCAAATTGGGATACCGAGAATTAATGGCCCAATTTTTTTACCTCTAAAATAAACTGAAATAAATTCTGAAAGCGGTTATGTGACTACAATTGTGCGTGCTAATGTAGGAACATGCACATACATGTAACAGTTGTAGGTTTTCATCCTATCTGATATCGAATATCAAATGGATTTTTTGGAGAAAATTCAAATTGCAATTTTAATTCAAAAGCACTTCGTCAAAGCATTTAAACGCATTATCGTCATACCAGTGATTTACCAAAAATGTGTATTAAAAAGGGTTCCGTCTTCTTTTCAGCAGCATCAAAGTCGACATTAAGAGACTTGGAAGAACCGGCAACTGAGGAATTGTGAGAACATTGGACATATGCTATCTGTATTTGTAGTGGGCAACTCTTTTAGAGACAAGTAGATAGATAGCGTTGGGTAGATAAGTAGATACATGTACTTAGGAATAAAAGTGTGATACAAACTTGATGATGGTATTCTTTTTGCTAATAATGACACATTATATAATGTAGGATCATTCTAGAAATAATTATGGTGCATTAT
Organism: Prostheceraeus crozeri; assembly: GCA_907163375.1. Taxonomy (NCBI): domain Eukaryota; kingdom Metazoa; phylum Platyhelminthes; order Polycladida; family Euryleptidae; genus Prostheceraeus; species Prostheceraeus crozeri. The sequence goes on from CAJQUW010001553.1 coordinate 354,645, forward strand.
CGTAGACCACAAATGAAAGTACCGGGGAGCATTAATGAAACATTAATAATAACATTTATGAAATAGCATTAGGAACGACGTTAAAGCAGTACTAGGAACACTAATGAAACAGTACTGTGAGTATTAATGAAACAGTACTGGGAACATTAATGAAACAGTACTGTGAGCATTAATGAAACAGTACTGTGAGCATTAATGAAACAGTACTGTGAGCATTAATGAAACAGTACTGTGAGCATTAATGAAACAGTACTGTGAGCATTAATAAAACAGTACTGGGAGCATTAATGAAACAGTACTGGGAACATTAATGAAACAGCACTGTGAGCATTAATGAAACAGTACTGTGAGCATTAATGAAACAGTACTGTGAGCATTAATAAAACAGTACTGGGAGCATTAATGAAACAGTACTGTGAACATTAATGAAACAGCACTGTGAGCATTAATGAAACAGTACTGGGAACATTAATGAATCAGTACTGTAAACATTACTGAAACAGTACTGGTAACATTAATGAAGCAGTACTGGGAACATTAATGAAACAGCACTGTGAGCATTAATGAAACAGTACTGGGAACATTAATGAATCAGTACTGTAAACATTACTGAAACAGTACTGGGAACATTAATGACACAGTACTGTGAGCATTAATGAAACATTAATGAAACAGTACTGGGAACATTAATGAACCATGCGTATGATCCATGTAATGTAAATACTAATGAAATACTAATGGAAATACTAATGAAACATTACATGAAACATTAATGAAAATACTAATGAAATGGCTAAATTTCCGTAGACAAAACATTAATGTTTCATTAGTGGTTTCATTATATTGTTTCATTATATTTTTCATTAATGTTTTCCAAAAAATTTTCGTACGGGTAGGAACTGATATAAAACGTCACAACAGTCACATAACCTGACTTCTGGGAATCCGGGCACGTGAGCCAATTCATGAATTTATCGACCTATTTGTTTCTTTTGAGTTTATTGATACGAATGACCATTTTAGCTCAACCACATCGATAACAGGCTACGCGCTGTTTTGAACTTAAACTAAGTTGTTATTATTATCATCGTAAGTAAATGAAAACAGGTTACCTCAACCTTAAAAAAATCCTAATCGACATAAACTCACAAATACTGGTTAGATAATTCGGACATCAAATCAAAGTCACTTTCAGCTATAGGCCTACCTACAGACTTTTCGATAGCCTAAAAGTTGAATCATGTTAAATAAACTTAAAGCAGTAACAGGAAACAAGCTACCGGGACTAGTAAAAACATATCTCTTTTGAGTTCATAACACTGAAAAAATAATATTTTCCTGAGACCCTCATCAGCGTACGTTTTGGTCCATCCGCGCACCTCAAACCCCTCATCCGTGCAGCGGTGGCAACGCTGTTTATGCCTTTATGAAAAACTTGTCATTCTGACAAATAATACCGGCACATTGTTAAGCAGGAGAAATAAACAGGTGTCAAAGTTCTGGCACAGAAACAAGCACCGGCTTGCTAACTTAAGACTGTGAATTTTACGACCGCCCATGTCTGACTTCTATTTATCTGTGATATTAACCAAAATGCAGTATATATTGTGATGTTCTTTTGGCTGATGATTCTATGACCAGTGACCACATACATGATACTCTGAGCACCAACACATTTTCTCTGAATCAACAAAGTGCTACATAAATGATTACTGGGTCATACGGAATCCACAATGCGGCAATTTCGATACTTTATGTGAAATTATTCAAAATCTTGATTCCTCTGTTAAGTTCACCCATGAAAAAGAATAAAAGTCCTCCGAATTTTTTAGATGTATTAGTAAACAGATACTCTGACAATTCGTTAAGCACTGACATGCACAGAAAACAGACAAACACATTAACTTATGCGCCTTTTAATTCGCCGCATCCGAAGCATATTCTTCGGAACATATCCTGCAATTTTGCCTACAGAATAAAAAGAATAGTATCTGATAAACCTAAACGCACACAAAGATATGATAAACTGAAAACACGCGTAAAAGGACTAGATTATTTTGAACTATTAATCAACGATGCTAAAGCTAAAGTTGAAGTTTCTTAAAAACGTCATAAAAATCAAAATCAACAAAAAGAAAATGAACAATTAACTCCTTTTCCGCATGCCTATAACAAGAACAGCCCGGACATTTTCAATGATTTAATTCAACCAATATCTAATCACTTAAAATTGAACGACTCGTTTAAGAACTGTAAAAGAGAAGCCTCATGCAAGCAAACAACATCAGTCACTTCTTTATTGAGCAAGAACAATCAGAAAACCATCAATGGAACTACTACATTGGACAAAAAAATATGTAATGATAACATGAAAAAAATCATTTTGCAAATGCTGGAAACACTTTTGAACCAAGGAACAGCAGTAACTGTAAATCATCAAATGTCATCTACAAATTAGAATTCACATGTGGACAATACTACATCGGACAAACGGGTGATGCATTTTAACCACAGGATGACACTACACCGCCAACCAATATCCAACAAGTATTATGCCGTTTTAAATCTCAGGAAAATTCCAGTCGGCCCCTTCAGTCAACTGCCACCTACGGCGACGAGGATAGAAAGAGAACATAAAGAAGCTATGTTCATAAAGTTCGGCGTTCTTTGAATTGTAATTATGGAGTACCATATTTCATTTCAGATACCTTACTGATTTTCAAATATCTACATTTTTTAATTTGTGTATGGTTCTATGTATCATGATTATTTCATTCGAGTGCCTTGACAAGCCGGGGAACAGGTTGAAATTGATCGGCAATGTAAATTTGTTTTGATGCCCTTCTGGTTTTGATTTCTTGTATATATTTTTCCTTCTGCTGTCGATTTTCGCTCTGGTGTTCATCTTGAAAAGAGACGGTGAAATATATCGAGCCATATGATGAAAACCTCGACGTCGCTTTTCTAAACAGCAGCTTTATGATTGGGTGAACACTTTTTCTTTCATGAATTATAGGAGGTACTCCGACTTACTAAGCATTGGGATCCAAGTGCGTGAAATGCTTTATTGGCATTTACAACATTTGTATAAAACTAAAAGATCCGATAGATTATCATCCCTTAATTATACAAGCTCTAAAGTTTAAGTGGTCAAGATTTATTGTCAATAGCAGTCAATAGATGAATACAGTCACACCTAGAGAACTCGTGAGGAACCGAACACAGCATTTGAGTGTAATCAAATGTCATAATAGTTGTGCATATTATCAAAACTGGGGATGGATCTACAAATAAACTTCATTTCATCTGATAATAGTGAGTAATTAAATTGATATGCATTAAATAGGCCAAGCTGCTCCATAGGATGTATTACTGATCTAACTTTGTTTTAGACAGAGATAAATCGAAATATTTACCTTTATCTGGGTCGTACATGAGAAATTCTCGAAAATAATCGTTATCTACTGGATGGGAATCCGTCGATGAAAAAGGAAGGAGATCGTTGTGAGTAGCATAATCCATTCCTGCAATAAACACATCAATTCATAGTTAAATTCATACAGTTCACTCTGAATGCTTCAGTGATTGAATGTCTCAAAATTCAGAAATTCTTAGTAAATCTGCCCTATGTAGTGGTGTCAAGCATTCCTACTATAACAGTGGACAAATGTGACATATCTTATACTTAGACATTGAACATCTACCTACTTGAATGTTCTTGACTTTAAATCTTTTGTCAAAACCTCACAACGGAAATGGAAAAATGATATACAGTATTGGACAGAATGGATGCATCTCTGAGATTTTTCCATTTCTGGGAAGTTACTGCAAAATTTTTGAAGAAAGCTCTTTTGAAGAGCACATTTGCGATTCTTTTTGGAAGAATTAAATAATAGGATCCAAAAAACATAAATCAAATTTCGAAAGTCAAGAAACAAGCAATAACCTGTTTTGTGGACAGGTGCAAAACCTGCTTTGTTGACGTTATGATTTTGAATGGAACACTCTTGATCCATTATTAAGCGCACAATGTTTTTGAGAGCTGGGTCAACTCCTTACGCTAGCTTGGAATATCCTGCACGCCTTGGCGCACAGATATTAATAAAATAATCACTTATTGTTTCCGAACGTAAAGCCTATAACTCAAAGACTTCATATGAAATCTGCAGCTGCTATTCGAGCAAGTCTCCAGTGAATTGCGAATACCTAGAAGAGGAATAGTTAGCAGAAGTCTTTCTGTGGTTAGTTCCTAAAAGAAAACATATCTATCTTCCAAGAAATGAAAATAACAGCATTGCTCTCAGCAAAAAGAGCGAGGCATACACCGAGGATGACTGGCGCTGAGTGACGTGTTCCGATTCATCTTTTATAACTCAATTCTCGGTCTTAACTTTAGCCGTGAGAAAGCCAGCAATTTGATGCAAACAGAAATACTTCGTAAGAGTGAGGAGCGCCACAAAAGTGATGACATGAAACACATTCTCGACATCAAGACGCTGTAAACAACTGATGATGAAAGAACAATTTAATTTATAGGCCTACTTGGACATCATGAATATAAAGGTGAAGAAACTGAAACTGCAAGTATTTCCAACGGTGCCATATATACGCGTGAGAAGGCAGTGCTAGCTTGAGTCTCATAAAAATGTTCAATTGTTTGATCCGTTCCTATCCAGACATCAACTCAATCGAGAAGTCGAGAATCAGTCCATCAGTGACCCTGAAGAACCAGGTGTCCGACCGAACACAATCCGTTGGGTTTTTTACGAGTTTGACGCGTGTCATAAGCGGAACTGAATATGAACTAGCTTTTGGAACAAAGTGCCTGAGACATTACGACAAGTAAAGTGCAAAAGTCCGTCCATCATTGACTTTTTAAGATCATATTTACAGAAGCAGTCCGGTATTCAGACCTCAATTTACACCGCTTAACTTGCATGACTTTCAATGATTTTCTCTTTTTTTTCTTCATGTTATCGTTTTTTTGTGTGTCTTGTGTGTCACATGCATCCCAGATGTAGTGAAAAATATATAAATCTTGAATCTTGAACGGCAGGTATCCCAACATTAATGTCGTACAATCTTTGCACGTCTTTGATCTAATCTGAGCAGTAAAACAGGGGCCATCATTCCAATTATTGGTTAATTAATCGAACTACACATGTACAAAATATGTACATGGTTCCTATTCGCTGAAAAATCATATATTTGATATTTTTGAGAAAATATAATCTATTAGCACATTATCTTATTCTGAAATCATCAATACAGTCTTTTGGAACTTTCTTTTTCGAATTCAAGGAACTTTACTAAAATTGAAAATTTCATTAGGTGATGCATCCATTCTGTCCAATACTGTACATGGACAATCGCAATCCACCCAGTGTTGCATGTCTTCCTACAAATGTTTTCGAGGAAGCACTTAACGAATTTCTGCTTAGCGGCTTGTAGCCGTAGATGCCCTAAATTAACTCAGCATATTTCTAACTTGTAGCAGGAATACTCAGATCGCAGTAATATGTTTCGCACGGCGTCTCAAATTCTAGATAGAAATTCATGTATTACGCGATGATCTATGGCATCCTCGGACATTTGTGTCGTCTGTGAGATGAGCTTTTAGAAATAATCATGAACGTTGAGCATTAATAACACATTTTGAAAACTCACATCTGGTAATCTTAGTACTCAAGCAGCCCCGTCACAGGAAAGAAATGATCAATAAGGTGGATATCAGTACATTCGAGCTTTTGAGGGAGTGAACGATGATTCGAGCCGTTTAGTAGAGAACGAGTGAGCTGAGCGAACGGGATTTTCTAGTAACTGCCGTTGAATTGAAATGAAGAACGAGCTGAACTGGTGTTTCTCAGATTCCTGCATTTCATAATAGGAATGCGTTCTCATATTTTCGCTATTCGAACAATGTTGAAAATGAGATTCAGGACTCAATTTCAAGTCGTCTTCGTCACACAATAGTTGATGCGAGGATATTAATATTTATTTTTGGTTTATATTTTTTTATTAAGATAGCTTCTCTTATTCTGATGTTGCAATTGAATACTGAGCTGAATTCGTTAGCAATATGTTCTTTAATTCTTGTATGTAAGAATCGCACAGTGCAACCGACATATACAGTGGTGGCGTTAGAAGTAGGGACACGCTGATATTTTCCTTATGATTTTGCGAAGTCAAAATAATTAACTTAGAATTTCAGTTTTAAATATATTTAATAGCACACATTTGATGAAAGACAAGATCTTTCAAATGCTTTACCGAGTGTGCTTATGAAGTGGTTGCAATAGGGTAACCTATATATAAAAGTTCGTTTATTTCTATTACATCTTTCCTATGTATGTTTACAAAATCTCGAATATGATAAAAAAAAGTACCGTGTAAGCTTATTTCTTGGACGGTGTTCACAATGGAATACTAAAAGTCAAAACTAAAAGTCAAATCCGTTATGTTGTTCAGATTTTTATTGTATCAACTTACATACATGCTCACGCAAGATGCGCGTGTCTAGCGAAGACATTTAGATATATATGGTGTCTAGACGTGTAACCATGGCCTTAAGGAGAAACCCGTGCGCGTGCGAGTGGAGTCCATCGTCAGACAACGCAATCATGTCATGAACCGATTTCGTTAACATTTATGTATAAAGGAACCACTCGATTAGTCGAAAGAGTCACAGAATTCATAAAAATAAAAAATATGCACTGTCCCTACCTTTACCGCTACCATTGCATGTTTCTACAATTGAAAGGAATTTGATACATCATACTTTCAAAGACACTTATCTGTATTGTTGCGAACAGATCCATTTAATACACAGGTATTTGTTCTTCCTGTTGAAGTATTGAAGGAATGTTGCTTTACTCACTAGAGGCACATCAAGATTCTCTATCTCTAAAATACGCTTTATTTGACGATCGATTTCCTCAGAAGCATGGCGAATTTTGAAATTGAAGTGTTCAGTTGTCTTTCCCTTTCATCGCTGCTTTTGTTTCAGAGAAACAACTACAAGCACTTTTGAAGTCAGAGAAGGCATCCAATGGGTAAAATGGGTTGGTAAGCGGGTGAGTAAAATGGGCTTTTTCAAATTTTGTTGAATTATGAAGCAAATATTATTTTTAATGTTTAAAACAAAGCGCGTGCAAGATATTGTTCCAGAAATCGGCGACATAAATGTTGCTAAATTATGAAATGCTGCATCTCTAATTTCTTATATGCCAACTGATTTACACGCATGAGCATGAATACCGCATGAATATACGATTGCAAATCAATGAAAGTTTCCTGCCACTACCTGCAGCTTTCCACAGTCCCAGAGATCCAGATTTCTGTGTCTCTTATGCTGTATTCGTTTGTGACTTTCTTCTGACTTATGCACTGGTATTTCAAGAGGCTTAATAAATTATTCTTATAATTTGGTACACACGATTATCACAAATTCGGGCGCTTTGTACATTATAACAATAATCAGGGCTTTCTGTACAAAATTCAAGAAAATAGGGCGCTTGGTACAGTAAGTGTACCAAGTGCCCCTATCGAAAGTATTTTTTGCTCTAATTACATACTCATTTAGTTAGAAATGAACAGGTATGTGATAGCACTAAAACGAGTGCAATAAAATTCGAATATATTAAAATTTTGAATTTTCAATAAAGGCGCTTGGTACGGTAGGGGTACCAAGCCCCTTATTAAACGGATTAAAACAGCTACAATATATAGAATATTCTATCTTATGATGTTCTATAATTCCTATATAGATTCTTGTATCACATAAGGCTAACTCAGATCATATTTTGCGGTAAGTGTTAAAGAAAAAGGAATTGGGATTACAACCTAAGATGCAAGCCTTTTGAAAGAAAAATATCAGTCTTAGACCGTGTTTTTTTGCAATCACATTAAAGTTTGATTTTGTTCAGTCAAGGCCAATAATGCATCACGTCATGAAATATTAGTTATACTCGTAGTTTACGTGCTATGTCGATAATCTTGAACTAAGCAAAGATACTTTCTATGCAGCATTTCTAGAATGATCCATGCAAAGTGTCTTTATATTTCTTAAATATTATTATACTTCATCTTACACTTTATATACTTCTTATGACCCATAAGATAAGATTATCAAAGAAAAGACATGTTATTGGCTCATTGGCTTAAATTAGTTGCTACTAGCTGTCACGTTTACCAGTATGCATTGCTCTACCTTGATGAAATCACTGTCATCATGTCGAATCATTTCTATTTTTGCATGATGGCACCACTAACCAATATCATTGCTGCTAAATTGCGAAAAATTTCGAAGACGATAAGTTTGTTTACTGCGAATAGCTAATACCGATAAGCGAGAAACTTTTCTGGAGATAGCTTTCTTATATTTTATTGAAAGTGTACAGAGCACCTAATAATCTTATTAACATTTTTTGTTCTATGATACCGATAAAACAGCGCAGCTCAGATAGTCAATGCATATTGCATTTATAGTTAAAGGACAACTGGTCCTACATGCACAAGTAATATAGAGTTTTAATTCATCATAGATATCAAATGAAAATGGGAGGGCGCTACGTGCAACAGCCACTCCCATTGGAGGGCGCTTGGTACAAATCGCCTCCTTTTGACATAGTACCATGCGCCCTAATTATTATTATTACTTTGGAGCACTTACAAAGAAGAATCCTCAGCTAGTCGTCGTCATTTACAATTGACCATTTCTTCAGGAAAGATAAGGAAGTCTCTTAATGATTCAAGCGGTGCTTGAAGTAAGCGGTAAAATGTTCACTATACTTTACAGGTATACGTTTGGGAAATTAATGAAATATAGTAGATAAGGATGGATATTTTTCACTAAAGAATAATGCATTTTTACATGACAGTGGGATCTGGGAGTGGTTGCAGCATGAAACAACCCAAAACTACTTATCTAATTTTCATACTACTCATCAAATAGCGTCAATGATAATCTCTTAGTATAGCGACCATTTGCAGCGGAACCGAGCGCGGTCGCTATATCGAGGTCTGACTGTAAATAAATTAGTTCAAACTTTTCTCGACGTACTTCTGGTCAACTTACCAGGGATAATGAGGATGGTATTGCTGACCTTGTTACCCTCGGGGAGGAAAGTGACGCCATCCTTCAGCACATTCTGCGGTAAAAATAATTTTCAATAGAATCATGAAAAAATAAAATGAACAGATGGTGTTCGTGGCACTGCTTGAACTATTGCTGCGAGTTTAACTAGAGGATAACTAAAAAGCAAGAAGTTGCACGATCGTAACTACCTTTTATATGATAACTTTACTTGGTCTCCCACGTGTCGAAGAAAAAAATTTTCTAAGAAGGATGGAGTCACAAAACTATTGGACTCGTACTATAATTTGGGTGTGTCAGACCTTCTTCACTGAGAACCACTGCACTTTACTTTTTTGCTTTCAGCACTATCTGATTTTACATGCTTGAAAACGGACGAGAGTCCCGATAGCTCGCGGAATAAATTGTAAGTCAAATGAGAACACGCTTTCGAAGTATTAACGTCAAGTTAAGTATAATTGAGTATTCATGTCACTCTAATTCAATATTGCAATAAACCAGCGTCAGCAAGTGAATCCGCATTTATTTTCCAGGTAGCACCGGTTGCATTTTAAGTCATTAGTAATGGTACCATTAGTAATGGCCACTAATAGTACCATCTTATTTTCATTTCCTAAAACCAAAAACATTTAAATACATATACATCTGCACATGTACAATATGATTCGATTCATTCAACTTCAATAGAATATTGGGAAAAATATAAATTATGCTGAAAATTTCTTCGGGTACTGCAAACAAAAATTTTACATCTGTGACACTTCAAGGATGATTGGCACACGCAGTAAAGAACATGTATTAGCCAGTAATCCAGGGATCGCAATTTATCCAAGAAAAACGGAAAATCGGGAAAACCGGGGTGTGAATGCATAAATTTGAAATATTTACATTAGACTAACTTCGTAAAAGAACGGAAAAGACGGAAAAAACGGAAAATTGCGATCCCTGCAGCAATCCATCTGCAGTCAAACATCATTTTGAGTCAGATCATGTTGGTGATAGGATCCAAATAAAATGGGAAATTATTCACCGTCATCTCCAAGGTTATTTGAAACGAAGGATTCTGGAGTGTACACATATCAAGAATGCAGGCGCTAATATATTCAATAAACAAGAAACAATGTCTATGATATTGAATTCTTGAACTGCCTAATGTATCTTTTCGTTGCTTTTGAAGTTTTGTTGTTAGTAATCTTTATTTTACACCATATCTATAGAATGTAAAGTATTGATTTGAATGATTAGTGTTAAAGGTTTGATGTGGCTGTTGCTCTGCCGTCCAATTCAATCATTCGTGCATGATTAAGCTACATAGCGAAACGTCGCATAGAATAGAAGTTGTTTGCAGTATCCGAAGAAATTTTCAGCATAATTTATATTTCCAGGCCTGTGATTAGCCTATGAAAAAAATTGAGGATTTTTTGTGAAAAATTTGAGGAATGGAAAAGGAGCCTAATATGATAATTGCAAGAAAAACTACAAATTTTAGCACGGATTTTGGGCCAAACTTCAAATCATGAAAGTCAGAACAAAGACGGTTACCCAAGGGTTGACCACACCCCACTTTTTGAAGTTGTGTATATTGCAAAGGAATACTGACTTGGTCATAATCACCTCCCGCGTTGTTACGAAATTAATTTGTTGCCTCAAGTATGCTTAGAATGTGTCGAACAGAGGATGTCAGATCAAGCTGCTGATATCGCTCTGCTTCACGTTATCGTCTAGAATTCAATGATGCTTGTAACATTTGTATACTGTAATTTTTTGAATGTAGGATATATCCTCAACCACATGCATCCGGGGCTTTGCAAAGATTAATTTTTACGGACTTAAGACAAATTTGGGAGGAGAGTAACCCATAAGTATAGAAAGCTTAAAATCGTTGACGGTTGCTTGTTTGTGACTTAATTAAAGTCAGTAATTTATCATGAAGGATACGTCACATTACACACTAATTTATTAATTTTACTTTATGCTACATAAGTTTTGGTGGGTTTTGTTTACTTGCTAGCGTTTGATCATATCGCTCCGATCTACATTCAAATGAACATGAATTCTCTAATACACCACAAAACAAGTGTCAGGAACAGGGTTGCCAGTTGAGTTGTTGGTCTCATACAGGCAAAGAGTGAAAGATTATCCTATGCGCAGAGATATTGACGTCCACATCTTGAGTTAACCCAGGTTGAAAATCTACCAACCCAGTAATACGTAGTTTGAATGTCTTAATTAATCTAAGTTCACATACAACGATAAGCAATGTGTGCACTAATTTCACACCAACCTGTGTTCAGCAAATTATGAAAACGATCTATACGTGAATAATTCATCCAGGATAAATGTCGGTCGGCAGACCCTGGAAATGTAGCTGCAAACAGACTCATGAGATAGCAGAGCTTCATACGATTCCAACCCCCGCACGCTAGTGACCAGGAGGCAGATAGACACTAAATGTAGGGACCATCCGCTTTACCCCGTCGAATGTGTTCATGTTCAGCGGAAATAAAATGGAAAGAGAGTGAGTGAAACAAACGGTTCAGTTGATAAGAGCACTGAAATCCAAGTGGGCTGGGCTACCTGTATGTTATCATATAATGGATATGGAAGATCTATATCCTTAAATTCTTTAAGAAGTACAGGCATGGATTTAGCAGCCATATAGTCGCAGAAACATATAAAGAAGGTTGTGACAAAGGTCAAGATAATTAATGAAAATAATTGAATGTGCATTTTACTGTTGGAATTCTAAGTAATATTATGAAGTTAGAAGTAAAAAATTGCAGTGTTCAAATATACAATTTCTGTAGGTTGATCGCAGTGTTTCACTCATTAAATACGTGAAAGCATTTAATGAGTGAGTTCGACAGACAATAACTTCGGACAACTCTGCTTCGCAAAATAAGTCCAGACGAACCGGAACATCTGCAGCCTTGTAGCTTGCAGAAATGAAAACGACATTCAACGTATTCAACGTAACGAAGTGCGTCAAGGTAACAAAATTAAAAAAACAAGCTAACGACTGGTTAATTTTTGATGTGCTAAATATGACATGGGTAAAAGAAAATCATTATATCCTAAAATGTCTAGAAATTTAAAAATACTTACTAGAAGGACAAGCAACGGTTCTCCTCTCCTCATGTGGAATGAATTGGTGAGTAAGTCGCTCTTTTCAAAATTATGTTTATCACTTATATATTGAAAAGATTCTATTTACCAGTCTGCCCATTCAGATGATAACAGGACAGGTCTGTTTCCAATCAAAATATCAGATCTAGCTAGCACAGCGGGATTACGCTATCTAAAATCTACCAAGTATGTGAGAGAAAAATCATTAAGTTATAAATCATGAGTGATTCATGATTAGCAGCATGGATGTAGGGTACATGTTACAGGATTCTATCTTAGCTTCTTGTTTGGAAGTTTACATATCACCGCCATTCGCCAAAAAACAATACATTATCCGACATTTAGTCTGTAGCGTGTCGTATTTGAGGAATTTCTCATAGTTAAGCTATATTTCAGGAATTTTTGAGGATTTGAGGAGTAATAAACAAATTTGAGGAATTTGAGGAGTAATCACAGGCCTGTAACAAGGAAATTATTTATCAAATGGAAAAATAGAAAGAATAATTCTCACTCCCTCTTTTTTTATGCCGTCAAATAAGTTTTGAAAAAGCGATTTTTTTGTGCGCGGACGATTTGGGTCCAGACCTTTTATCGACGAGTTAAAAGTCAAAAAGAGATACATAAGATGTGCAACACAGTTTACACGAAGCAAGTTGGGTAAGCAATTTCTAAGCATTCCCTCCAACAATCGTGCAGGGTACAGCGTCGGATAACAGGACAAGATATTTCCGTTGACTTGATGCTCGGCAATTTACGTCGATCGTTCATTATGAAAGAAAAGTTATTTACAAGCAGAAGACTATGTTTCCTAGAAGATACCTTCAATTCAAAAAAATATCACTTTATAATACTTAAATTAAACTTTATGAGTTAACCGCACTTTATAATACTTTATAGTACTTGGGTTGCCCTACTTATTAGAATAAAGAAACGCGTAACACAAACAGCATCTTCCGCGCCAACATCCCAAGTTTCGCTTGCTCCTGACACGATCAAGGAGAGGGTACTCCACCGAACTAGGTGTTCTTCACGCCGTGCTAGCCATTCGAGGACTGGGTTCGTTTCCCAGCTGACAAGCCATTTTTCATGGTGGTGCAAGGAACAAGGCGCATAGAAATATTGTTCTGACTTTGAGAAAGCCAGAGGCATTGAATCGTGAAACATCTTCCGCTTTTAAGCAGCTACAACAGTGCCATAACAAAAACATTGAAGTCAAAATTTTGGCTTACGAAAGCGACAGCACTAGCATTTGCCTACGTGAAGTCCCTAACTTTCGATGCATTAGTCCTTGATTTCTACCTACTACAGCTAGCTATCTCTATCTAAGAAACATGTACATAATTTGAAAATTTAGTCTTTGTACGTTTCTTCCTTACCCCTGAAATTTGGACAATAAAGCTAACATTAACAGTAAGGCTGAGTTCACTTGTAACTACACAATTTTAAACAATGAAATTATCATCAGACTTATCACAATTATTTTCAGTGCACTGTGGTTACTGGTACAGACTGCTAATTGACAGGTCAGGAGACTGACTGGCGTAAGTCGAATAGTCCACGTAGGCGTATATTGTGCTAGCACTTACGGCCAGCGGCGCTAGCTATCGTCAGGCAACTCTAATAAGTAATGCATACATGGATTCACACCAGCCTATCTTCCGACCTATGATTTATCAATTGTATGGAATTGACATTTCTTCTAAAATGGCACAATTATCTGAATTTAAATGATAGACAAATGCTAGCTGGATACATCACCTACCGAAAAGGGGAGATCGCGGTTGTCCACCAGCACATGATAATAAACCACGGGTTTTCCTTCAACTTTCTTTGATTTCACCCGAGTTGAGTCATCGACACTGTAAGAAAACAATTTCTGTAAGTTTGCTTCTTAGGCAACCTACAAATTTGCAAGAGCAACCAAATCAGCATAGCAAGCAGGATAGTAGCAGTATTTCCCAAACCATGATTCTTAAAAACACTGCTTCTTATATTCTCACGCCTCTTCAGTGGGTGCTTAGTAGTGTGTACAATCCCGGGAATAGGTGCACCGACTCCAAATGGTAATAAAAAAAACTTATAAACAATTGTAATAGTAAACCATCATTTATGATTACGAATGTGAGCAATTTCTCAGATCATCATTTGCAATGAGGTACGTTTGCATTTTACGAGATAAAACGTTTTTAAAAATAAGCTTTCACGTCATGTGCACTTGCACAAAATTTTCATATTCATTTCATTTAAACACTGATTACATGATGAAGAGAGACTGATTTGAAGAATAACAAAATAGTAGGTTAGCGAACCAAAACTCTAACAAAGTTATACTTGCATAATAAATACTTCATCACTCGCAAGAAGATTGCTCCGCAGATAATTACATGCGGTTTGTTGTGGCATAATACAAGTAGGGTTAAATGAGTCAATATCAAGGTGACGCCGTGCAGCATTTTCTTGTAAACAATAAGCAAAGTTTTGATTGGATACAATGACCCCCCCCCCGAATACATTTCACTGGCCGATTTGAGCAGTTGGAAGAAGTAACGAAGAAATGTTGTGAGGAGCATCTTGGTTTTCCTTTGCTAGCCAATTCTAAACTAAACGACTGATAGATAACGAAGTCAATCCCGAAAAATCCCGGGCTTTTATGATCGAAAATCCCGAGATTTTAATCCCGAAAATTTTTAAAGATCCCGGGACTGTACACCCTGGCACTTAGCATGGCGTGCCCAACTAGGGGGTGATGAGGGGATCTCGATTCGTGGGATTCTGTGGTAAGGAACCATGCCTCGTCACAAATGATAGTCTCCAAAAGCGCTCGCTCAAATTGGTGTTTTTGCTTATAGGCCTACCATCAGGCTAATGGGGTCCTTCCAACAGTTAAAAAATGGGATTTTGTTTAAATCTTGAAGGTCATCATTGAGTTTGGAGACAGGTCAAATGTCAAAAAGTTCAATCATCTTTCAATGGGCACTGATTCACAAAGAATTGATGTGGAATGAACTGAATTGTTGTGAACGAGTCATAGAAAAATCGAAATATCAAGTGTTGGGAAGGCTAAGTGGCGGTGTCATCGAAATCTGTGTTTTTTCGTAGACCAATCTGTTTCAAAGATCTACTACGGTGGAACAAAATAACAAATAAAATGGAAGCGGCACTTTGTCACCCCAACAGGCGGTTTAATGATGATAACAGAAGTAAAGAATTCAAAATAATACATTGCTAAAAGTAACACATTATTGATGCACTTCACAATACGAAATACTGAATTCGACATCAGAAAGTGTCATTTTTCTTTTCTTCACAAAGTTTCACTTCATCTTCTGCTGCGGAGTTTCCACAAGAAATATGCTTAATTCCATGGAATAATAGCAGCAGTATTGGCTTATTTTTCATTTACATTCATTAATCGCAAAATAATGCGTTTTACGCATCATCCCGATGCGATATATGCTCGAATTTCAATTCTTCAATTTCAGGAGAATTATATTTTAGTGGCATTTAGTGACAGGACTGCAAGACCACTTTACAATGATAACAAGATGATAGATTAATACATATAATATAATTATAATTATATGATATTATATATATATATATATATATATATATATATATATATATATATATATATATATATATATATATATATTATAATATTTTATGTAATCACAATGGTTCTACATGGGACATGGGTCCCAATGGGCCTGGGATGGGTCTGAGACGAGAAATTGGGCCCATGGGTCCGTGAGAATTTAAGTGGACCGAGAAATCTTAGTGAAACTGAAGATAAGTTTTAATTTGAACATTTTATCTTTGTAACATCTATCACTCAGGAGCACCTGGAACATTTTTCAACATCAGGATGGAAAAATTGTCATAGAAAGCATACTAGTATTAACACTTTCAAGATGACCACGGGGATCATACTGATGAAACCTGTAAGGTGTCTGCACTCTGCAGTAGTCTATGCATTGAAATGCTTCTAACACAAGCGCGCTGCGCTTTTGTCATTGTCATTGAATCCGTCTTATCGCCACGTTCGAGGATTTTTGCTCCATAGATGAAACTCACTCACCACCCTGCCTCGTTGATGATTGGCCGAAGTCTTGACAAAAGAGCTGACTGCTTGTAGGCTGAATACTAGGTTAGTATTGATTTATCACAGAAATCTGACATAGGAGATCCACTTGACATCGCCTTATTCATGCACCGAGGGAGCCGTCACAAGTCATGGAAGCTTTTCTTTGTGAAATTAAACGGTCATTTGAATTTTTTGGTGATACGATTGACCTTGTTTCATCGAAAAAACACTGGTCTGTAAAAGTGCAGTGCAATCATCCGCCTGTAAGGCGTGCAACATAAAATTGATCATGCTATCTATATATACCTACGTGTGCATTTGTCACACAAACATATACGACTTTCAAAAACCGTGCATGGTCTTCACAAACGGTAGTCGCGCGCTAGTGCCAATCGAGTACAACCAGTGGTCGGGCCAGAGATTTTTCCATTTTTTTCGCAGGCCTACTAATACCAGCAAACTATAGCATCATTTTTCATGATTATGAAAAGTAAAACACCTCTCTTATCAAAGCTTGACCAACGCCCAATATCTGTCGGGAGAAACTGATCTTTCAAAATATCTTGTCCAATTTCCGCAACCGAGTGTTTGCTGGTAAAAAGCCAGATTTTTCGGAAGTAACTACGTTTCGTCATTGATGACTCACAAAAGATTTATCGCAAATATCTGATTACATGAACTCGCTACTACCGCCATCTATTGTTTCTTAGGAGCTATTTTGTTATACTAAACTATCTATATTATAAAGCTGGCATTTTGTTGCCGAATCCATCTTATCAACTAGTACATGCATGTGCATGTAGTAAATATGGCCAAAAGTCACTAACCTCAGAACTGAACCACCAACAAAAACTTTGCAGCAAAAATTCTTACTATTACATGTCATTTAAGACAGGATCCGCTCCAGTTGATAACAAGCGCTGACAGGAAGGTCACAGCAAAAGGTAATAAACCAATCAGCAATTGGCAGACAGTAGAAGTTCTCATCAAATGAAAACAAGTGATAATTACTGATCGAAAGAGAAATAACGGATGATGTAGGAATTCAGCGGTGTGAAAATCTTAACTTGTAAAGATGGAAACAATCCTGTACAGCATGATGTGTGATATTCTCTTTCCATTGACTCATCCTACTCCTCACGCAGCTGTCTTGCTTTGGTTTTCCACTAATATTCCCCATCAATTCTCTCCGTCTCGGAATGCATCGACTTTGAGGGATATAGGTCCACCCCAAATTTCTCGGCACGTGGAGGAACTTAAGTCGATCAGTGGCGACTGCACAAGCATCAAATTTTGACATCTGTTTGCAGGAATAATTGGTAGCCAAATTAATCTCATGATCACATTATTTCTGCAACAGACGAAGGTCTTAGGCCGAAAACTTGTGTGCCAATGAATCTAATTCGAGCGAAACAAAATGTGCTTTCCTGCAATATTATCAACTCCGGCTAGATAGTTCTACATCACATTAATGTTTTCCATTCCCACGTGTGTTTCTTTTTGTTCGATGCCTCTATCTTTTATCTCATAGTGTTCTGAAGCATCGAATTTGTTGCCACAAAGCTTTTTTCCTTTTTTGCTGTGACTGGTTCCAACTTTTTCTGATGGTCATGTGTCGACTTCTTTCCTCTTTCTCCTTTTGTTCTTTCAAACAAGCCTTGGAATGCCACTTGGCCAACGACACTTTTTTTACTAAGCCTGTCTGTGATTGGCAACGTGTGACAGAACTGATTGTCGGCAGTTAGGTCAACGCTCACACACCAAGTTGATCCAAAATAGATGTCTCGAGATTCGGACATTTTATTTTTATGGACTTTGCATCATTTAAGCGAAAATTCCATAGTAGTCTATTTTCCAGGGTCAGCCATGAAATTTTCTGCCTATCTGGTATAAAATGGGGCAAATTTTTCGCAGCATCCACGTCTTTAGAATGCCCTCTCAGATTTTCTGAATGGAAGGTAAGAACCGTTTGTAATATGACAGTACATTCATTAAACATCACTCATCTTTGATTTGATCTTTTCGGGTGATCTTCAAAACCACCAGCTGTTCGAGGATACTGTGGACAACTTAATGGCAATGTAACTGATAATACAAGTCTAAACGTTTTGTTTTCTGCATCAGTAAATCTTATGTGAAATGTGGATGTCGAGCGCTTCAAATGACACCGTTTGCGTTCAGAATCTGAAGCATCGAGCGACTGTACAAAATGAATTCCAATGCATATATCCGACAATACTCATATTATTTGAATTTTATTTGTTTCGTTTATACATCTATTGAAAAATTATTTGAAATCAATTCGGTTATCATTCTTTTATAGAACTATCGGCAACTTCTTAAACATGGCTTTGAAAGTTTCGCATGGGGTTACAACATCCAAAGTAACTCAGTAGATGCTAAGAACTACTGTTGCAATTCTTCTATTTTGCTGAACCCGGTACGCTATGTAAGACGATCTGAATAATATAAAGCTTTAACTAAATGATAACATAATGAATAACATGCTAATTAGTTGTCATTAGTTTGGACTTTCCATCCTGTGAAAAGTCCTTTTTTTGCAGCGAGTTCATTTTTTAACATGTTCGCAGTGCGAAAATTTTCGCAGCTGGCCCGACCACTGAGTACAGCTTACATTGGTCTAGTAGTATACAAACGACTTTCAGCAAGAATATTTGAAAAAATGTTGGCCTGTCAAAATCATGCCGTTGGATTCCTTCATACGCAGTCCAGGTCTACTCAATATCCCTTTTAAGGGTTCATTGAAGCGTGGTTTATTAAGTAGTGAAGCGTGCTCAACAAGGTATCGAATATTATGTGATTTAGCATAAATTCGCACACAGGTGATGTCCATTTTGCGCTTATACGAGAAGATATTCATTGCGAAAGGAGCACGGTTGGATCAGTCGAATGTACATTTCTATCCATCATGATCATATTGTTCATTAAGTTAGTAATATGATTTTGCAAATTCTAAAGAGGATCCCTCACTCTTAGAAGTATCTCTCAAAAGTCGAAGTCGGAGTGAGCCATTTTCACATCACCGATTCAAATGATGTCAACGGGTCACTTGAGATATGAGAAGCGGTGGCGGGCCACATGTTGCCCACATGTCTATAGGATAAGTTACATGCACCATTATGCTATAGGACTACCTGTGACTCACCGATTCGGTCGATTCTTTCGATACAATTAAAATCAATCCTCTAAATCATTCTTCAAATTTTCAAACTTAACGTTTTGTCCCATTTGCTGTGCCCGCGTAAAAGAAGACTCACCCAATAACAATCAAATTGGGATTCAGAACTAAACTTGCTTCAAAGTTGCTTGGTGTTTCTGAAGCGATGTCATAATTGTCAAAAGCTCGTGGCCCGTGGGTATCCCACTGGTATATAAAGACAATTTTCCGTGGGATGGGCCTGGGAATGGAAAAGTCGGCCCATGGACAACCTTACGTATAATCGTCCTCACCAGGTTTGTCTGATCAAGTAGTTTCGATATCATACACTCTGGATGGATAGCGTCATTTGATCAGTTTGTTACATACAGTTGTAACCATGCCTGATAGCAAGCGATAAAGAAATTTCCAGGAAAATTTTGCGTCAAAATCCGTTTGTCATTAATAGGCCAACAGAAACATGTTAGTCTAACACAAGTCTATAATGAAACGCTTTTATCAAACCATTGCAACGTCTGCCGAATAACTAAGCATATAATGATAGCATGATGGTATTAATGTGCATAATTGTATCAATTCTATGCTCCTTTGTCTTAAACGCTTGCATCGAAGTGAATATATTGGCTCTTCTAGTTCTAACGACGAATATTTTGAGACCCAATGAAATCTAACACGAATTTTCGGAAAACTATCCGATCTGGTAAACTGTAAGAGCTACCTTCCCTATGATATCGAATTTTGATCTTTTGATATCACATGCGCTTTAGGCCTAGCTAGTGTCATTACATGCGATATAATCAAAAATTTCTTTTTATGTAGTGACTTTTTGCTAGTATATTCTGAATAGTTGAAGTTTGACAATTCTCTAACATTGTCATTTAGTAATCATGAATGCGACTTTATATGATAAATAATAACCTAATTAGCCCACATTTTTATCAGTCCATACAGTTTTACTTTATGTTTCATAACAATTCTCCCCCACGTAACAGTTTCCCCAAACCTGATTTTCAGAATTTCCTGCTATTTGTTTCCCTTAGCGTATGTTCACCATAGTTCTAGGAAACTAAGTTTTTCTGCATCCATAGTGCCAACAGTAACACACAATGCTAATTTAACAGAATTATCTAGAACAGGGTTGATGGCGGCTCGCGAGATAAATACGTGTGGTCTGCCAAGTCTTAGCTGAAATCATCATCCGCTATCGGCAAATTTTGCTGAAAATTTATCACAGGAAGCGAGATAAATATCAGAAGAAGTGAATTCACAAATATATAAGAGTATTCGCAAAAAGGAATATAATTTATATCATGTTATGCTCGAAAGTAAACTAATTTCCATTTTGATTCATTCCCACTTATGTAAGTTTAGAAAATGGTTCAAGGGTGGCAACGACATGTATTAAGCCTGACTTTAAGTGATCAACGGAAACCAACTTACAACAAATACCGAAACAAATTAGTGTTCATGCATGAGACAATGCGAGTATTCTTAAACTCATATTAATCTTTCCTGTGTGAATTTGAGTAGTCATCGTGCTGCTAATTGCTGGGAAAAGCTGCTCCTTTGTTCAATTGATGGGCTATTTAATCTAGAGATGGAAACCGGCCGCGATTTTCGGGCCGGTCCGGTAAACTCCAGGTAGGACGCCGGAAGCAGAATGGTTTCACAACAGTAGCAAGTCTAAAAATGCTGATGAGGCTAATATCTAACTTTTCAAAATTATGTTCAAAAATTTATGTACCGATGTTGAGAGACGTAGTCTATGCCTGCTGATGATTCCTGATATATGATGGCAAAATGGCAGCTATTGAAGTCTGCTACCATTTTTCAACTGAGGATGCAACTCAATATTTAATTCTTCTATTTACAGTGTTGTCAAAAACCAGCATTTATCAATTATTGCAGGCGCACAAGCGTAGGCGACTTGCCAGTATTGTGTTTAAAGTGATATTTAATGAACGCCCGTCGAAATTTCACTAACCTGCTAATTGCAAATATCAAATTAACCCTGGCATGGCTGCAACTTTATATAGGGAGTTATGTCGATGTTGAGAGATGAAAACTAGACCCGCTGATGATTCCTGATATTGGATGAAATGGCAGCTATTCAGATCTGCTTCCATTTTTCAACTGAGGACACAACTCAATATTTAATTATTCAATTTACATTTTCAAAATTATTTATTAAGATAGGTCTACAAGATCCGATCAAAACTATTTACGTCTAGCTAGCAGACGCTTAAAGAAAATCTTTTGCATAGAATAATATTTCCACTAATGGATTTAACAGCACACCAACCGCGCTGCTCAGATGAGAAGGCAGTAAGTAATGATGTTCATGAGGGACTCTTTGTACGAATGCGTTTCACTGATAGGAACAGAGTGCCTAATATTGGCTCTCCGCAAGCTAATATGGTAAGTATAATGTGCGACTAGCCTAATATAATGCAGTGCTAATTGTAAAGCTATCTCAAATATGCGATTATTGTAATTATACTGAAACTTTTTTACTACAGTCTCAGGCAGGGATTATCTGCGATGAATCCATGTCTTAAACAAAAAGAAAAGCGAGAGAATGTTTATTATGTATTTTTTCCAAACTTAGGTACTGATCATATTATGCAACATTTATCTTCGTCTAAAATGTATTTAAGCAAGGTAGTATGATACACCGGTAGGCAAAGGTGGACAAAACTTAATTTTTCAAATCCGTATCCGCAAAGTCCGAAATCTGTAATCCACATCCGCACCGAATCCGCAATAGTAAAAGTCTTCAAAATTATTCTGTAACTTGGTCAGATCAACTTAAAAGGAAAAATTGTGTTTTTTGTGGACTTCGAATCTATAGGCCTATCCTTTAGGCTCTAACGTTCAATAACATAACAGATAATTTTGCCCAGGTAAAACTGGCTTCTGTTCTTCATCTGTGTGACGAATAACTAAAAATGGTGTGCTGTATGATTACAGCTGTAAGCTATGACCAGCGAGCTCCCGTCATATTCATTACCAGAAAAAGAGAAAAGACTACTGAGTACTGAATCATGCTGAGATTGACGACTGCAGAGCATTGCTGAGTAGAACTAGAGCATTGTCAATCTAAGGAATGAAGGATTCTATGGATCAGTTAACTGCATTAGCGCTGCTGCCAAATTCGTAAGCAGCACATGACAAAATTAGCAATTCTTAGAATAAAGAACCTATTCCAATTCAATGAAGTCTGAATCGTGATTGAGTGTAAGTAGTAAGGAAGTGACAAATACCAGATAGCGCAAGCTGGCCGCCATCGCTGACGTCCCCCCCTCCCCCTCCCCCTCCCCCTCTGGAACGGCAGAGTGTCGTGGTCGGCCGCCGTGGTGGACTTGGGCGACCGCCAGGATTAGTCTTGAGGCTATAGTGTGTGATGTTTTTCGTGCTGAATGTTGGGTTGTAAAATGGGTTGTTTCGAGTGGAAGGAGTGGTCGGATGAGAAAACGGATTTCAGATTTGGAATCAGCGTGAAATTCTCTATCTGTGTGGTGAGTTTCAAGCCAATCGGCGAGAAAAAATTTTCAACATTTTTCGAAAAAACGACAGAGTTAGAATTTGGGACGTTTTGGTGTGTAGCGCCCAAACGAACCATCGGATGAGAAAACGGAGGCCGGATTCGGATTCAGCGTGAAATTCTGCATCGGTATGGTGAGTTTCAAGTCAATCGGAAAGAAAAAATTTTCGCTGACCTCCCCCCCCCCTCTGGACAGCTCGCTTCGATCTTGGCTTCTAGTGGACGGATTTTGTCGTGCCATAGCTCGTTTGAAAGCTAAGAGTGAGACAAATTCACTGAAAGAATCGGCTTGTTCCTATCTGTCTTCGTTTAGATGTGAGACGCCATTTAAGATTTTGGGACATTGGCGAAAAACGACAGAGTTAGAATTTGGGACGTTTTGGGCTGTAGCTTCAAAACGAAGCATCGGATGAGAAAACGGATTTCAGATTTGGAATCAGCGTGAAATTCTCTATCTGTATGGTGAGTTTCAAGTCAATCGGAGAGTTTCAAGTCAATCGGAGAGCCAAAACGAAGCATCGGATGGGAAAACGGAGGCCAAATTCGGATTTAGCGTCAAATTCTACATGGAAATGCTGTATTTCCAGCTCAATCGGAGCACTAGAACCGGAGATAGACGGGTTTTTAGTGTTTGGATGTTGGGTATTACGTCATCAGCTGATCGTCACACACTATATAAGCTGGGAACTGAGAGAGACTTGTCATTCAGACGAGAGCGATTGTCAGAGGTAGGTCGTCTCTCTGAGCTCCGATGATAGCTTCGGACATTCCAAATTCCGGGTTTCTGTAAGAAACCGACTTAGAAAATTTCATTGCTGATATCAGCTAAGGCGTCAGACTTAGAGGTTCGCCAGGAGATGGCCTTCGTCTCCAGGCCATAAAAGACTCCAAAACTTTAAAGGCTTGTAACTTTGCTTCTACAAGTCCGTTTGACTTGATTCAAAAAAGGTTCGGTTGCTATTGACCTGCCCTAAGTGATAGACTACTTATAAAATTTCATAAGTAGTGCTAAAAAGTTGAAAATTTTAAATTCACTAGTTTTGGAGGTTTTCTGGGGTTTTCGACCCTGCTGAAGTCAATGAAAGCATTTTTAATGATGTCTGAGCCAGTCTTCTCATGGTATAAGCGGCTTTTCACTGAAAGCGAGCAAGACACGGAGAGTTTTTGCTGTAATATTCCACTGGCAGGGTGTTCCTTCGGGACGGCGGACGATGCCGTAGTGATAAGTGTGGCAAGGGAGTGTGTCATAGTTTAGACCGTAACCGCTGGGACAACTCATGTCTCATGTTGGGCATTTGACACAGTTCTCAACGTAGCACTTTGAACGCCAATCGGTTGAGTCTTAGCTATCTTGTCATGGGTGGCCTCTAAACATCTCCATTGCAAAACGCTGGTGAATCAAGCTCTCTACGGCTTGCTATCAAGCTGATCAAAGCAATAACTTGGGATGTTTCCTCAAGGTTTTCAAGTATGCTAAGTTCAAATGTGCTATCAGATTTCAAATTTAACTAAGTCTAAGGCAGCTTTGAGGGGTTAGATCCCAGCTACTGTTCACTACCTTTGACTCGGCGTTGCTGTTACCACTTCGGGGCAGTGACAATGATGTCTTAAGCTGTAAATAGCGGGTATCGGGGAAGATCTCTCACTTCCCTAGTGATCAGTACAAGGCCTTCGGGCTGTCGACGGGATCGAGTGCCACTCACTACACTCAAATCTATCATTCCTCACTAAGTGTAAATTACTGACTATACATTTGTCCTGCTATCAGCTTATTTTTGACTTGCTATCTAGTTGAATAGTCTCTTGCTATCAAGAGATTCACTTCTGCTCATAAAGCACATCATCGCTGTAATACCTCCTTTGCTCGAGCGTTCCTTCGGGACGGCGGGTACTGCCGTAGAGGGATTGTGTTGCACGGGTTGTTCGTCGTTTGTTAGACCGAAACCTCTGAGCCGTTGCTCATGTTGGGCGTTCGACTTCATACTCAACGTGACGCTTTCTCTCTCCAGGTCAGAGTACTTCAGCCATTCGACAAAGGTTAGTCTTTATGATATGGAGTAGAGTGAAATGTAATTCATTAGATGCCCCTTCAATGATTGCTCCCATGATAAACGTTGATGAGACAAATGAAATGATTCTCATCTTCCCTTTTCAGCGATTGAAATCTACTAACACACTATCGTATAATCGTCCACTATGGGGCAAGACATGATAGAGCCTCCACGCGGTTTGCCCTGGGCAGTCTTTAGACTGGCGAATACTATCATTAAGTTGAATCTGCTATCAGTCAACTTGAACGTTGCGTCGTGTTAGAGGGTATATAAACCACTGCCTCTCATTTCATTTCATTTCAATCATGCAGACGCCGAACAGTCAAGTCAGCTCTCCTCGCGGACCGCAGTTAAGGCCGCGAAATTTATTTGATGAATTTGCTAGAATAGAGGAGCAAGACAGAGTCCACAACAATCTTGCTCAGATTGGTAATGCGATGACAGCAAGTGTTGTCAATCCAACGGAATGGCGCTACATTCCACTTTTCAGTCATATACCAATTAGCGTGGAAGTCGACACTGCTACCAAGGAGAGAGTCAAAGACTCTCTCAGCAGAATCGGTAGGCTGTAAGATGACGACCCCCGAGAACGAACCACCGGCTGTCTTAAGGGCCACCATGGGGCAAGACATGATAGAACCTCCACGCGGTTTGTCCTGGGCAGTCTTCGGACTGGCGAATACTATCATTAAGTTGAATCTGCTATCAGTCAACTTGAACGTTGCAAATGAAGTTCGGTGTAATACTTCCTTTCGACGGGCGTTCCTGTAAAGGGCGGCGGTGAAACCCGTAGCTATGTATACCGCAAGGGACATTCGGCAATGGTCAATCTTGTTAAACCTCTCTGCGTCATGTTTGCAAGTGATTGCCTCTGTCTCAACGTAGTATGCATTCGCGCCAGGGCGACATTTAGCCAACTGTCGAAGGTTACCTAAAACTTTCCATTGCATACGTTATGAGAACCATGAGTTCTACCTGTCTCTATCAATGAGACGAATTGATGAATGGAATGAAATGGGAGGACACTCACGCGCCACACGCAACATAACACACTTCTCTCTTCCGTAGTCTAACAAGCTCTTTACACATGGATCGCAGTCGATTGCTATCCCTGTATCAGAAGTGTAAGCTATCTTAATTTTATTTAACACTATTTCATCTACCATCATCACCCATATGAAGTGTCATAAGATTTACAAGTTAGACTAAGCGTTCTACTATTTGTAAATGAAAGATATAGTTTCACCAGTTTACAAGTTAAAAATAAAGTTTCAATAGTGTGTACGTTAGAAATAAAGTTTTAGCTGTTTGTATATCAAAAACAAAGTTTCAAGAGTTTACAAGTTAAAAAATAAAGTTTCAATGGTGTATACGTTAGAAATAAAGTTTTAGCTGTTTGTATATCAAAATAAAGTTTCAAGAGTTTACAAGTTAGAAATAACGTTTCAATAGTGTATGCGTTAGAAATAAAGTTTTAGCTGTTTGTATATCAAAATAAAGTTTCAAGAGTTTACAAGTTAGAAATAAAGATTCAATAGTGTGTATGTTAGAAATAAAGGTATAACTGTTTGTAAAAATAAGATCGCAAGATTTACTAGTTTACAAGTTAGACTAAGTGTAAATTAAAATAAAATTATAACTGTTCACGAGTTAAAGCGTTGATGCAACGATGAACAATTAATAAGCTGAAAAGTTTTAGATTCACTTTAACATTACCATATGTTTACAGATAGAAATGTATCACAGCAAAGCTACTTCATGAGTTAGTTTGCCAGGAGTGTATCATCTCAAACTTTTACTCCGTCGTTGAAATTTCATGACGACTTTTTGCTAGACGAAAGTTAACACCAGAGGAGCGTAGGGGTGGGTGGCATAAAATACGCCTACAGCACTGAGAGAGTTGGAGTGCATGAGCTATGTACATTCTTTTGACGACGAGAGGAGCGATTTAGCCGATGGCGCAGGTAGTTTCCCAGAGCATGGAGGACATTGTTTAGGTGACTCTAAGGACGTATGTCGAGCTGCCTTCAGTGATAGGCTTCCAACTCATGATGAATGATGATATGCTTACGACCTACATTCAACCATTGGTGTATGCCCACACCCTCCCCCACAACGAGCTTGTCTGCCACATTGTATTCATGAGTGTGGCTCAAAGTAGGAAATTGATTGATGAGACTTTGCTGAAATATCCAAGGCGCGTATTCAAGCATGGTCGCCTACTGTTGGAGTATTATTATCAATGGCGCGACGACACACATTTGCCCACCCGTGTTTTACCACACCTATCAACGGAAGAATACAATAGAGCTTTAGTCGAGACGGTGAAAGGAGACGATGAGCGCTAGCGGGTGAATGAAGCATCGGTGAGAGTGGGAATCAACTTGATGCTATTCTCCAATGAGGATTGTTGTCTAATGAGAATCAAGCATTCCTTTATAAATAGAGAGCCTTCCACAGTGAGAATCATTCCATCGTTGAATCGTACAAGTGACGGACGCACATTCTCTCTCTCTACATCCCTGTTATATTATCCAACTAAAATGGTAAGTCGCTACTTTCCTCCCTCTCCTCCCTTGAACGTAAACTTAATACAATCTTTTTTATTTTCAGGCATCTTCTACATCTGCTGCACTAGTAGGACAAAATGGTGGCCAGACGTTACAAGGTTCGCTACAATCAGATCATCTACAGCTGAGACCAGTGGAAGAAACAACAAAGGTACATAATCCTACACCGCTACAGCGTAAATTTAAACAAGTCTTGCGTCATGAGGATCACAGCGTAGTACTGCGAACGGGAATGCTCCCTTCCACTGATGTGAAGATATTGAGCAATCAGTATGGGGATTACATACTCATCCCCGTGAGTCCGTACATTTGCCACCAACTTGACATTATTGAAGAGTACGTAACATTAAATATGGACATTCCTACTCCTCTTGCTCAAGAGTGGAAGGCGAGAGATGAAAAGGATACTCCCTATAGAAGGATTTGGGATGGCAATCAAATTTGCCTACCATTATCACATTGGTGTAGTTATTATAAAAAGGATGGAGATCAATCAATACCCATCAGATGTGATGAGCTGGGAGAAGGTACTTGGGATATCATTTTCAAAGTGAATGGACTATATTATGGTCAGCACAAGGATAACAAAATAGCCTCTCTCTCGATATACACTGAATCCATCCTATATATTCCAAAACCACCCAGCGTAGATGACATTATTGACGAAATCCTTAACGGGGGTGGTACGAAGCGCAAGTCGGGCAAGAATGCTACTTCCAAACGCAAGTCAAGGAAAGAGAATTGCTAATCCTTTCCTAACTCTACCCTATGACAATTCGCTTATGTGCTTTGAGTGTCGTGGACGTGGTCTTATTAGATACATTTTACTTCTTCGTTGCCATCATATCATTTGTGTATTTTGTCGTGAAAAGCATCGATGTAATTCTTCATTTTGTGATATGTTATAGAACGTTTCCTTTGATGTGTAATTTACGTTTTAGGCTTCTATCATCATTTTTATGGATTGTGAAGGTGAACCTGTGCAGGAGCTCAGTGCTATTGCTATGAACAATTGGACATATCAGATTGTTAGTGTCTATCATCAACATGCCAACTGTGATCCCAATGTTGATCAATGGGCGAGAAAACACATTCATGGACTTAATCTGAAATATTTGCAAGACTATGGCTTTTCTTGTGAGACTGCTCTTCTTATTGACTTTAAACGATGGTTAGCTGCTTTCAATGTTATACGCATTTTTTGTAATAATCCTGGTAAGGAGAGGAAAGTATTTCCCAATCTAGTCATTAATGATATTTTGCTCCCACCTTGGGATAGTAGAGTGAATCAACACTATCATGAAGTCACGAAACGTTTTAAGGATTTGTGTGTTCCTATTTTGTCAGTTCGTTGTAGTAGCTACGTTCATAACCAATGCTTCTTTCCTCCTTACCTCAACACTGCCAAAGTCCTATATGGTTATCATTGCTCGCTATATGACAGTTACCAGCTGTATCTATTTTATCTGTTTCAAACCATTCATTTGTAATGCATGCTTGTTACAGTTATTCAATAAATGTTATTATGCGAAGAGTTGTTGTTATCATGCAACGGATGGGTTAGATGAAGGGTGATCATATCCTTTTCAAATGACTGTGAAACATTGATTTCCATGATGAAGATTTAAACAGTTAGATTTCATGACGAATAAGATTTACTAGTTTGCAAGTTAGACTAAGCGTTCTATTATTTGTAAATAAAAGATATAGTTTCAACAGTTTACAGATTAAAAATAAAGTTTCAATAGTGTATGTGTTAGAAATAAAGTTTAAGCTGTTTCTATGTTAGAAATAAAATAAAGTTTCAAGAGTTTACAAGTTAAAATTAAAGTTTCAACAGTGTGTACGTTAGAAATAAAGTTACATCTGTTTGTAAAAATAAGATTGCGGGATTAAATAGTTTGTAAGTTAGACTAAGCGTTCCACTATTTGTAAATGAAAGATATAGTTTCAACAGTTTACAGATTACAAAATAAAGTTTCAATAGTGTATATGTTAGAAATAAAGTTTAAGCTGTTTCTATGTTAGAAATAAAATAAAGTTTCAAGAGTTTACAAGTTAAAATTAAAGTTTCAACAGTGTGTACGTTAGAAATAAAGTTACATCTGTTTGTAAAAATAAGATTGCGGGATTAAATAGTTTGTAAGTTAGACTAAGCGTTCCACTATTTGTAAATGAAAGATATAGTTTCAACAGTTTACAGATTACAAAATAAAGTTTCAATAGTGTATATGTTAGAAATAAAGTTTAAGCTGTTTCTATGTTAGAAATAAAATAAAGTTTCAAGAGTTTACAAGTTAAAATTAAAGTTTCAACAGTGTGTACGTTAGAAATAAAGTTACATCTGTTTGTAAAAATAAGATTGCGGGATTAAATAGTTTGTAAGTTAGACTAAGCGTTCCACTATTTGTAAATGAAAGATATAGTTTCAACAGTTTACAGATTACAAAATAAAGTTTCAATAGTGTGTATGTTAAAAATAAAGTTTAAGCTTTTTGTGTGTTAGAAATAAAATAAAGTTTCAAGAGTTTGTAGATTAAAAATAAAGTTTCAACAGTGTGTACGTTAGAAATAAAGTTACATCTGTTTGTAAAAATAAGATTGCGGGATTAAATAGTTTGTAAGTTAGACTAAGCGTTCCACTATTTGTAAATGAAAGATATAGTTTCAACAGTTTACAGATTACAAAATAAAGTTTCAATAGTGTATATGTTAAAAATAAAGTTTAAGCTTTTTGTGTGTTAGAAATAAAATAAAGTTTCAAGAGTTTGTAGATTAAAAATAAAGTTTCAACAGTGTGTACGTTAGAAATAAAGTTACATCTGTTTGTAAAAATAAGATTGCGGGATTAAATAGTTTGTAAGTTTGACTAAGCGTTCCACTATTTGTAAATGAAAGATATAGTTTCAACAGTTTACAGATTACAAAATAAAGTTTCAATAGTGTATATGTTAAAAATAAAGTTTAAGCTTTTTGTGTGTTAGAAATAAAATAAAGTTTCAAGAGTTTGTAGATTAAAAATAAAGTTTCAACAGTGTGTACGTTAGAAATAAAGTTACATCTGTTTGTAAAAATAAGATTGCGGGATTAAATAGTTTGTAAGTTTGACTAAGCGTTCCACTATTTGTAAATGAAAGATATAGTTTCAACAGTTTACAGATTACAAAATAAAGTTTCAATAGTGTGTATGTTAAAAATAAAGTTTAAGCTTTTTGTGTTAGAAATAGAATAAAGTTTCAACCGTTTGTAGATTAAAAATAAAGTTTCAACAGTGTACACGTTAAAAATAAAGTTTCAATAGTGTGTATGTTAAGAATAAAGTTCTATCTGTTTATATGTTAGAAATAAAAATGAAGGTTCATCAGTTTACAAGTTAAGAATAAAGTTTTATCTGCTTGTATGTCAGAAATGAAATAAAGTTTCACCAGTTTAAAAGTTAAGAATAAAGTTTCAATAGTGTGTATGTTAAGAATAAAGTTCTATCTGTTTATATGTTAGAAATAAAATGAAGTTTCGCCAGTTTACAAGTTAAGAATAAAGTTTTATCTGTTTGTATGTTAGAAATAAAACAAAGTTTCAACCGTTAACAAGTTAAAAATAAAGTTTCAATAGTTTGCAAGTTAAAACTAATGTTTCACCAGTTGGCAAGTTAAGAATAAATTTTATCTGTTTGTATGTTAGAAATAAAACAAAGTTTCAACCGTTTACAAGTTAAAAATAAAGTTTCAATAGTTTACAAGTTAAGAATAAAGTTTCAATAGTGTGCATGTTCAGAATAAAGTTCTATCTGTTTATATGTTAGAAATAGAATGAAGTTTCACCAGTTTACAAGTTAAGAATAAAGTTTTATCTGTTTGTATGTTAGAAATAAAATGAAGCTTCGCCAGTTTACAAGTTAAGAATAAAGTTTTATCAGCTTGTATGTTAGAAATAAAATGAAGTTTCACCAGTTTACAAGTTAAAAATTAAGTTTCAATAGTGTGTACGTTAGAAATAAAGTTTCAACCGTTTACAAGTTAAAATAAAGTTTCAACAGTGTCTACGTTAGAAATAAAGTTTCAACAGTTTACAAGTTGAAAAATAAAGTTTCAACAGTGTGTACGTTAGAAATAAATGAAAGTAAGAACTTCATCGTATGAGTATTCAAAGCATGTTTTGTAAATCAAATGTGTATAGTCCTGACATGATAGAATCGCGTTAGAAATAAAGTTTCAGCCGTTTACAAGTTAAAGATAAAGTTTCAACAGTGTGTACGTTAGAAATAAAGTTTTAGCTGTTTATATGTTAGAAACAAAATAAAGTTTCAACAGTTTACAAGTTGAAAAATAAAGTTTCAACAGTGTGTACGTTAGAAATAAATGAAAGTAAGAACTTCATCGTATGAAAATTCAAAGCATGTTTTGTAAATCAAATGTGTGTAGTCCTGACATGATAGAATCAAATGAACTTGACAAACGCGTTTGTCAAGCTTGATTCTATCATGTCGGGACTACACACATTTGATTTACAAAACATGCTTTGAATTTTCATACGATGAAGTTCTTACTTTCATTTATTTCTAACGTACACACTGTTGAAACTTTATTTTTCAACTTGTAAACTGTTGAAACTTTATTTTGTTTCTAACATATAAACAGCTAAAACTTTATTTCTAACGTACACACTGTTGAAACTTTATCTTTAACTTGTAAACGGCTGAAACTTTATTTCTAACGCGATTCTATCATGTCAGGACTATACACATTTGATTTACAAAACATGCTTTGAATACTCATACGATGAAGTTCTTACTTTCATTTATTTCTAACGTACACACTGTTGAAACTTTATTTTTCAACTTGTAAACTGTTGAAACTTTATTTTGTTTCTAACATATAAACAGCTAAAACTTTATTTCTAACGTACACACTGTTGAAACTTTATCTTTAACTTGTAAACGGCTGAAACTTTATTTCTAACGCGATTC
The DNA here is from genome assembly GCA_907163375.1 of Prostheceraeus crozeri. Lineage (NCBI taxonomy): Eukaryota > Metazoa > Platyhelminthes > Polycladida > Euryleptidae > Prostheceraeus > Prostheceraeus crozeri. The sequence goes on from CAJQUW010001553.1 coordinate 387,261, forward strand.
TATCATGTCAGGACTATACACATTTGATTTACAAAACATGCTTTGAATACTCATACGATGAAGTTCTTACTTTCATTTATTTCTAACGTACACACTGTTGAAACTTTATTTTTCAACTTGTAAACTGTTGAAACTTTATTTTGTTTCTAACATATAAACAGCTAAAACTTTATTTCTAACGTACACACTGTTGAAACTTTATCTTTAACTTGTAAACGGCTGAAACTTTATTTCTAACGCGATTCTATCATGTCAGGACTATACACATTTGATTTACAAAACATGCTTTGAATACTCATACGATGAAGTTCTTACTTTCATTTATTTCTAACGTACACACTGTTGAAACTTTATTTTTCAACTTGTAAACTGTTGAAACTTTATTTTGTTTCTAACATATAAACAGCTAAAACTTTATTTCTAACGTACACACTGTTGAAACTTTATCTTTAACTTGTAAACGGCTGAAACTTTATTTCTAACGCGATTCTATCATGTCAGGACTATACACATTTGATTTACAAAACATGCTTTGAATACTCATACGATGAAGTTCTTACTTTCATTTATTTCTAACGTACACACTGTTGAAACTTTATTTTTCAACTTGTAAACTGTTGAAACTTTATTTTGTTTCTAACATATAAACAGCTAAAACTTTATTTCTAACGTACACACTGTTGAAACTTTATCTTTAACTTGTAAACGGCTGAAACTTTATTTCTAACGCGATTCTATCATGTCAGGACTATACACATTTGATTTAAAAAACATGCTTTGAATACTCATACGATGAAGTTCTTACTTTCATTTATTTCTAACGTACACACTGTTGAAACTTTATTTTTCAACTTGTAAACTGTTGAAACTTTATTTTGTTTCTAACATATAAACAGCTAAAACTTTATTTCTAACGTACACACTGTTGAAACTTTATCTTTAACTTGTAAACGGCTGAAACTTTATTTCTAACGCGATTCTATCATGTCAGGACTATACACATTTGATTTACAAAACATGCTTTGAATACTCATACGATGAAGTTCTTACTTTCATTTATTTCTAACGTACACACTGTTGAAACTTTATTTTTCAACTTGTAAACTGTTGAAACTTTATTTTGTTTCTAACATATAAACAGCTAAAACTTTATTTCTAACGTACACACTGTTGAAACTTTATCTTTAACTTGTAAACGGCTGAAACTTTATTTCTAACGCGATTCTATCATGTCAGGACTATACACATTTGATTTACAAAACATGCTTTGAATACTCATACGATGAAGTTCTTACTTTCATTTATTTCTAACGTACACACTGTTGAAACTTTATTTTTCAACTTGTAAACTGTTGAAACTTTATTTTGTTTCTAACATATAAACAGCTAAAACTTTATTTCTAACGTACACACTGTTGAAACTTTATCTTTAACTTGTAAACGGCTGAAACTTTATTTCTAACGCGATTCTATCATGTCAGGACTATACACATTTGATTTACAAAACATGCTTTGAATACTCATACGATGAAGTTCTTACTTTCATTTATTTCTAACGTACACACTGTTGAAACTTTATTTTTCAACTTGTAAACTGTTGAAACTTTATTTCTAACGTACACACTGTTGAAACTTTATTTTTAACTTGTAAACGGCTGAAACTTTATTTCTAACGCACAAAGCGCTTAAACTTTATTTCCATCATACACACTATTGAAACTTTATTTTAATCTGTAAACTGTTGAAACGATATTTTCATTTACAACTAGTAGAATGCTGAGTCTAACTTGCAAACTAGTAAATCCAACGATCGAACTTTACAAACAGATAAAACTTTATTTCTAACGTAGACACTGTTGAAACTTTATTTTAACTTGTAAACGGTTGAAACTTTATTTCTAACGTACACACTATTGAAACTTAATTTTTAATTTGTAAACTGGTGAAACTTCATCTTATTTCTAACATACAAGCTGATAAAACTTTATTCTTAACTTGTAAACTGGCGAAGCTTCATTTTATTTCTAACATACAAACAGATAAAACTTTATTCTTAACATACGCACTATTGAAACATTAGTTTTAACTCGCAAACTATTGAAACTTTATTTTTAACTTGTTAACGGTTGAAACTATGTTTTATTTCTAACATACAAACAGATAAAACTTTATTTTTAACTTGGAAACTGATGAACCTTCATTTTATTTCTAACATACAGACAGATAGAACTTTATTCTTAACATACACACTATTGAAACTTTATTTTTAACGTGTTAACTATTGAAACTTTATTTTTTAACTTGTAAATCGGTGAAACTTTATTTTATTTCTAACATACAAGCAGATAAAATTTATTCTTAACTTGTAAACTGGTGAACCTTCATTTTATTTCTAACATATAAACAGATAGAACTTTATTCTTAACATACACACTATTGAAACTTTATTTTTAACTTGTAAACGGCTGAAACTTTATTTCTAACGCACAAAGCACTTAAACATTATTTCCATCATACACACTATTGAAACTTTATTTTAATCTGAAACTTTATTTTTAACTTGTTAACGGTTGAAACTTTGTTTTATTTCTAACATACAAACAGATAAAACTTTATTCTTAACATACACACTATTGAAACTTTATTTCTAACATACACACTATTGAAACTTTATTTTTTAACTTGTAAACTGGTGAAACTTTATTTCATTTCTAGCATATAAGCAGATAAAATTTATTCTTAACTTGTAAATTGGCGAAACTTCATTTTATTTCTAACATATAAACAGATAGAACTTTATTCTTAACATACACACTATTGAAACTTTATTTTTAACGTGTTAACTATTGAAACTTTATTTTTAACTTGTAAACGGTTGAAACTTTGTCTTAATTCTAACATACAAACAGATAAAACTTTATTCTTAACATACACACTATTGAAACTTTATTTCTAACATACACACTATTGAAACTTTATTTTTTAACTTTAAACTGGTGAAACTTTATTTCATTTCTGACATGCAAGCAGCTAAAACTTTATTCTTAACTTGTAAACTGGTGAACCTTTATTTTTATTTCTAACATATAAACAGATAGAACTTTATTCTTAACGTACACACTGTTGAAACTTTATTTTTAACTTGTAAACGGCTGAAACTTTATTTCTAACGCACAAAGCGCTTAAACTTTATTTCCATCACACACACTATTGAAACTTTATTTTAATCTGAAACTTTATTTTTAACTTGTTAACGGTTGAAACTTTGTTTTATTTCTAACATACAAACAGATAGAACTTTATTCTTAACATACACACTATTGAAACTTTATTCTTAACTTTTAAACTGGTGAAACTTTATTTCATTTCTGACATACAAGCAGATAAAACTTTATTCTTAACTTGTAAACTGATGAACCTTCATTTTTATTTCTAACATATAAACAGATAGAACTTTATTCTTAACATACACACTATTGAAACTTTATTTTTAACGTGTACACTGTTGAAACTTTATTTTTAATCTACAAACGGTTGAAACTTTATTCTATTTCTAACACAAAAAGCTTAAACTTTATTTTTAACATACACACTATTGAAACTTTATTTTGTAATCTGTAAACTGTTGAAACTATATCTTTCATTTACAAATAGTGGAACGCTTAGTCAAACTTACAAACTATTTAATCCCGCAATCTTATTTTTACAAACAGATGTAACTTTATTTCTAACGTACACACTGTTGAAACTTTATTTTTAATCTACAAACTCTTGAAACTTTATTTTATTTCTAACACACAAAAAGCTTAAACTTTATTTTTAACATATACACTATTGAAACTTTATTTTGTAATCTGTAAACTGTTGAAACTATATCTTTCATTTACAAATAGTGGAACGCTTAGTCTAACTTACAAACTATTTAATCCCGCAATCTTATTTTTACAAACAGATGTAACTTTATTTCTAACGTACACACTGTTGAAACTTTAATTTTAACTTGTAAACTCTTGAAACTTTATTTTATTTCTAACATAGAAACAGCTTAAACTTTATTTCTAACATATACACTATTGAAACTTTATTTTGTAATCTGTAAACTGTTGAAACTATGTCTTTCATTTACAAATAGTGGAACGCTTAGTCTAACTTACAAACTATTTAATCCCGCAATCTTATTTTTACAAACAGATGTAACTTTATTTCTAACGTACACACTGTTGAAACTTTAATTTTAACTTGTAAACTCTTGAAACTTTATTTTATTTCTAACATAGAAACAGCTTAAACTTTATTTCTAACACATACACTATTGAAACTTTATTTTTAATCTGTAAACTGTTGAAACTATATCTTTTATTTACAAATAATAGAACGCTTAGTCTAACTTGCAAACTATTTAATCCCGCAATCTTATTTTTACAAACAGATGTAACTTTATTTCTAACGTACACACTGTTGAAACTTTAATTTTAACTTGTAAACTCTTGAAACTTTATTTTATTTCTAACATAGAAACAGCTTAAACTTTATTTCTAACACATACACTATTGAAACTTTATTTTTAATCTGTAAACTGTTTGAAACTATATCTTTTATTTACAAATAATAGAACGCTTAGTCTAACTTGCAAACTAGTAAATCTTATTCGTCATGAAATCTAACTGTTTAAATCTTCATCATGGAAATCAATGTTTCACAGTCATTTGAAAAAGATATGATCACCCTTCATCTAACCCATCCGTTGCATGATAACAACAACTCTTCGCATGATAACATTTATTGAATAACTGTAACAAGCATGCATTACAAATCAATGGTTTGAAACAGATAAAATAGATACAGCTGGTAACTGTCATATAGCGAGCAATGATAACCATATAGGACTTTGGCAGTGTTGAGGTAAGGAGGAAAGAAGCATTGGTTATGAACGTAGCTACTACAACGAACTGACAAAATAGGAACACACAAATCCTTAAAACGTTTCGTGACTTCATGATAGTGTTGATTCACTCTACTATCCCAAGGTGGGAGCAAAATATCATTAATGACTAGATTGGGAAATACTTTCCTCTCCTTACCAGGATTATTACAAAAAATGCGTATAACATTGAAAGCAGCTAACCATCGTTTAAAGTCAATAAGAAGAGCAGTCTCACAAGAAAAGCCATAGTCTTGCAAATATTTCAGATTAAGTCCATGAATGTGTTTTCTCGCCCATTGATCAACATTGGGATCACAGTTGGCATGTTGATGATAGACACTAACAATCTGATATGTCCAATTGTTCATAGCAATAGCACTGAGCTCCTGCACAGGTTCACCTTCACAATCCATAAAAATGATGATAGAAGCCTAAAACGTAAATTGCACATCTAAGGAAACGTTCTATAACATATCACAAAATGAGGAATTACATCGATGCTTTTCACGACAAAATACACAAATGATATGATGGCAACGAAGAAGTAAAATGTATCTAATAAGACCACGTCCACGACACTCAAAGCACATAAGCGAATTGTCATAGGGTAGAGTTAGGAAAGGATTAGCAATTCTCTTTCCTTGACTTGCGTTTGGAAGTAGCATTCTTGCCCGACTTGCGCTTCGTACCACCCCCGTTAAGGATTTCGTCAATAATGTCATCTACGCTGGGTGGTTTTGGAATATATAGGATGGATTCAGTGTATATCGAGAGAGAGGCTATTTTGTTATCCTTGTGCTGACCATAATATAGTCCATTCACTTTGAAAATGATATCCCAAGTACCTTCTCCCAGCTCATCACATCTGATGGGTATTGATTGATCTCCATCCTTTTTATAATAACTACACCAATGTGATAATGGTAGGCAAATTTGATTGCCATCCCAAATCCTTCTATAGGGAGTATCCTTTTCATCTCTCGCCTTCCACTCTTGAGCAAGAGGAGTAGGAATGTCCATATTTAATGTTACGTACTCTTCAATAATGTCAAGTTGGTGGCAAATGTACGGACTCACGGGGATGAGTATGTAATCCCCATACTGATTGCTCAATATCTTCACATCAGTGGAAGGGAGCATTCCCGTTCGCAGTACTACGCTGTGATCCTCATGACGCAAGACTTGTTTAAATTTACGCTGTAGCGGTGTAGGATTATGTACCTTTGTTGTTTCTTCCACTGGTCTCAGCTGTAGATGATCTGATTGTAGCGAACCTTGTAACGTCTGGCCACCATTTTGTCCTACTAGTGCAGCAGATGTAGAAGATGCCTGAAAATAAAAAAGATTGTATTAAGTTTACGTTCAAGGGAGGAGAGGGAGGAAAGTAGCGACTTACCATTTTAGTTGGATAATATAACAGGGATGTAGAGAGAGAGAGAATGTGCGTCCGTCACTTGTACGATTCAACGATGGAATGATTCTCACTGTGGAAGGCTCTCTATTTATAAAGGAATGCTTGATTCTCATTAGACAACAATCCTCATTGGAGAATAGCATCAAGTTGATTCCCACTCTCACCGATGCTTCATTCACCCGCTAGCGCTCATCGTCTCCTTTCACCGTCTCGACTAAAGCTCTATTGTATTCTTCCGTTGATAGGTGTGGTAAAACACGGGTGGGCAAATGTGTGTCGTCGCGCCATTGATAATAATACTCCAACAGTAGGCGACCATGCTTGAATACGCGCCTTGGATATTTCAGCAAAGTCTCATCAATCAATTTCCTACTTTGAGCCACACTCATGAATACAATGTGGCAGACAAGCTCGTTGTGGGGGAGGGTGTGGCCATACACCAATGGTTGAATGTAGGTCGTAAGCATATCATCATTCATCATGAGTTGGAAGCCTATCACTGAAGGCAGCTCGACATACGTCCTTAGAGTCACCTAAACAATGTCCTCCATGCTCTGGGAAACTACCTGCGCCATCGGCTAAATCGCTCCTCTCGTCGTCAAAAGAATGTACATAGCTCATGCACTCCAACTCTCTCAGTGCTGTAGGCGTATTTTATGCCACCCACCCCTACGCTCCTCTGGTGTTAACTTTCGTCTAGCAAAAAGTCGTCATGAAATTTCAACGACGGAGTAAAAGTTTGAGATGATACACTCCTGGCAAACTAACTCATGAAGTAGCTTTGCTGTGATACATTTCTATCTGTAAACATATGGTAATGTTAAAGTGAATCTAAAACTTTTCAGCTTATTAATTGTTCATCGTTGCATCAACGCTTTAACTCGTGAACAGTTATAATTTTATTTTAATTTACACTTAGTCTAACTTGTAAACTAGTAAATCTTGCGATCTTATTTTTACAAACAGTTATACCTTTATTTCTAACATACACACTATTGAATCTTTATTTCTAACTTGTAAACTCTTGAAACTTTATTTTGATATACAAACAGCTAAAACTTTATTTCTAACGCATACACTATTGAAACGTTATTTCTAACTTGTAAACTCTTGAAACTTTATTTTGATATACAAACAGCTAAAACTTTATTTCTAACGTATACACCATTGAAACTTTATTTTTTAACTTGTAAACTCTTGAAACTTTGTTTTTGATATACAAACAGCTAAAACTTTATTTCTAACGTACACACTATTGAAACTTTATTTTTAACTTGTAAACTGGTGAAACTATATCTTTCATTTACAAATAGTAGAACGCTTAGTCTAACTTGTAAATCTTATGACACTTCATATGGGTGATGATGGTAGATGAAATAGTGTTAAATAAAATTAAGATAGCTTACACTTCTGATACAGGGATAGCAATCGACTGCGATCCATGTGTAAAGAGCTTGTTAAACTACGGAAGAGAGAAGTGTGTTATGTTGCGTGTGGCGCGTGAGTGTCCTCCCATTTCATTCCATTCATCAATTCGTCTCATTGATAGAGACAGGTAGAACTCATGGTTCTCATAACGTATGCAATGGAAAGTTTTAGGTAACCTTCGACAGTTGGCTAAATGTCGCCCTGGCGCGAATGCATACTACGTTGAGACAGAGGCAATCACTTGCAAACATGACGCAGAGAGGTTTAACAAGATTGACCATTGCCGAATGTCCCTTGAGGTATACATAGCTACGGGTTTCACCGCCGCCCTTTACAGGAACGCCCGTCGAAAGGAAGTATTACACCGAACTTCATTTGCAACGTTCAAGTTGACTGATAGCAGATTCAACTTAATGATAGTATTCGCCAGTCCGAAGACTGCCCAGGACAAACCGCGTGGAGGTTCTATCATGTCTTGCCCCATGGTGGCCCTTAAGAGAGCCGGTGGTTCGTTCTCGGGGGTCGTCATCTTACAGCCTACCGATTCTGCTGAGAGAGTCTTTGACTCTCTCCTTGGTAGCAGTGTCGACTTCCACGCTAATTGGTATATGACTGAAAAGTGGAATGTAGCGCCATTCCGTTGGATTGACAACACTTGCTGTCATCGCATTACCAATCTGAGCAAGATTGTTGTGGACTCTGTCTTGCTCCTCTATTCTAGCAAATTCATCAAATAAATTTCGCGGCCTTAACTGCGGTCCGCGAGGAGAGCTGACTTGACTGTTCGGCGTCTGCATGATTGAAATGAAATGAAATGAGAGGCAGTGGTTTATATACCCTCTAACACGACGCAACGTTCAAGTTGACTGATAGCAGATTCAACTTAATGATAGTATTCGCCAGTCTAAAGACTGCCCAGGGCAAACCGCGTGGAGGCTCTATCATGTCTTGCCCCATAGTGGACGATTATACGATAGTGTGTTAGTAGATTTCAATCGCTGAAAAGGGAAGATGAGAATCATTTCATTTGTCTCATCAACGTTTATCATGGGAGCAATCATTGAAGGGGCATCTAATGAATTACATTTCACTCTACTCCATATCATAAAGACTAACCTTTGTCGAATGGCTGAAGTACTCTGACCTGGCGAGAGAAAGCGTCACGTTGAGTATGAAGTCGAACGCCCAACATGAGCAACGGCTCAGAGGTTTCGGTCTAACAAACGACGAACAACCCGTGCAACACAATCCCTCTACGGCAGTACCCGCCGTCCCGAAGGAACGCTCGAGCAAAGGAGGTATTACAGCGATGATGTGCTTTATGAGCAGAAGTGAATCTCTTGATAGCAAGAGACTATTCAACTAGATAGCAAGTCAAAAATAAGCTGATAGCAGGACAAATGTATAGTCAGTAATTTACACTTAGTGAGGAATGATAGATTTGAGTGTAGTGAGTGGCACTCGATCCCGTCGACAGCCCGAAGGCCTTGTACTGATCACTAGGGAAGTGAGAGATCTTCCCCGATACCCGCTATTTACAGCTTAAGACATCATTGTCACTGCCCCGAAGTGGTAACAGCAACGCCGAGTCAAAGGTAGTGAACAGTAGCTGGGATCTAACCCCTCAAAGCTGCCTTAGACTTAGTTAAATTTGAAATCTGATAGCACATTTGAACTTAGCATACTTGAAAACCTTGAGGAAACATCCCAAGTTATTGCTTTGATCAGCTTGATAGCAAGCCGTAGAGAGCTTGATTCACCAGCGTTTTGCAATGGAGATGTTTAGAGGCCACCCATGACAAGATAGCTAAGACTCAACCGATTGGCGTTCAAAGTGCTACGTTGAGAACTGTGTCAAATGCCCAACATGAGACATGAGTTGTCCCAGCGGTTACGGTCTAAACTATGACACACTCCCTTGCCACACTTATCACTACGGCATCGTCCGCCGTCCCGAAGGAACACCCTGCCAGTGGAATATTACAGCAAAACTCTCCGTGTCTTGCTCGCTTTCAGTGAAAAGCCGCTTATACCATGAGAAGACTGGCTCAGACATCATTAAAAATGCTTTCATTGACTTCAGCAGGGTCGAAAACCCCAGAAAACCTCCAAAACTAGTGAATTTAAAATTTTCAACTTTTTAGCACTACTTATGAAATTTTATAAGTAGTCTATCACTTAGGGCAGGTCAATAGCAACCGAACCTTTTTTGAATCAAGTCAAACGGACTTGTAGAAGCAAAGTTACAAGCCTTTAAAGTTTTGGAGTCTTTTATGGCCTGGAGACGAAGGCCATCTCCTGGCGAACCTCTAAGTCTGACGCCTTAGCTGATATCAGCAATGAAATTTTCTAAGTCGGTTTCTTACAGAAACCCGGAATTTGGAATGTCCGAAGCTATCATCGGAGCTCAGAGAGACGACCTACCTCTGACAATCGCTCTCGTCTGAATGACAAGTCTCTCTCAGTTCCCAGCTTATATAGTGTGTGACGATCAGCTGATGACGTAATACCCAACATCCAAACACTAAAAACCCGTCTATCTCCGGTTCTAGTGCTCCGATTGAGCTGGAAATACACCATTTCCATGTAGAATTTGACGCTAAATCCGAATCTGGCCTCCGTTTTCCCATCCGATGCTTCGTTTTGGCTCTCCGATTGACACACCAAAAAATCCAAAATTCTAACTAACTGTCGTTTTTTTCGAAAAAAACTTGAAACTCTCCGATTGACTTGAAACTCACCATACAGATAGAGAATTTCACGCTAATTCCAAATCTGAAATCCGTTTTCCCATCCGATGCTTCGTTTTGAAGCTACAGCCCAAAACGTCCCAAATTCTAACTCTGTCGTTTTTCGCCAATGTCCCAAAATCTTAAATGGCGTCTCACATCTAAACGAAGACAGATAGGAACAAGCCGATTCTTTCAGTGAATTTGTCTCACTCTTAGCTTTCAAACGAGCTATGGCACGACAAAATCCGTCCACTAGAAGCCAAGATCGAAGCGAGCTGTCCAGAGGGGGGGGGAGGTCAGCGAAAATTTTTTCTCTCCGATTGACTTGAAACTCACCATACCGATGCAGAATTTCACGCTGAATCCGAATCCGGCCTCCGTTTTCTCATCCGATGGTTCGTTTGGGCGCTACACACCAAAACGTCCAAAATTCTAACTCTGTCGTTTTTTCGAAAAATGTTGAAAATTTTTTCTCGCCGATTGACTTGAAACTCACCACACAGATAGAGAATTTCACGCTGATTCCAAATCTGAAATCCGTTTTCTCATCCGATGCTTCGTTTTGAAGCTACAGCCCAAAACGTCCCAAATTCTAACTCTGTCGTTTTTCGCCAATGTCCCAAAATCTTAAATGGCGTCTCACATCTAAACGAAGACAGATAGGAACAAGCCGATTCTTTCAGTGAATTTGTCTCACTCTTAGCTTTCAAACGAGCTATGGCACGACAAAATCCGTCCACTAGAAGCCAAGATCGAAGCGAGCTGTCCAGAGGGGGGGGAGGTCAGCGAAAATTTTTTCTCTCCGATTGACTTGAAACTCACCATACCGATGCAGAATTTCACGCTGAATCCGAATCCGGCCTCCGTTTTCTCATCCGATGGTTCGTTTGGGCGCTACACACCAAAACGTCCAAAATTCTAACTCTGTCGTTTTTTCGAAAAATGTTGAAAATTTTTTCTCGCCGATTGACTTGAAACTCACCATACAGATAGAGAATTTCACGCTGATTCCAAATCTGAAATCCGTTTTCTCATCCGATGCTTCGTTTTGAAGCTACAGCCCAAAACGTCCCAAATTCTAACTCTGTCGTTTTTCGCCAATGTCCCAAAATCTTAAATGGCGTCTCACATCTAAACGAAGACAGATAGGAACAAGCCGATTCTTTCAGTGAATTTGTCTCACTCTTAGCTTTCAAACGAGCTATGGCACGACAAAATCCGTCCACTAGAAGCCAAGATCGAAGCGAGCTGTCCAGAGGGGGGGGAGGTCAGCGAAAATTTTTTCTCTCCGATTGACTTGAAACTCACCATACCGATGCAGAATTTCACGCTGAATCCGAATCCGGCCTCCGTTTTCTCATCCGATGGTTCGTTTGGGCGCTACACACCAAAACGTCCCAAATTCTAACTCTGTCGTTTTTTCGAAAAATGTTGAAAATTTTTTCTCGCCGATTGACTTGAAACTCACCATACAGATAGAGAATTTCACGCTGATTCCAAATCTGAAATCCGTTTTCTCATCCGATGCTTCGTTTTGAAGCTACAGCCCAAAACGTCCCAAATTCTAACTCTGTCGTTTTTCGCCAATGTCCCAAAATCTTAAATGGCGTCTCACATCTAAACGAAGACAGATAGGAACAAGCCGATTCTTTCAGTGAATTTGTCTCACTCTTAGCTTTCAAACGAGCTATGGCACGACAAAATCCGTCCACTAGAAGCCAAGATCGAAGCGAGCTGTCCAGAGGGGGGGGGTCAGCGAAAATTTTTTCTCTCCGATTGACTTGAAACTCACCATACCGATGCAGAATTTCACGCTGAATCCGAATCCGGCCTCCGTTTTCTCATCCGATGGTTCGTTTGGGCGCTACACACCAAAACGTCCCAAATTCTAACTCTGTCGTTTTTTCGAAAAATGTTGAAAATTTTTTCTCGCCGATTGACTTGAAACTCACCATACAGATAGAGAATTTCACGCTGATTCCAAATCTGAAATCCGTTTTCTCATCCGATGCTTCGTTTTGAAGCTACAGCCCAAAACGTCCCAAATTCTAACTCTGTCGTTTTTCGCCAATGTCCCAAAATCTTAAATGGCGTCTCACATCTAAACGAAGACAGATAGGAACAAGCCGATTCTTTCAGTGAATTTGTCTCACTCTTAGCTTTCAAACGAGCTATGGCACGACAAAATCCGTCCACTAGAAGCCAAGATCGAAGCGAGCTGTCCAGAGGGGGGGGAGGTCAGCGAAAATTTTTTCTCTCCGATTGACTTGAAACTCACCATACCGATGCAGAATTTCACGCTGAATCCGAATCCGGCCTCCGTTTTCTCATCCGATGGTTCGTTTGGGCGCTACACACCAAAACGTCCCAAATTCTAACTCTGTCGTTTTTTCGAAAAATGTTGAAAATTTTTTCTCGCCGATTGACTTGAAACTCACCATACAGATAGAGAATTTCACGCTGATTCCAAATCTGAAATCCGTTTTCTCATCCGATGCTTCGTTTTGAAGCTACAGCCCAAAACGTCCCAAATTCTAACTCTGTCGTTTTTCGCCAATGTCCCAAAATCTTAAATGGCGTCTCACATCTAAACGAAGACAGATAGGAACAAGCCGATTCTTTCAGTGAATTTGTCTCACTCTTAGCTTTCAAACGAGCTATGGCACGACAAAATCCGTCCACTAGAAGCCAAGATCGAAGCGAGCTGTCCAGAGGGGGGGGGAGGTCAGCGAAAATTTTTTCTCTCCGATTGACTTGAAACTCACCATACCGATGCAGAATTTCACGCTGAATCCGAATCCGGCCTCCGTTTTCTCATCCGATGGTTCGTTTGGGCGCTACACACCAAAACGTCCCAAATTCTAACTCTGTCGTTTTTTCGAAAAATGTTGAAAATTTTTTCTCGCCGATTGACTTGAAACTCACCATACAGATAGAGAATTTCACGCTGATTCCAAATCTGAAATCCGTTTTCTCATCCGATGCTTCGTTTTGAAGCTACAGCCCAAAACGTCCCAAATTCTAACTCTGTCGTTTTTCGCCAATGTCCCAAAATCTTAAATGGCGTCTCACATCTAAACGAAGACAGATAGGAACAAGCCGATTCTTTCAGTGAATTTGTCTCACTCTTAGCTTTCAAACGAGCTATGGCACGACAAAATCCGTCCACTAGAAGCCAAGATCGAAGCGAGCTGTCCAGAGGGGGGGGGAGGTCAGCGAAAATTTTTTCTCTCCGATTGACTTGAAACTCACCATACCGATGCAGAATTTCACGCTGAATCCGAATCCGGCCTCCGTTTTCTCATCCGATGGTTCGTTTGGGCGCTACACACCAAAACGTCCCAAATTCTAACTCTGTCGTTTTTTCGAAAAATGTTGAAAATTTTTTCTCGCCGATTGACTTGAAACTCACCATACAGATAGAGAATTTCACGCTGATTCCAAATCTGAAATCCGTTTTCCAATCCGATGCTTCGTTTTGAAGCTACAGCCCAAAACGTCCCAAATTCTAACTCTGTCGTTTTTCGCCAATGTCCCAAAATCTTAAATGGCGTCTCACATCTAAACGAAGACAGATAGGAACAAGCCGATTCTTTCAGTGAATTTGTCTCACTCTTAGCTTTCAAACGAGCTATGGCACGACAAAATCCGTCCACTAGAAGCCAAGATCGAAGCGAGCTGTCCAGAGGGGGGGGGAGGTCAGCGAAAATTTTTTCTCTCCGATTGACTTGAAACTCACCATACCGATGCAGAATTTCACGCTGAATCCGAATCCGGCCTCCGTTTTCTCATCCGATGGTTCGTTTGGGCGCTACACACCAAAACGTCCCAAATTCTAACTCTGTCGTTTTTTCGAAAAATGTTGAAAATTTTTTCTCGCCGATTGACTTGAAACTCACCATACAGATAGAGAATTTCACGCTGATTCCAAATCTGAAATCCGTTTTCTCATCCGATGCTTCGTTTTGAAGCTACAGCCCAAAACGTCCCAAATTCTAACTCTGTCGTTTTTCGCCAATGTCCCAAAATCTTAAATGGCGTCTCACATCTAAACGAAGACAGATAGGAACAAGCCGATTCTTTCAGTGAATTTGTCTCACTCTTAGCTTTCAAACGAGCTATGGCACGACAAAATCCGTCCACTAGAAGCCAAGATCGAAGCGAGCTGTCCAGAGGGGGGGGGACGTCAGCGAAAATTTTTTCTCTCCGATTGACTTGAAACTCACCATACCGATGCAGAATTTCACGCTGAATCCGAATCCGGCCTCCGTTTTCTCATCCGATGGTTCGTTTGGGCGCTACACACCAAAACGTCCCAAATTCTAACTCTGTCGTTTTTTCGAAAAATGTTGAAAATTTTTTCTCGCCGATTGACTTGAAACTCACCATACAGATAGAGAATTTCACGCTGATTCCAAATCTGAAATCCGTTTTCTCATCCGATGCTTCGTTTTGAAGCTACAGCCCAAAACGTCCCAAATTCTAACTCTGTCGTTTTTCGCCAATGTCCCAAAATCTTAAATGGCGTCTCACATCTAAACGAAGACAGATAGGAACAAGCCGATTCTTTCAGTGAATTTGTCTCACTCTTAGCTTTCAAACGAGCTATGGCACGACAAAATCCGTCCACTAGAAGCCAAGATCGAAGCGAGCTGTCCAGAGGGGGGGGAGGTCAGCGAAAATTTTTTCTCTCCGATTGACTTGAAACTCACCATACCGATGCAGAATTTCACGCTGAATCCGAATCCGGCCTCCGTTTTCTCATCCGATGGTTCGTTTGGGCGCTACACACCAAAACGTCCCAAATTCTAACTCTGTCGTTTTTTCGAAAAATGTTGAAAATTTTTTCTCGCCGATTGACTTGAAACTCACCATACAGATAGAGAATTTCACGCTGATTCCAAATCTGAAATCCGTTTTCTCATCCGATGCTTCGTTTTGAAGCTACAGCCCAAAACGTCCCAAATTCTAACTCTGTCGTTTTTCGCCAATGTCCCAAAATCTTAAATGGCGTCTCACATCTAAACGAAGACAGATAGGAACAAGCCGATTCTTTCAGTGAATTTGTCTCACTCTTAGCTTTCAAACGAGCTATGGCACGACAAAATCCGTCCACTAGAAGCCAAGATCGAAGCGAGCTGTCCAGAGGGGGGGGAGGTCAGCGAAAATTTTTTCTCTCCGATGGCGTTCAAATTCACCATACCGATGCAGAATTTCACGCTGAATCCGAATCCGGCCTCCGTTTTCTCATCCGATGGTTCGTTTGGGCGCTACACACCAAAACGTCCCAAATTCTAACTCTGTCGTTTTTTCGAAAAATGTTGAAAATTTTTTCTCGCCGATTGACTTGAAACTCACCATACAGATAGAGAATTTCACGCTGATTCCAAATCTGAAATCCGTTTTCCAATCCGATGCTTCGTTTTGAAGCTACAGCCCAAAACGTCCCAAATTCTAACTCTGTCGTTTTTCGCCAATGTCCCAAAATCTTAAATGGCGTCTCACATCTAAACGAAGACAGATAGGAACAAGCCGATTCTTTCAGTGAATTTGTCTCACTCTTAGCTTTCAAACGAGCTATGGCACGACTAAATCCGTCCACTGGAAGCCAAAATCGAAGCGAGCTGTCCAGAGGGGGGGGACGTCAGCGAAAATTTTTTCTCCCCGATTGACTTGAAATTCACCATACCGATGCAGAATTTCACGCTGAATCCGAATCCGGCCTCCGTTTTCTCATCCGATGCTTCGTTTGGGCGCTACACACCAAAACGTCCCAAATTCTAACTCTGTCGTTTTTTCGAAAAATGTTGAAAATTTTTTCTCGCCGATTGACTTGAAACTCACCATACAGATAGAGAATTTCACGCTGATTCCAAATCTGAAATCCGTTTTCTCATCCGATGCTTCGTTTTGAAGCTACAGCCCAAAACGTCCCAAATTCTAACTCTGTCGTTTTTCGCCAATGTCCCAAAATCTTAAATGGCGTCTCACATCTAAACGAAGACAGATAGGAACAAGCCGATTCTTTCAGTGAATTTGTCTCACTCTTAGCTTTCAAACGAGCTATGGCACGACAAAATCCGTCCACTAGAAGCCAAGATCGAAGCGAGCTGTCCAGAGGGGGGGGACGTCAGCGAAAATTTTTTCTCTCCGATTGACTTCAGACTCACCATACCGATGCAGAATTTCACGCTGAATCCGAATCCGGCCTCCGTTTTCTCATCCGATGGTTCGTTTGGGCGCTACACACCAAAACGTCCCAAATTCTAACTCTGTCGTTTTTTCGAAAAATGTTGAAAATTTTTTCTCGCCGATTGACTTGAAACTCACCATACAGATAGAGAATTTCACGCTGATTCCAAATCTGAAATCCGTTTTCTCATCCGATGCTTCGTTTTGAAGCTACAGCCCAAAACGTCCCAAATTCTAACTCTGTCGTTTTTCGCCAATGTCCCAAAATCTTAAATGGCGTCTCACATCTAAACGAAGACAGATAGGAACAAGCCGATTCTTTCAGTGAATGTGTCTCAGTCTTAGCTTTCAAACGAGCTATCGCACGACAAAATCCGTCCACTGGAAGCCAAAATCGAAGCGAGCTGTCCAGAGGGGGGGGGACGTCAGCGAAAATTTTTTCTCTCCGATGAAGTTCAAATTCACCATACCGATGCAGAATTTCACGCTGAATCCGAATCCGGCCTCCGTTTTCTCATCCGATGGTTCGTTTGGGCGCTACACACCAAAACGTCCCAAATTCTAACTCTGTCGTTTTTTCGAAAAATGTTGAAAATTTTTTCTCGCCGATTGACTTGAAACTCACCATACAGATAGAGAATTTCACGCTGATTCCAAATCTGAAATCCGTTTTCCAATCCGATGCTTCGTTTTGAAGCTACAGCCCAAAACGTCCCAAATTCTAACTCTGTCGTTTTTCGCCAATGTCCCAAAATCTTAAATGGCGTCTCACATCTAAACGAAGACAGATAGGAACAAGCCGATTCTTTCAGTGAATTTGTCTCACTCTTAGCTTTCAAACGAGCTATGGCACGACAAAATCCGTCCACTAGAAGCCAAAATCGAAGCGAGCTGTCCAGAGGGGGGGGACGTCAGCGAAAATTTTTTCTCTCCGATTGCGTTCAAATTCACCATACCGATGCAGAATTTCACGCTGAATCCGAATCCGGCCTCCGTTTTCTCATCCGATGGTTCGTTTGGGCGCTACACACCAAAACGTCCCAAATTCTAACTCTGTCGTTTTTTCGAAAAATGTTGAAAATTTTTTCTCGCCGATTGACTTGAAACTCACCATACAGATAGAGAATTTCACGCTGATTCCAAATCTGAAATCCGTTTTCCAATCCGATGCTTCGTTTTGAAGCTACAGCCCAAAACGTCCCAAATTCTAACTCTGTCGTTTTTCGCCAATGTCCCAAAATCTTAAATGGCGTCTCACATCTAAACGAAGACAGATAGGAACAAGCCGATTCTTTCAGTGAATTTGTCTCACTCTTAGCTTTCAAACGAGCTATGGCACGACAAAATCCGTCCACTGGAAGCCAAAATCGAAGCGAGCTGTCCAGAGGGGGGGGGACGTCAGCGAAAATTTTTTCTCTCCGATGGCGTTCAAATTCACCATACCGATGCAGAATTTCACGCTGAATCCGAATCCGGCCTCCGTTTTCTCATCCGATGGTTCGTTTGGGCGCTACACACCAAAACGTCCCAAATTCTAACTCTGTCGTTTTTTCGAAAAATGTTGAAAATTTTTTCTCGCCGATTGACTTGAAACTCACCATACAGATAGAGAATTTCACGCTGATTCCAAATCTGAAATCCGTTTTCCAATCCGATGCTTCGTTTTGAAGCTACAGCCCAAAACGTCCCAAATTCTAACTCTGTCGTTTTTCGCCAATGTCCCAAAATCTTAAATGGCGTCTCACATCTAAACGAAGACAGATAGGAACAAGCCGATTCTTTCAGTGAATTTGTCTCACTCTTAGCTTTCAAACGAGCTATGGCACGACTAAATCCGTCCACTGGAAGCCAAAATCGAAGCGAGCTGTCCAGAGGGGGGGGACGTCAGCGAAAATTTTTTCTCTCCGATTGCCTTCAAATTCACCATACCGATGCAGAATTTCACGCTGAATCCGAATCCGGCCTCCGTTTTCTCATCCGATGGTTCGTTTGGGCGCTACACACCAAAACGTCCCAAATTCTAACTCTGTCGTTTTTTCGAAAAATGTTGAAAATTTTTTCTCGCCGATTGACTTGAAACTCACCATACAGATAGAGAATTTCACGCTGATTCCAAATCTGAAATCCGTTTTCCAATCCGATGCTTCGTTTTGAAGCTACAGCCCAAAACGTCCCAAATTCTAACTCTGTCGTTTTTCGCCAATGTCCCAAAATCTTAAATGGCGTCTCACATCTAAACGAAGACAGATAGGAACAAGCCGATTCTTTCAGTGAATTTGTCTCACTCTTAGCTTTCAAACGAGCTATGGCACGACTAAATCCGTCCACTGGAAGCCAAAATCGAAGCGAGCTGTCCAGAGGGGGGGGACGTCAGCGAAAATTTTTTCTCTCCGATTGCGTTCAAATTCACCATACCGATGCAGAATTTCACGCTGAATCCGAATCCGGCCTCCGTTTTCTCATCCGATGGTTCGTTTGGGCGCTACACACCAAAACGTCCCAAATTCTAACTCTGTCGTTTTTTCGAAAAATGTTGAAAATTTTTTCTCGCCGATTGACTTGAAACTCACCATACAGATAGAGAATTTCACGCTGATTCCAAATCTGAAATCCGTTTTCCAATCCGATGCTTCGTTTTGAAGCTACAGCCCAAAACGTCCCAAATTCTAACTCTGTCGTTTTTCGCCAATGTCCCAAAATCTTAAATGGCGTCTCACATCTAAACGAAGACAGATAGGAACAAGCCGATTCTTTCAGTGAATTTGTCTCACTCTTAGCTTTCAAACGAGCTATGGCACGACAAAATCCGTCCACTGGAAGCCAAAATCGAAGCGAGCTGTCCAGAGGGGGGGACGTCAGCGAAAATTTTTTCTCTCCGATTGCGTTCAAATTCACCATACCGATGCAGAATTTCACGCTGAATCCGAATCCGGCCTCCGTTTTCTCATCCGATGGTTCGTTTGGGCGCTACACACCAAAACGTCCCAAATTCTAACTCTGTCGTTTTTTCGAAAAATGTTGAAAATTTTTTCTCGCCGATTGACTTGAAACTCACCATACAGATAGAGAATTTCACGCTGATTCCAAATCTGAAATCCGTTTTCCAATCCGATGCTTCGTTTTGAAGCTAGAGCCCAAAACGTCCCAAATTCTAACTCTGTCGTTTTTCGCCAATGTCCCAAAATCTTAAATGGCGTCTCACATCTAAACGAAGACAGATAGGAACAAGCCGATTCTTTCACTGAATTTGTCTCACTCTTAGCTTTCAAACGAGCTATGGCACGACAAAATCCGTCCACTGGAAGCCAAAATCGAAGCGAGCTGTCCAGAGGGGGGGGACGTCAGCGAAAATTTTTTCTCTCCGATTGACTTCAAATTCACCATACCGATGCAGAATTTCACGCTGAATCCGAATCCGGCCTCCGTTTTCTCATCCGATGGTTCGTTTGGGCGCTACACACCAAAACGTCCCAAATTCTAACTCTGTCGTTTTTTCGAAAAATGTTGAAAATTTTTTCTCGCCGATTGACTTGAAACTCACCATACAGATAGAGAATTTCACGCTGATTCCAAATCTGAAATCCGTTTTCCAATCCGATGCTTCGTTTTGAAGCTACAGCCCAAAACGTCCCAAATTCTAACTCTGTCGTTTTTCGCCAATGTCCCAAAATCTTAAATGGCGTCTCACATCTAAACGAAGACAGATAGGAACAAGCCGATTCTTTCAGTGAATTTGTCTCACTCTTAGCTTTCAAACGAGCTATGGCACGACTAAATCCGTCCACTGGAAGCCAAAATCGAAGCGAGCTGTCCAGAGGGGGGGGACGTCAGCGAAAATTTTTTCTCTCCGATTGCGTTCAAATTCACCATACCGATGCAGAATTTCACGCTGAATCCGAATCCGGCCTCCGTTTTCTCATCCGATGGTTCGTTTGGGCGCTACACACCAAAACGTCCCAAATTCTAACTCTGTCGTTTTTTCGAAAAATGTTGAAAATTTTTTCTCGCCGATTGACTTGAAACTCACCATACAGATAGAGAATTTCACGCTGATTCCAAATCTGAAATCCGTTTTCCAATCCGATGCTTCGTTTTGAAGCTACAGCCCAAAACGTCCCAAATTCTAACTCTGTCGTTTTTCGCCAATGTCCCAAAATCTTAAATGGCGTCTCACATCTAAACGAAGACAGATAGGAACAAGCCGATTCTTTCACTGAATTTGTCTCACTCTTAGCTTTCAAACGAGCTATGGCACGACAAAATCCGTCCACTGGAAGCCAAAATCGAAGCTAGCTGTCCAGAGGGGGGGGGAACGTCAGCGAAAAATTTTTTCTCTCCGATTGACTTGAAACTCACCATACCGATGCAGAATTTCACGCTGAATCCGAATCTGGCCTCCGTTTTCTCATCCGATGGTTCGTTTGGGCGCTACACACCAAAACGTCCCAAATTCTAACTCTGTCGTTTTTTCGAAAAATGTTGAAAATTTTTTCTCGCCGATTGACTTGAAACTCACCATACAGATAGAGAATTTCACGCTGATTCCAAATCTGAAATCCGTTTTCAATCCGATGCTTCGTTTTGAAGCTACAGCCCAAAACGTCCCAAATTCTAACTCTGTCGTTTTTCGCCAATGTCCCAAAATCTTAAATGGCGTCTCACATCTAAACGAAGACAGATAGGAACAAGCCGATTCTTTCAGTGAATTTGTCTCACTCTTAGCTTTCAAACGAGCTATGGCACGACAAAATCCGTCCACTGGAAGCCAAAATCGAAGCGAGCTCTCCAGAGGGGGGGGGACGTCAGCGAAAATTTTTTCTCTCCGATTGCGTTCAAATTCACCATACCGATGCAGAATTTCACGCTGAATCCGAATCTGGCCTCCGTTTTCTCATCCGATGGTTCGTTTGGGCGCTACACACCAAAACGTCCCAAATTCTAACTCTGTCGTTTTTTCGAAAAATGTTGAAAATTTTTTTCTCGCCGATTGACTTGAAACTCACCATACAGATAGAGAATTTCACGCTGATTCCAAATCTGAAATCGGTTTTCCAATCCGATGCTTCGTTTTGAAGCTACAGCCCAAAACGTCCCAAATTCTAACTCTGTCGTTTTTCGCCAATGTCCCAAAATCTTAAATGGCGTCTCACATCTAAACGAAGACAGATAGGAACAAGCCGATTCTTTCAGTGAATTTGTCTCACTCTTAGCTTTCAAACGAGCTATTGCACGACAAAATCCGTCCACTGGAAGCCAAAATCGAAGCGAGCTGTCCAGAGGGGGGGGACGTCAGCGAAAATTTTTTCTCTCCGATTGACTTGAAACTCACCATACCGATGCAGAATTTCACGCTGAATCCGAATCCGGCCTCCGTTTTCTCATCCGATGGTTCGTTTGGGCGCTACACACCAAAACGTCCCAAATTCTAACTCTGTCGTTTTTTCGAAAAATGTTGAAAATTTTTTCTCGCCGATTGACTTGAAACTCACCATACAGATAGAGAATTTCACGCTGATTCCAAATCTGAAATCCGTTTTCCAATCCGATGCTTCGTTTTGAAGCTACAGCCCAAAACGTCCCAAATTCTAACTCTGTCGTTTTTCGCCAATGTCCCAAAATCTTAAATGGCGTCTCACATCTAAACGAAGACAGATAGGAACAAGCCGATTCTTTCAGTGAATTTGTCTCACTCTTAGCTTTCAAACGTGCTATGGCACGACAAAATCCGTCCACTAGAAGCCAAGATCGAAGCGAGCTGTCCAGAGGGGGGGGGACGTCAGCGAAAATTTTTTCTCTCCGATTGACTTCAGACTCACCATACCGATGCAGAATTTCACGCTGAATCCGAATCTGGCCTCCGTTTTCTCATCCGATGGTTCGTTTGGGCGCTACACACCAAAACGTCCCAAATTCTAACTCTGTCGTTTTTTCGAAAAATGTTGAAAATTTTTTCTCTCCGATTGACATGAAACTCACCATACAGATAGAGAATTTCACGCTGATTCCAAATCTGAAATCCGTTTTCCAATCCGATGCTTCGTTTTGAAGCTACAGCCCAAAACGTCCCAAATTCTAACTCTGTCGTTTTTCGCCAATGTCCCAAAATCTTAAATGGCGTCTCACATCTAAACGAAGACAGATATGAACAAGCCGATTCTTTCAGTGAATTTGTCTCACTCTTAGCTTTCAAACGAGCTATGGCACGACAAAATCCGTCCACTGGAAGCCAAAATCGAAGCGAGCTGTCAGAGGGGGGGGACGTCAGCGAAAATTTTTTCTCTCCGATGGCGTTCAAATTCACCATACCGATGCAGAATTTCACGCTGAATCCG